>OZ024761.1:12828461-12835961 GCA_964016885.1 Eledone cirrhosa | reverse complement strand
TACCCATATATATATATACCAGGTCTGAACTCAAAAGAACCAAATTCCCAGTCACTACATCTGTCTCTCCCACTCTCTCCATCTTTCATGTGTCTAACACAAGTGGGCATGCCTACAAAGTCAGAAAACAGCACAGCTCCCATGACTTTCGGAAACATTTTTTCACGCTCAGAGTTGCTGAAGCATGGAAGAAACTACCTGCATCAGTTGTTAGCTGTCGAGACACTGCATCCATTAAAACCTCCATGGAACAAACTACCTGCATCAGTTGTCAGCTGTCGAGACACTGCATCCTTTAAAACCTCCATGGAACAAACTACCTGCATCAGTTGTTAGCTGTCGAGACACTGCATCCTTTAAAACCTCGATGGAACAAACTACCTGCATCAGTTGTTAGCTGTCGAGACACTGCATCCTTTAAAACCTCCATGGAACAAACTACCTGCATCAGTTGTCAGCTGTCGAGACACTGCATCCTTTAAAACCTCCATGGAACAAACTACCTGCATCAGTTGTTAGCTGTCGAGACACTGCATCCTTTAAAACCTCGATGGAACAAACTACCTGCATCAGTTGTTAGCTGTCGAGACACTGCATCCTTTAAAACCTCCATGGAACAAACTACCTGCATCAGTTGTCAGCTGTCGAGACACTGCATCCTTTAAAACCTCCATGGAACAAACTACCTGCATCAGTTGTTAGCTGTCGAGACACTGCATCCATTAAAACCTCCATGTAACAAACTACCTGCATCAGTTGTTAACTGTCGAGACACTGCATCCATTAAAACCTCCATGGAACAAACTACCTGCATCAGTAGTTAGCTGTCGAGACACTGCATCCATTAAAACCTCAATGGAACAAACTACCTGCATCAGTTGTTAGCTGTCGAGACACTGCATCCTTTAAAACCTCCATGGAACAAACTACCTGCATCAGTAGTTAGCTGTCGAGACACTGCATCCATTAAAACCTCAATGGAACAAACTACCTGCATCAGTTGTTAGCTGTCGAGACACTGCATCCTTTAAAACCTCCATGGAACAAACTACCTGCATCAGTAGTTAGCTGTCGAGACACTGCATCCTTTAAAACCTCCATGGAACAAACTACCTGCATCAGTTGTTAGCTGTCGATTAAAACCATTAAAACCTCCATGCTTCCTTAAATTCGCCAACACTACACCTGATGTCTCACCTCCATACACACGCACATATGTATTTCATGACTCGTGCACTGTTCATTTTCCTGACATTTGTACATCATTCTATGTACTATAGATGCACCTTTGACGAGTTGTAGTGCACCTGAGCACTGTACACAATAATTTCATTATTATTATTATTGTAAGCAAAGGGTGGTGGATTGGCAGTATCGGTAGAGGGTCGTTTGCAGCATAGAGTTATGGCCCAAAACCTGCCAGACAGTCCTATACGAGCAGGACAACCAATCTTGCCTCAAGTGAGAAAATTCCCGTCCAAACCCATGCTAGCGTGGAAGATGGACATTAAACGATGATGATGATGATATATATATATTTATACATATATATAAATATATATATATATATATATATATAAATATATACATATATATATATTTATACATATATATAAATATATATATATATTTATACATATATATAAATATATATATATATATATAATGAAAAATTGAACAGGGACAGAACAGAGAGGCAGTACGATAAATGTTTATTAAATTCAAGCTCAGGAGAGTGGGGGGTAGGTGTGGGACGACGTTTCGGGCATAAGCCCTTATATAAATATACATATATATATATTTATATATAAATATACATATATATATATTTATACATATATATAAATATATATATATATTGTTATACTTTGGGAGGGTCATGTTGCTAAACAAATTCAGAAACGAAATATATATATATATAAATATATAAATATATATATAAATATATAAATATATATATAAATATATATATCTATATATATATATATTTATACATATATATAAATAGATAAATATATATATATATATATATATATTTATACATATATATAAAAATATATATATATTTATACATATATATAAATATATATATATATAGATATATATATACTCAAGGTGTAAAGATATACACACCCAGACATTGACACAGTCAGCACTGTATATACACTATTATATACACTATTATATACACAAATATAAATTCTTAATTGTTTATAATTGTTAGAGCTAAAAGTAATTATTGGATCTATTGTTCTTTGTCAAATATAATAGAGAGAAGACAGCTTAACAGTAGTAGGGGGGGGTAGAGGAGAGCAGAGGGGGTAGGAGAGCAGAGGGGGGGTAGGGCAGAGGGTAGGGAGAGTGGGGGGGGGTAGAGCTGAGGGTAGGGGAGAGCAGGAAGAGCAGAGAGAGGGGGGTAAGTAGAGCAGAGAGGGGGATAAGTAGAGCAGAGAGGGAGAGAGTGTAGACAGGGAGTAGATAGAGCAGAGAGAGAGAGAGATTAGATAGAGAGAGAGCAGAGAGAGAGTAGATAGAGAGAGAGAGAGGGGGAGAGACAGAGAGAGAGAGAGTGTTGTGCAGATAGATGAAGGGTAGTGAGGGGAGTAGATTGAGTGAGAGGTGGGGGGTTAGATGTTGAGTGAGAGGTGGGGGGTTAGATGTTGAGTGAGAGGTGGGGGGTTAGATGTTGAGTGAGAGGTGGGGGGTAGATGTTGAGTGAGAGGTGGGGGGTTAGATGTTGAGTGAGAGGTGGGGGGGTAGATGTTGAGTGAGAGATGGGGGGGTAGATGTTGAGTGAGAGGTTGGGGGGGGGGGGGTAGATGTTGAACGAGAGGTGGGGGTAGATGTTGAGTGAGAGGTGGGGGGAGTAGTTGTTGAACGAGAGGTGGGGATGGGGTGAATTAAAGACCAAACAGGTGTAACTGCAGAGGACAATGGTGGCTGGTGGCTTGTTGAGTACAACCAGCTGGATCTTGACACACAAAGGAACAGACATGTGCCAAGCTGGGAATGTTGTATTACAATTAATCCAATAGTTGTGCCCTAAATTAATTTGATGAGCAAATTGTAAACAACTGACTATCCATCGAAACCTTTATTTTTTATATATATATTGGGCTTGCAATGGAAAGGTTGTGAGTTCAATTCTCAGACCGGGTGATGTGTTGTTTCCTTGAGCAAGACACTTTATTTCACATTGCTCCAGTTTACTCAGCTGTAGAAATGAGATGATAGGGACTGGGGTCCCTATCATTCCACTGCAAAGTGGTCGTGGAGGTGCCACGGCAAAAAAGCACCCAGCACTCACTGTAAATGAGGTTGGTGTTAGGAAGGGCATCCAGCTGTAGAAATCAAGCCAGAATCAGTTCCCGTCCCACCCTTGCAAGCAGGGAAAAGCGGACGTAAAATGATGATGATGATTATATATATATATATCAGTCCACACTGTAAAGTGGTCGTGTAGGCGCCACGGAAAAAAAGCACCCATCACTCACTGTAAATATATATATATATATAGATATATATATACATATATATATATATATATAGGAACCAGTAAGACCCCGACAGCTGAGCTCAAGCCGTTTCGACGGCTAATTCTGGACCAGAATTAGCCGTCGAAACGGCTTGAGCTCAGCTGTCGGGGTCTTACTGGTTCCTATTACCCACTCTACTACCTCAAGTATTGAGTACTTTGGTGCGTTATTGTCCACCTGGTTCCTTACCACATTTCCTTCGTTATATATATATATATATATATATATATATATATATATATTTAGTTATGTAATAAACAACATAAGATATTTGTCTGTCTTCATTCATCAGAATATTTGTCTTCAAGAAACCACTGGTAAATGAAATAATTATCTTATGTTGTTTATTACATAACTAAAAAGCTCTGTAACCTACATAGAGCACTCTTTTCCTTTACCTTTCCTACGGAAATACTTCATTTATATATATATATCAAAACATATCTATAGAATCACCAGATAAAATATTTCATTGAGCCACAAAGTGACCCGTTGCAAAACACGTATATGTATGTATATATATATATATAAACCTTTATATATATATATATATATATATATATATATATATATATATAGCACTCACTGTAAATGAGTTTGGCGTTAGGAAGTATGTCCAGCTGTAAAAATCAGGTCAAAATCAGTTCTCGTATGAGCAAGACAAGATCACCCGACCTAGCATTGGCCACAACAGGACAACCCATCTAACCCCTGCTAGCGTGGAAGAAAAGAATAGATGTAAAACAATGATGATGATGATGATGATATATATAGGAAAAGAGTCAGGACCCCGACAGCTGAGCTCCAGCCGTTTCGACAGCTAGATCCCAACTGTTAATATTGTTCAGGATTCTGACAGCACTACACCCAACTTTGCACAAAACATTGCTTTGTCTAAAACTCCTCTCTAACAGAAGAAACAACGATATTAATGGTGAGCAAACTAGGAGGTGTAACTGAGTTCAGATCTAGCTGTCGAAACGGACGGAGCTCAGCCGTCGGGGTCCTGACTCTTTTCCTATTACTCACTCTACTACTCTAAGTATCGAGTACTCTGGTGCATTATGGTCCATCTGGTTTCTTACCACACTTTCTTTGTTATATATATATATATATATATATATATATATATAGTAATTGTTTCTACTTTAGGCACAAGGCCAGCAATTACCCAGTGCATTACTGGTACTTTATTTTATCGACCCCGTGAGGATGAAAGGCAAAGTCAACCTCGGCGGGATTTGAATTCAGATCGTAAAGGGACGTAACTATGCTGGAAAGCATGGCGTCCGACCCTCTACCGATACTGCCAATCCACCGCCCTTATATATATAGTAATAAGGATATTTATATATGTTTAATACAACTATAAATATGGAGGATAACTCTTTCCTCATACATGCCTTATTGACTGTATTGACTCCTGCATTGTACACCACTTTTCCTTGCTTCTAACTTTTTTGCCTGTACTTTTCACTTATACCTCTTACACTTCCAACCAGTGCTGCCTGTAATTGTGTTCTCTCAAGCATAACATCTTTTAAACTCCTCACTCTCCACATGATGCCTTTGACACTAACAACAATTATGTACCCTAAATGTTCTAAATGACTAGGATTTTAGTCACATGTTTCGACATTCCCTATGCTCTGATGTTTCCAGACTTCCCTCTGGAAGAAACAATTGTCAACAAATAAATGTTCTAAACTAAAATTTGATCGTTTTAACACTTTGTGTGTGTATGTGTATATATATATATATATATATATATATATATCATCATCATTTTACGTCCGCTTTTCCCTGCTTGCAAGGGTGGGACAGGAACTGATTCTGGCTTGATTTCTACAGCTGGATGCCCTTCCTAACACCAACCTCATTTACAGTGAGTGCTGGGTGCCTTTTTTACGTGGCACCTCCATTTCTACAGCTGAGTAAACTGGAGCAATGTGAAATAAAGTGTCTTGCTCAAGGAAACAACACATCACCCGGTCTGAGAGAATTGAACTCACAATATATATATGGTGTATTGGTGTAATGGTAAGACATTGGTCCAGCAAACCAAAGATGTGGGTTTGTGTCCCATGTACATCAATCAATACCCATCCTTTTTTTCCATTCAGAGGGTTTTTTTTAAATTCCAACTAACAGACTAATTCTATTTAGTCAAATACGGCATAAGCACATGTTACTACCTAATTTTCAAATTCGCTAGCTGTTTGTAAACAAAGCCTGCTTTGTGTCTCCCTATTTATATATATATATATATACATATATATATATATATATATTATTTTGTTTCTTTCCTTTGATACCAAACCACCTGAAACTAACCGAGGTTCTAACAACCATTTAACTCCTTTGATACCAAACCACTTGAAACTGAGCCTGGTAATAAAAGGGTTAATGACATAGACAGTGTCTTTCATTAGAAATATGGTAATGAAAGGGCTAATGACATAGACAGTGTCTTTCATTAGAAATATGGTAATGGAGGGGTTAATGACATAGACAGTGTCTTTCATTAGAAATATGGTAATGAAAGGGTTAATGACATAGACAGTGTCTTTCATTAGAAATATGGTAATGGAGGGGTTAATGACATAGACAGTGTCTTTCATTAGAAATATGGTAATGAAAGGGTTAATGACATAGACAGTGTCTTTCATTAGAAATATGGTAATAAAAGGGTTAATGACATAGGTAGTGTCTTTCATTAGAAATATGGTAATAAAAGGGTTAATGACATAGACAGTGTCTTTCATTAGAAATATGGTAATGAAAGGGCTAATGACATAGTGTCTCATTAGAAATATGGCAATGAACGGGGTAATAATGAGAAAGACAGAATGGACAATATAGTTCCAGATCATCATCATCATCATTTTACGTCCACTTTTCCCTGCTTGCAAGAGTGGGACGGGTCCTATTCAGCACAGCATCTCTCCACCTGTCTCCAGGTATTTAAGTAAAAAGACAGGATCATCGTGGATCATAAGACTACTTAACCAGAGTTTACCTTTAGCTAAACAATCCAGCCAAACCTACACCAGCAAGAAAAGCATTTATCTGATCACTGCTTCCTAGAAACAGCAGCTAGGTTTCTCAAATTACACCCTAACACTAACAAAAGAGAGCTCAGTATATTGGATAATGTAGTTTAAACCAAAATATATCAACAGTCAGAACTGGAACAGTTTTCATCATCTGACTGTTCTGTCAGACAGCTAACCAACAACTGGATAATAGTAGTAATAATAATTGTTTCTATATTTGGCACAAGGCCAGCAATTCACCAGTACATTACTGGTACTTTATTTCATCGACCCCCGTAAGGATGAAAGACAAAGTTAACCTCGGCGGGATTTGAACTCAGACTGTAAAGGGCCGTAACTCTGTGCTTCAAAGAATGGCGTCCGACCCTCTACCGATACTGCCAATCCACCGCCCTAATATTATATATATAATAATTTCTTATTTAGGCACAAGGCCGGCAATTACCCCCAGTGTATCTCTGTAAAAATGGAAGGCAAAGCTAACCTTGGCAGGATTTGAACTCAGAACATAAAGGGACATATAATGATTTCTACTTTAGGCACAAGGCCAGCAATTTGGGGAGGGGAATGTTGATTAAAGCGACCCCAGTGCATGACTGGTTCTTTATTTTATCGAACCCGTAAGGATAAAAGGCAAGGCTAACATCGACTGGATTTGAACTCAGAACATAAAGAGCCATAACTCTATGCTGCAAAGCATGGTATCTGATCTGGCGCTATACCGATACTGCCAATCCGCCACCTTAATAATAATAACAATAATAATGGTTTCTTATGTAGGCACAAGGCCAGCAATTTTGGGGGGGAGGGGAAAGTCGATTAAATCGACCCCAGTGCGTGACTGGTACTTTATTTTATCGACGCCGTAAGGATGAAAAGCAAAGTTAACCTCGGCGGGATTTTAACTA
>OZ024761.1:12790961-12820961 GCA_964016885.1 Eledone cirrhosa | reverse complement strand
GACATAACCATGGAAAACAACCTTGACGGTTGAAAATTCGCTGGATAGTTTTGTATTTTATCTGATGAAAGTGCACCAAGATTGGCTTGGTCGCCCTTGAAATATATCATAAAATAATTATGGTTTTATAAATATAGTTTCCATTTATTAATATATTGTATATATGTATATATATATATTAAAATAACAGATTAAAGTTTAAGCAAAGAATCGCTGCTTTCACCCTTAACAGGATCTTCTGAAACTAAAAAAATCAATCTGTGAACGCAGAAGTAAATATTTCGAAAAATGTTGCAACCGAAGGAAGACAGGTAGACGATACTTTGGTTTGTCGAAACGTTCCCTGGCAAAGAACGGAAAAAAGGAAGATAATACGTCATTATTTGGAGCGGTAAAAACAATTTCACGCAAAGACAAAAGCACGTTTATGGTATAAATGAAGTCGTAGACTAACATTCTATTAGGTGATTCATAAAGACGTTCTCTGGCAATGAACGGGAAAAAAAACGAAGATAATACGTCATATGTGGAGCGGGGAGAACAATAGCACGCAAAGACAAAACCACGTTTATGGTATAACTGAAGTCGTAGACTAAAATTCTATTAGGTGTATATTTTCAAATGGGTTAATAATTTTATTAGTTCCACTGTAAAAAGAAAACCCCAAAATACCCGAGGAAGGCGAGGGTTGTGTGGTTTTGACAACCAAACAGTTATGGTTGTGTCACCAGAATGTTTAGTTCAACCCCACAGACGCTACATTAACAACAAACCTACCAATAACCTACTAAAATATGACCATCTTCACTTCCTATCTAACGGCTTCTGACTAAAAACACTGTTAACTGTACTTTGTCCATTATGGGAGGTGTTGTTTATTTTATTTTATTTTATTTTTCAGTTGATGTGAGGCCTCTCTGTCTTGTCCTTAGTTTGTAGTACACACTAGTATATACATATACATTTACACACACATATACACACATATATATATATATATGTAGTACACACTAGTATATACATATACATTTACATACATATACATACACACACACACACACATATATATATATATGTAGTACACACTAGTATATACAGATACATTTACATACATATACACACATATATATATGTAGTACACATTAGTATATACATATACATTAACACACACACGTGTGTATGTGTGTGTGTAGTACACACTAATACATACATCTACATTACAAACACACACATTTGTGTGGTTACTGGTATATATATATATATATATATATATATATATATATATATATAACCAAATATATTTTTATGAGAATATTTTTCATTTATTAATATTTTGAATATATATATATATATATATATATATATATATATATATATATATATATATATATATATTAACACACACATTATATATATATATGTGGGTAGTGTATATATTAAATACATATATATTAACACACATTATATATATATATATATATATATATATATATATACACACACACACAATATACACATTATATATATATATATATATATATATATATATACACACTATATATATACACACACGTATATCATATTTACACATCCGTGCATCATATATACGAGTGCACCTGAGCACTTTACACAATAATTTCATTATTATTATTATTATATATAAATATATATATATATATATATACGCACGTACATATATGCACACTATATATATACACACACACGTATATCATATATACACATACATATATATCATAGTTACACACACGTGAATCATATATATATATATATATATATACATATATATGCAAAAGTTTTATTTAAAATTGTTGGGTTACAACAAGTAAATATTTTATAACTGATATAAAGCACTCAACAAGTTTTTGGAGTAGATATACGATATTAAACAAATGGAAACTATATTTATAAAACCATATTATTATTTCATTATACATATTTCAGGGATACCATATTAAAAATATGGCATGCCTTCGTCAGATAAAATACAATATATAACCAGTTTTATAAATAATTTTGACGTACCATAAATATAGCGACCAAGCCAGCCTCCTACCTTAATGGTAGCTATATTTATGGTGCGTCAAAATTATTTATAAAACTGGTTATATATTGTATTTTATCTGACGAAGGCATGCCATATTTTTAATATGGTATCCCTGAAATATGTATAATGAAATAATAATATGGTTTTATAAATATAGTTTCCATTTGTTTAATATCGTATATATATATATATATATTAATTCAAATATTAACAAAATAGATATTCTTGTGATCAATTAAATTTTATTATCTTGATCACAAGAATATCTATTTGAATTAATATTAATAATTCTGGAAAAATTTTTTTTTTTTACTGTAGAGTGCTTCCAATCTACTGTAAAACTCATTCTTTGATGTACTCATTGAATCTTGTTTAACTCTTTAATATATATATATATATATATATATATACACACACACATACATATATACACACACGTATATCATATATACACAGATAGATATATATATCATATTTACACACATGTGCATCATATATATATATGTATGAATGAAGTAATTCCATCGGAAAAGTCCAGGAAAAAAGAGTGCTCTATGTATGCAACAGAGCTTAATTATTATTATTATGTAATAAACAACATAAGGCAATTATTCCATTTACCAGTGGTTTCTTAAAAGCAAAAGGTTTTGCTTTCAATCCTCAGAACGGGAAAAAAAAAAACCTTTTTACATAATAATAATATATATATATATATATATATATATATATATATATACACACGTACATCACACACCACACACACCTACATAGCAATACATGTTTTTTTATAATTTAATATTACATTTCCTCTCACATGAATTCTCTGTCTTTCACTTTCACATACATACATACATACATACATACATACACACATACACACACAGTCTTTCACTTCCACTTAACACACACAGCCTCCAAGACACATACATTGACATACAGTCATATATATATATATATATATATATATATAGTAATAATAATAAATGTGAAGACTAAAATCCAAAGAGGGCTCGATAAGGATAACTATATATCAAATATATAAGAACTGTAGAGCAAATATTTATTAAAATAACAGATTAAAGTTTAAGCAAAGAATCGCTGCTTTCACCCTTAACGGGATCTTCTGAAGATCCCGTTAAAGGTGAAAGCAGCGATTCTTTGCTTAAACTTTAATCTGTTATTTTTATATATATATATATATATACGATATTAACAAATGGAAACTATATTTATAAAACCATATTTATTTCATTATACATATTTCAAGGACACCAAGTTAAATTATGGTGTGCTTTCATCAGATAAAATATAATATAGATCAGTTTTATAAATAAATATTGACATACCCTTAAAAAATGCAACCATTACTGTTGGAAGCTCCCGGATAGTATATATATTTTATCTGATGAAAGCACACCATAATTTAACTTGGTGTCCTTGAAATATGTATAATGAAATAAATATGGTTTTATAAATATAATTTCCATTTGTTAATATATCTTATTTTTACTCCAATAATTTGTTGAGTGCTTTATATCAGTTATAAAAATATTTGCTTGTTGTCTCCCAACAATTTAAATAGAACTTTTACATATATATATATATATATACAATATATTAATAAATGGAAACTATATTTATAAAACCATAATTATTTTATTATATATTTCAAGGGCGACCAAGCCAATCTTGGTGCGCTTTCATCAGATAAAATACAAAACTATCTATATATATATATATAAGATTTAATATAGAAATGGCTTCTACGGGCCTAGAACTGTTTCATTCGAAGGAAATCATCATATATATATATATATATATATATATATATATATATATATATATATTAGTCTTCACATTTATTATTGCTACGACAAAATTTATTATTATTACGACAAACGGCACCCAGCACTCACTGTAAATGAGGTTGGTGTTAGGAAGGGCATCCAGCTGTAGTAACCAAGCCAGAATCAGTTCTATATGAGCAAGATATGGTCACCTGACCTAGCATTGCTCACAACAGGACAACCCGTCTAACCCATACTAGTGTGGAAAATGGACGTAAGGCGGGGGTGTTCTATATATAACACTGGTAAATGAAATAATTGCCCTATATTTATATATATATATATTTATTAAAATAACAGATTATATATATACATGCTTTAATTCTTTGGTTTATTAATATAGTATTAATGTATCTCTGTATTACCCTTATTATATTGAGCTAAAAAAACACCCTGTAAATTAGTATAATTATAATTAGTATAATTACTCCCGTGGCCAATAAATGAAATCAATATTATAATTATAACTACATTATAATTGTTTCTATTTTAGGCACAAGGCCAGCAATTACTCAGTACATTGCTGGTACTTTATTTTATCGACCCCGTATGGGTGAAAGGCAAAGTTAACCTCGGCGGGATTTGAACTCAGATCGTAAAGGGACGTAACTCTATGCTAGAAAGCATGTCCGACCCTCTACCGATACTGCCAATTCACCGCCCTTTTAACTATATTATATTACCCCTCAACGCACGCCGCCGAACCCGCTAAAGTTAGCACCCAATGTCCGTCAAATTAATCGCACCCGCCTTCAAACGGAAGAACACATTAAACGACATAGTAGTCATAGATGACGAGGGATGGTCGCGTCTGGAACGCATTTGATCATATATCACATACACACACTTCTTCAGTCTTGTAACACGGAGCCAACGACGGTCATTCGACCTGCTAGAAATAGCAGCCAAATCTCTCTCAATTCAGTTTTGAACCGGAAGAACATATGAAACAATACAGCAGAGGGCATAGATCGCTCTAAAACTCAGAAACAGGGGAGATAGTCGTGACTGGAACGCTGTTGATTATAGATAGTTCTGCTTGATCAGGGCTGACCTGGGGTTAAAGAACGATGAAACTGGGTAGAGAAGGGGCTGAATTTTTAGTGGAAGCAAAAAACAAGCCCTGGTGGTAATTGTCTTTATTACTGTTGGTGGTAAATATGTTGTTATTTAGCTCCAGGTGGGCTCTGTTCGAGACCAGGTTTAACTATGACGAAAGATGCTCCAGCCACAACTATCCTACACATTTCAAACATTAGTCTATACTGGACCTAACTACAAAATCTAATGTGCTGACTTCCTCTTTCATGACGTTAGTGTGTAATTTGAGAAAGACGTGACTGTTATTTTTAGAAAGCTCCACCATTTTTTTTTTCTTTTACAACGCGGTAGGGTGTCATTTGAAGGAATTTCGGCTGCTATTTCTAGCAGATCGAGAGATCACATAGGAGTTCCCTTGTTGGTGTTGATAAGAGGTAGACCTGGAGAGAACGAGTTTAGCTAGCTTTATAGAAATATATGTATGAACAGCATCGTGGTTTTACTACATAATTTCAGTAATTACGAGAGCAGCTAAATTCCCCTGCAAATTACACACCCTCGCAATCTTGAAAGAGAAGGAAAATGGTAAAACACATTTAGATATTTGTGTAGTCCTAGACAGCGCCGGAGGAGGAGTCGGTCTGCTTAATCAGGACTGACTGACTCAGGGTTAAAAAACAAACAACAACTTGGGAAGTATTTAATAATAGTTTCTAATTTAGATACAAGGCCAGCTATCTGGGTGAAGGAGGGTTGGTGGTAGTTGATTAGATCGAATCTACCCAAGTAGTGGTTTCTAAATTAGGTATAAAACTACAAAATTAGGGCAGGGACAGGGATGAACAGTGGATTACACCAATCTCCTTAGAAATTCCCTGGTATAACATTTTATCGGCCCCACGGGAAAGATTTGAAGGCAAACTCTTCCATGGTTTATAGAAATATCATAGGAAGGCGAAACAGATTTAGGGGCGGAGAGCACCATAATAGTAATTTAATATCCAACCCCGTTATAAGTTGACTACTACGCTATTTTTATTTCATTGTCCCGGGAAGGATGGAAGACAAAGTCAAGTTAGGTAAGATTTGAACTTAAGAAATCAAGAGATAGAAATAAATATTGCAAACATTTTAAAGCCACCATTTATACAATTCTTTTTCTCTCAACTTAGCTGCTTAAATAATGTGTTATTTAGTTCGATAAAAGGTCAGTAATGTGGATTGGGGCTTGATTAAATCAATCCCAATAAAACATCCGAAAGGGTGAAAGACAAAGTCAACCTCTCAATAACATTTCTACCATATGCACAAAACGAGAAAAATGTGCTGATTGTTTATGTTTAATCGATTAGATTGGCCCTAGTACTGGTCTGCTATTTGATTTTATTTGATTTCATTGATCCTGACTTCATTGATAAAGTTGACCTCGGCGGCATTTGAACTCAGAATGTTAAGGACCAGCCAGAAGAAATACTGCAAAGTATTTTTTTGGACGCTCTAATGATTCTACCAATCTCCATGTTTATAATGATGGTTTCCTGTGATAATAATGAGTCTAAATACTCATTGGCGCTAGGCCATGATTTAATAGGTGAGAGGAGGTGGTGAGACAATTAAACCGAACCGGCAGCACTTGACAGCTACTTGTAGAAATAATTCTTTCAAACAGAGTAAGGCACAAGGTCAGCAATTTGGAGAACGGAGGGAAAGTGGATTATAATCGACCCTTCCCTACTGTATAACAGGTACTTTATTTTATTGACCCCCACTGAGAAGGATTGAATGCAAAATTGACCTCAGCAAGATCTGAATTCACAACGTAAGGAGAAGAGGGAAAATTGTATTATCAACCTCGGACAGGTTTTTAGCAAAGAACGTAGAAAGATGAGATGAGCTTAAATGAAATGCAAGGCATTTTCATCCGGCATTCGGTAATTACCATTTCATCCGGCATTCTGAAAGTACCATTTCTACCAACTGCACCCAAATAGGAAAGTTTAATCCCCTCTCAAGCAGCCAAATGAATTATTTGTTAATTCTATTCTGTTCTGTATCATATATTTATTCCATCATAGATTCCGTAGAACATGGAACGGATTTCTTGAAAGTCAGACGGACAAATGCAGATAGATAGATCTAGATAGATAGATATAGACAGATGTAGATAGACAGGCATAGACAGATGTAGATAGACAGGCATAGACACATAGACAAATATAGACAGATACATACAAATAGATAGACAGAGAAACATAGATAGATAGATAGACAGATTAATATAAATAGACAGACAGGTAGACATATATACGTTGATAGACGGACAGACAAATAAATAGACATAGATCGATCGACATAGATAGATAGACAGTCATAGATAGTCGTAGACAGATAGACACAGAGTCATAGATAGTCATAAATAGATAGATATAGATAGATAGATAGACATACAGTCATAGATAGATCGGTATAGAAATAGACATCGCTAGATAAATGCAGATTTATATATTTCTAATGGTAGAGAAAGAAGTTGAGTAAATAAAGAAATTGTTTGAGGCTGAAAGATTGAAGAAGACGAATAAACACGAAGAAGACGATCATAATGTTGTTTAACTTACCTGAAGTATGGTGAATCTTTCAGACATTCCCTGAACTCAATAACGGGTCTCATTATTTGTGGTAAAGAGACGAGAAAGAACAGTTAAGTACGAAGGGAGAATAAAAAGGTTTTATATGTTGTTGTTGTTGTTGTAGGGGTAGGTTAGTTTCAGCAGTGGTGATGATCGTGATGATGATATTAATAACGATAGTGATGCTGTGGTGTGGTGTGGTGTATTTTTTTTTTAAAAAGATTATACAAGAAGAAAGTGAAATAAAGTTGGACTTATCCAACCAACAAGCAAGTAATTCTCTCTTATAGATCACACTGACATAACATTGGTTATATTTCCAGAACAAAAAAAAAACTTGGCTAAATCTTTTTTTGGCTGAGTTGTTTTGTTATTTGTTCAAATAAACGAGAGACAGAGATAAAAAAAAAAGGGGGCGGATAAATTTAGTTTCGTCAGTTAAGTATGAAGTGGTGTGTGTATTTGGTTGTCAACTGGCGTAAGGAGAGAAAGAGATATATATCTGTCCATCTATCTTCCAACTTCCATGTTTACTACTAAAGAGACTTTACAAAACAACACAACACACACACACACACTAGCAGCACCAACAATACTAGTAGTGGTGGTAGTAGTAGTAGTTAGTTGTAATAGTGGTGGTAGCAGTAGTGGTGGTGGCAGTAGTAGTGGTAGTGGTGGCAGTAGTAGTAATAGTGGTGGTAGCGGTCGTAGCAGTAGTAGTAGTAGTATTGGTAGTAATGGTAATATAAAGTGGTGGTAGCAGTAGTAGTAGTAGTAACAGTAGTAGTCGTAGTAGTCGTAGTAGTGGTGATAGCAGTAGTAATGGTAGTGGTGGTGGTAGCAGTAGTAGTAGTAATATCAAGTAGTGGTAGTGGTAGTAGTAGTAATATCAAGTGGTGGTAGTGGTAGTAGTAGTAATATCAAGTGGTGGTAAGAAATAGCAAAAGTACTACCACCAAATAGTCATAGCAGCAGCAGTAAATCCACTACTACTACTACTAATAGCAGTAATGCTACCCCTTCTAACAAGTAGTAATAGCACTACTACTACTACTACTACTACTACTACTACTGCTACTACTACTATATACAAGTAATGCTAACAGCAGCAGCCGAGACAAGCTACCAATGCAGAGGCGGCGTACTTTACCGAAACCAAACGGAAATTACCGACTGGTGACGACACATGACGAAACTTTTAAGTTATTCATTTCCGCCATTTCACCTCCCACCTCCCCAATCCATCTCAAATTAAATTCAACTAAATATTAAAACAAAACCCAAACTATTTATTTTTTTAAATATATTGAATTTATCTAGTAAAGAAAAAATACTTCGTTTGTAAATTAAAAAAAAATTGGTATATGACATAAATTTTCACATGTGGTGTTCTCGTTGTGACGAGTTATGCCCATATATGTACATATGTAGATGAGTATATATATATAATATATATCTGTAGCAGCCGCAGCGTCTTCGTCTTGAAGCCGTCACTTTGAACACATCTCCGTCTTACAACAAACGGTAACCATTTTACCATTATATTCCCTACTTTAATTTTAAATAACAGCCCCTTTAAAACACTCTTACCCTATTTCTTGTTAACTAACACATACCCTTTTCAGCTCGGTCCTTGTTATTTAGTCATTTTATTTAACGAAATCTATTTCCATTGTTATGACCTTGACTTGATGTCCTTGACACAACGTCCTTGAACAAAACTCAAATATTTATATATGACAGGCTTTGCCTTTCTTTATTAATAATCATAAAAAGATTGGAGTTAAATTTATATTAAATCTAAAAAGAAGTGAGAAGAAAATATATATTTATTATATTACTTGATCAGATTTATTTTTCATGTATCTATTATGGCTTGTTTCGTTTTTTCAGACACACAGATATATAGGGGATCGGCTATAGAAATATACATGTCCCCCACATATACTTATGTGTATATATATATATATATATATATATATAATCACTTGTGTATATAAGCCTAGATGTATGCCTATATTATATACATATATGTACACATATGTGTTTATAGATTAGATATACATAATTATGTGTTGCTTTCTATATATATATATCTGATGATTTCTAAAGAATGAAACAGTTCTAGTCCTGTAGAATCTCATCTATATTAAAATATATATATATATATATGTTTAGACAACAGAATATATTATAAGATAGAGGCGTCCTGTCGAATTTATGACAGTATTTAATTAGCTCAATGCTTGAAAGCAGAGCCGTTTAGTTATATATATATATATATATATATATATATATATATGTATGTATGTATGTATATATATATATATATATATATATATATATATATATGTGTATGTGTGTGTGTGTGTATTCACGGATGTCGCTGGTCACGTAATGTTTTACATGATCAGATAGATCTTGTTCTTCATCCATATAATCTCTAAATACATTTGTGTGTATATATATATATATGTATATATTCAAAAGTATTTGGATTGTATACTGCCATATATCTATATGTATGTATATATATATATATATATATATATATATATATATATATATATATATATATATAACCTGTCTCTAGAGATCTGTTATCTCGTGATTTGATAAAATTAGTAAAATCTTTAGATCATCTCGTGATTCGATAAACTTAGTGAAATCTTGAGATCGATATATCAATACCATTGATACCAGTAATACACTGAGATCTTCTAAATTTTCTCTAAGGGGGAAAACCCGAAAAGCTAAAAATACTTTTTTTGTCTAATAAAAAATATATGTTGTTTATTATCAATATTGGAAAATTATCCTACGATAACTTTAGTAAATGATTCAATATATAATCGATATATAATCTTGAAATTGGTGGAGGGCATTGTGACTGTTAAAAACATTTCGAAGGCCGGAGTTGATTAAATCGATTTCGATATTTGCTCGGTGATTTATTTCATCGATACCTGAACAGAAATCGAAGTGTCTGGTGAGAGGTAAATCAAGGTTGTTTGGATTCGATCCCACTGTATAACATGTTGAGCAAGTATCTCTTGAGATAGATTTTGGGTCAACCGCAAACCTTGTCAATGAAATTGGTTAGCAGGCTGGAGGAGGGTAGATGTAGAACTGTTTATTTGGTTGTAGTCTTTGTCAAGTTACCAAATAAGTAGATGTGGAATATGTGTGAAGAACAAACGCAATATTAACGGTTTCAATGTAACTTGCCGACAAACTTGAAGTGTTTCATAATGTTTTAACTTCCGATGATGGCAATATATAGTTTGATTTCTTTTTCGTGTGGAAGTTTTCTTCAGATCGATATATAGATAGATTAGAGCGATATAGATATGTATAGAGAGAGAGAGATAGATAGATAGATTTATAGATATATAGAGAGATATAGATATAGATAGATTGATAGATATAGATAGATTTATAGATATAGATAGATTTATAGATATAGATAGATTTATAGATATATAGAGAGATATAGATATATAGAGAGATATAGATATAGATATATAGAGAGATATAGATATAGATATATAGAGAGATATAGATAGAGAGATATAGATATAGATATATAGAGAGAGATATAGATATAGATATATAGAGAGAGATATAGATATAGATATATAGAGAGAGATATAGATATAGATATATAGAGAGAGATATAGATATATAGAGAGAGATATAGATATAGATATATAGAGAGAGATATAGATATAGATATATAGAGAGAGATATAGATATAGATATATAGAGAGAGATATAGATATAGATATATAGAGAGAGAGATATAGATATAGATATATAGAGAGAGAGATATAGATATAGATATATAGAGAGAGAGATATATATATAGATATATAGAGAGAGATAGATATATAGAGAGAGATATAGATAGATATATAGAGAGAGATATAGATAGATATATATATAGAGAGAGATATATATATAGTGAGCTATATGTATAGATATATAGTATATGTATAGTGAGCTATATATATATGACAAAGTTGTAGTTTCACCTGTGTACTCACAAGATCGTCAAACACCTGCCTGATAGATATCTTGCCGTAATAAAGAATATCACTAAACTCTTCTTCGCTATTGAGTACTCATTCTTGCGTCCGCCAACATCACGCTCTATAATGTATATGTGTGTGTGTATATATTATACACACATTTTTATTTTTCTGTGTTTCTGCATTAAACGTTTAATCTATCAAATGTTGTTTTGTCTGTCTTATCTTATTTTTTAATAATGACCCCAATTTTTCCTTTTATCAATCGACAGAGAGAATTAAACTTCTCTGTCCGAAGTACTCTAGGCCAAATTTAACATTACCATCTTGGTAACTGGTTTAAAACAATAACTCGAGAAAGGGAGTCAGGGGTACTTTCTTTCTCGAAATTTAGTTATTTATGATAATGTGTAATCGCACTTTACTCTGAAAATGTTGATAGCAACCCATCTTAAAACCACCTCAGGTTTTATGAAGCAAAACCAATCATTTTAACGTGTTCCTATTTATATATTAGAACTTTCCAACCATCCCCCACCCACCCCTAAAACCACCACTGGTTCTATGAAGCAAAACCAGCCATTTGAACCATATTAGAAAATTCCAACATAATTTGACATAAGAGATATGAAAAAAAAATACTACCATAATAATAGTTTCTACTATTGGCACAAGGCCAGCAATTACCTCCCCCCTTCCCCAGTACATTACTGGTACTTTATTTTATCGACCCCGTAAGGATTAATAATAGTTTCTACTTTATGCTCAATGCCTGCAATTTGGGGAGAGGGGAAAAGTCGATTAAATCGGCCCCGTAAGAATGAAAGGCAGAGCTAACCTCGGCGGGATTTGTACAGCCTTGGCCTTGGCAGTGTTTAATGAGAAAGGACAGCAATGTGTTCAGCTGTGACCTGACCACATCTAGCCAAGAAGAAGAATCAGTGTGATGCGGGCAGGCGGTTAATAACTAAGAAACATTTTATTGTAAAGTCGACAGTTGTCTTTTTTAACAAAAAAATACTGCTTTTTTTTTCTTTCTGCTGCATTGTTTAGTGACAATAAAATCGTAATATGATATAAACTTGTATGGATGGTTTATATAACGTCCTTGAGATGATATGATAATAGAAACAGTCTCGTAGTAGACAGATCGGGCCTAACTGCCAAATAATTCGCTTTGAACCCTGCAATTAATTTGTGTTTAGCGAACATTACGTCACCAATTATCTGCCCATTTTCAGTTGGTTTTATATATATATATATATAATATATATTATATATAAAACCAACTGAAATATAATATATATATATATAATGTGTGTGTTTGTAAGGCGTGTGGCTTAGTGGTTAGGGTGCTCTGCTCACGATAGTAGAATCGTGATTTCGATCATATATATGTGGGAAAAAAATAATAAATAACATATATATATATATAATTTATTTATGTAATAAACACAATATAATTATTGTTTATTACATAATTAAATACTGTACAATACATAGAGCACTCTTTCCTTTACCTTTTCTACGGAAATATTTAACACTTAAAACCACACACACACACACATATATATATATATATATAAGCTTGGTAGAGCTTATACTCAGCACTGTATTTTTGTTTATTAAGCTCTGATGATTCCTGCCCCATGGTATGGATGAAACATTGTCAGCAAATAAAAATTGTATGAGTATGTAGGCGTTCTTTGATTTCTTTTATATATATATATATGTATATATATATATATATATATATATATATAAATTGTGACCTGTCTAATGTCAATGTCACAGATAGTCCCAACTTCTATTGACATAAATCAGCGCTATTCATATTAGGAATAGAATGAACGCCACATCTTCACATTTCTCTCTTCTAGCCTTATATACAATCGAGATATATTGGCCTATGTAAATAAAAGCCAGTGAAATCAGTATGTGCGGCATAATCTATCGATGTGAGTTTCAGATGAAATAGTATCGATGATAGTTTTGTTTTGTGTTCTATCGATTTTTTTTTTTTTTTAAACCATTACGGCAGGATAATTTATGTTAGGGCATTAATGGCGGTGGTAGCTTGGGTACTGATGGTTCCCTCCCACTAGAAATAACACTGCATCAATGTTGCTCTCTATTTTATACTATAGCAAACTACTGTAGTACGAAACCTGTTATTTTTATACGACCGACTAAAATAATGTTCGGTTTGTTCACCAAACTTTTTTAAAAAACCTGTTTGTACATCGTGTATGTATGTATGTGTGTGTATATATATATATATATATATATATCTATATATATGTGTGTGTGTGTGTATCCCGGGTTCAATCGGGGGTAACCACAGTAAGTAAGGTTCTCAATACATAGAGTATAAATATTTAATATAGAAAATGCGTCTGCAGGACTAGAACTGTTTCATTCGAAGGAAATCATCAGTTCTAGTCCTGCAGAAACCATTTCCACACACACACACACGCGCACATTCATATTCATAGAGAAAAGGGACAGGCGGATAGACGGCACTAATTGTAGGGAGCATTTTAGATTTTCCCTAAGAAATTTAAATAGGGAATTTTAGAACATTTTTTTTGTTACAGACGAACATAAAGGCTGTACAGTTATAATATAGATTTGGTTTATTTAATAATCGAATTACCAAAGTGTTGCGTTTGTTACTACACTGCAAATGCAATGCATTTTTGCATTAAAATAGTGCAGTCGCTTGGCAGAATTGAGTGTTAAAAAAATAACCCCGAGTACCCCTTTACTTTTTTGTGTGATTTTTTATTTTTTATTTTCTAAGGTGATACCTTAATCCCAGCACACAAACACACACCTTTCTCTTCTAATCACTACCCCGCCAAGCCCGTACCTTGTCAAAACCTCTACCTGCCATCATCACCAGTTCCTGCAGCTTCAAATGTTATTAGGTTTCTTTGACATTCAGCAGTTGAAAAGCAAAGATGTGATTATTAAAATATATACTTTTCTGAATGTAATAATATACTGTACTATGACAGCTACATAACGAGGTGTGTGTGTGTGTGTGTGTGTGTGTGTGTGTGTAAATATATATATATATATATATATATATATATGTGTGTATATATTTATGTGTGCGTGTGTGTATTTATGTGTGTGTGTGTTTATATATATATGTGTGTGTGTGTTTATATATATATGTGTGTGTGTTTATATATATATGTGTGTGTGTGTTTATATATATATGTGTGTGTGTGTGTGTGTGTGTATTTATATATATATGTGTGTGTGTGTGTGTGTATTTATATATATATATATATGTATGTGTGTATATATATTTATATGTATGTGTGTGTGTTACATAATTTGGCGAATCTGTGCACTTAATAATAATTTCTGGGTTAGGCACAAGGCCAACATGTTTGGGGGTGACGGGGAGGGGTGGGGCGATTAAATCGACCTAGGGGAAGGACGAAATAATAATAGCAGTAGTAGTAGCAAGGAAAGGCTGGGTATGACCTTCAGATTGTCAACAGCCTTCACCTTCATTTTTGACCTTGACACAGCGTTTCGAAACTACTTAACAGTCAACACTCACTTCGACTACCTTTTGATATTTCTATTTATACATTCCTATAGATGTTAATTGTTACAAGCCATAAAGAATACATTCTTCTTATTTATTTCTTGTTTTCCTCTTGTCTGCCGCACTTTAATCTATCTTTATTATATTTGCTATGATTATCATAGTTTTATTATGTTAACCTTTTAGCATTTACATTACTCTATATTTGCTATTATCTATATATATTCATAGTAAAGATTTTAACATCACATAATATCGAATCTATAAGATTTTGATGTTATTTATTTTGAGAACAATACCTTAACATCAGTTGCTGGTTACAGCCAGTTTGAACAGAAAGAGATGAGAGAATTATGTAATATGTTTGTGTTAAAAATAAAATGCATAACTTATCACTCAGACGTGGAAGCAATTTCAAATAGATTATTTTGTTCCGGTAGTCTCGATTATTATTTTAATTTATAGCTAAAGTAGTTCTTCGGTTTGAAATGGTCCTCTTCTCTTTACTGGACATAAACTATATATAAATACTTTCTTTAAAGAATTGTTAATAATACGAATGAATTTTATTTTACTTTTAAATATTTTTAATAATCTATTTCAGAGTTGTCTCCCTTAAAACCAGAATTGCTAATTTAACAAAAGGTTGTTTCCCTTAATTTTAATTGTAATTAACATTGCTTATTTCACTGAGACCTGGAGAGATGAGCTCTGCCAGCTTTTAAAATGCGCTGGACAGCAGTTACGAGACTATATCATACCATACCATGTCAGACTTCACAGAATTACTGTGTAAGGTTGTCATGGTTAACATGACTTGGTTCACTGACTTCACAGAATTACTGTGTAAGGTTGTCAAGGTTAACATGACTTGGTTCACTGACTTCACAGAATTAGTGTAAGGTTGTCGCAATTCACACGACATGGTTCACTGACTTGACAAACTATTAATACCTCAAACTGTCTGGTTCAGTGACTACAGTGTAAAGTTGTCACAGTTTCTCAGTGTTTAGAATTACAACTATCTTCCCCCACTTATTCCTGGAACGGTCATGGTGGCAGAGTCCTCTAGCAACCTTCCAGCAGGTGCTGAAATGACCTCGGGTTCTATCATACAAATCTGTTTAACTTTAAAGTTATATTTATCTAAAAACATTCCATCATAATTTTAAGAACATTTTTAATCTTCCAAACACCAGCTTAATTATGAATTAAATCACTCCAACTTCTTGATTTGTTGGTTCCTTCGCGTTCACTCACACAAGTAATACAAACATACAAACACACCCCTTCCTTCCTCAGTTGACGCTATCACCCCTTCCTTCCCCAGTCATCTCTACTGCGCTACAGACTAATGCATGGCAAATCCCGCCAGGGTTAACTTTGCGTTTCATCCTTGCAGGGTCAATAAAATAAAGTACCAGTAATACACTGAGATAATTGCTGGCATTGTGCCAATAGTAGAAACAATTATATTAAGTAGATTATTTGGTTATGAAATAATTAGATACTTTCTATTCTATATTATAGAGATGAAATCAATAATTATTTCTAGAAATATGGCGCATGGCTTAGTGGTTAGAGCATTGGGATTGCAATCGAAAGGTTGTGAGTTCAATTCTCGGACCGGGTGATGTTGTTTCCTTGAGCAAGACACTTTATTTCACATTGCTCCAGTTTACTCAGCTGTAGAAATGAGATGATAGGGACTGGGGTCCCTATCATTCCACTACAAAGTGATCGTCGAGGTGCCACGGCAAAAAAGCACCCAGCCCAAACTATAACGTGGACATCTAGGCGCCACAAAAAAAAAAGCACCCAGCACTCACTGTAAATGAGGTTGGTGTTAGGAAGGGCATCCAACTGTAGAAATGAAGCCAGAATCAGTTGCCGTATGAGCAAGACAAGGTCAGCCGACCGGACACTGCCCACAACAGAACAAGTCCAACCCTTGCAAGCAGGGAAAAGCGGACATAAAATGATGATGATGATCCAGTTATTGATGGCATAAATATCCCTCTTTTCCATTGATGACATAACAAAGTTTCTCTCTGTATTTTTCAGATAAACATCTGCAAGCATGGTTATCAAAAAGGTCCATGGTCGCCAAATCTTTGATAGTCGTGGCAACCCCACGGTTGAAGTAGATTTGTGGACCGATAAAGGTAGGGTATTTCTTTACATGTTTTACTGTGTGTCTGGGCGCATGTGTGTGTGTCTGTGCGCATGTGTGTATGTCTGTCTGTCTGTCTGCATGTGTGTGTGTGTGTGCATGCGTAGTGTGTGTGTGTGCGCATGTGTGTCGGTGCGCATGTGTGTCTGTGTGTGTCTGTGCGCATGTGTGTGTGGTGATGTGACAAAATATATATCTATATCTAGGGAGTGTACTACTAGAGAGGTCTCCAGGGTCAGGCCAGATCGATACAGATCAAACCCTGAGCTGATCAGTAGCGAAACGTGCGTCACCAACCAATAAACATAATGAAGGAGTAACCATTCGCCCTTGTATTATATATATAAGGGTGGTGGATTAGCAGTATCGGTAGAGGGTCTGACACCATGCTTTGCAGCAAAGAGTTACGTCCCTTTATGGTCTGAGTTCAAATCCTGCTGAGGTTAACTTTGCCTTTCATCCTTACGGGGTCGATAAAATAAAGTACCAGTAATCTACTGGATAATTGCTGGCCTTGTGCCAAAAGTAGAAACAATTATATATATGTATAGAAGTTTAGGGAGCAGCTTCCTCTGCTGACAAAGATGGGTTTCTCCTTGCGTACGGAAGACCAGTTATATGATGCCTGTGTGAGGAGCGTGATGCTGCATGGTAGTGAGACATGGGCAGCAACTGCGGAGGATATGCGACGGCTGGAGAGAAATGAGGCAAGCATGCTCTGTTGGATGTGCAATGTCAATGTGCGTGAACGACCCAGCATGGATGTTTCTGAGGGGGATAGAATGGAGTGTGCAGTGGTATGGAGGAAGACGTGGTAGAGGTAGACCACGAAAAACATGGGCGGAGGTGGTGAGAACAGACCTCAGAAACTCACGGTGGAGATGACAAAGGACCGTGACAAGTGGAGAGATGCTGTGCTGAATAAGACCCGTCCCACCCTAAAATGATGATGATGATGATGATAGATATATATATATATATATATATATATATACATACATACATTGTGTGTGTATGATTTTTATGAATTTTTGTCCTATTTCCTAGGGATGTTCCGTGCTGCTGTGCCTAGTGGAGCATCAACTGGTATCTATGAGGCTTTAGAAATGAGAGACAAAGATAGTAAAAACTATCATGGAAAGAGTTAAGTAGCTTCTCTCTCTTTATCAATCTATTTCACTTTGAAATATCACTTTTCTTTATTAAAATAATAAACTTTATTTTCTAGAATTTCTCTAATAAAATTTCGTTGTTTTTTTCTGTGTCCTACAGGTGTTTTTAATGCCGTTGGTAATGTCAATAATATCATTGCCAAGGAAATTGGAGGCAAGGTATATATTTCTGTTTTGTTTTAACCCTTTCGTGACTGCATTTCTAATGAAATATATAATGAAATACACTCTATTTCAATTAAAGAAGAATTTTGAGGGATTTACTAAAATTATTATTTCATTATTAAAGAAAAACACAGAAAAATTACTTCTCCCTTCCTTCTTTAGTCAATAAATGGAGCCAAGTTATCAATGAGAAACGTGTTTGGGGGATTTTTGGCAATAACTTCATCCTTAGTTTAGATATTTCCTACTTAGACAAATATTATTGGGAAATCAATTTGTTTTTTCACATTTTCAAATGGAATCTTCCTTTATTTGTAGTGCAACTTAATCTTTAGCATGCTGAATCTTTTTAGGAGTTGCTTCCCTTGAGATTGTATTATGTATTAAGGTGAAATTACTCTACTAGTGACATAAGGCGCCTAGAGTGCGCTGAAGGCTAATTACATGTGACACATTCATTGCGCCGAGGTACACAGCTGGGAAACCATTTTTTTAACCCTTTAGCATTTAAACCAGCTGTATCCGGCCAGAATTCTCTCACCTCTTTCTGTTCAAACTGGCTGTAACCGGCTGCTTATACTGATGTTAAGGTATTGTTCTCAAAATAAATATCAAAATCTCATAGATTCGATATTTTGTGAGATAAAGCCTTTACCGTGAAAATATAATAGCATATATAGAGTAATGTAAATGCTAAAGGGTTAAAGGGATTCTATGTGGTGGTGTTGGTGTGAAGATCTACCAGCCAAGGGAGGTAACCTGAGTCAAGTTTGAATACTTCAGGTATTCTCGGGTCTTGAATAATTGTCATCACCACAACATAATACCACCCCGCCGTTTATTAATTTTTCCAATGTGGTGATGGTGTTAGTGGGGGGGGGGGGGGGTCTAACAACCAAGGGAGGTAACCAGTCTATTTACTAAATCCCTCCAAATTCTTACTATTTTCCACATTAAACAAAAGTCATAGACATTCGTTAAAGATATGGAATTGTTATTTAATTTTATTTTTTGTAGCAACTGGATGAGAAAGATCAAGTCGCAGTTGACAACTTTTTGCTTGGTCTTGATGGAACAGAAAACAAAAGTATGGAATTTAATCATGTTTATTCTCTGTAAAGTCCAATAGAGTGGGTGGAATAGTGTTGGTGGTGACTGTTGTGAGGAGAAAAGGGGGTGAGATGGTTGAGTCACGTGCTGAGGATGGACGAAAGTGACTGGGCGGAATAGTCAGTGGTGAATGTTGTGACGAGAAATGGAATGAGATGAGATGGTTGGGTCATGTGTGTGACAGCTCACACCTATGCACATTTAGCTGGCCTCCTCCAAGGTATATCTCGTAAGTGTCCTTGGTGATTTAATGATAGGGACCGCAGTCCCTATCATCTCATTTCTACAGCTGAGTAAACTGGAGCAATGTGAAATAAAGTGTCTTGCTCAAGGAAACAACACATCACCCGGTCCTAGAATTGAACTCACAACCTTTCGATTGCAAGCCCAATGCTCTAACCACTAAGCCATGTGCTGAGGATGGACAAAAGTGACTGGGTGAGAGGTATAGAGCAGGTGATGGATGTTGTGAAGAGGAATGAGATGGTTGGGTCATGGGTTGGGGAAGGATGAAAGTATATTATATCCTGGCACCAGCACTACCACTTTACAGGGTTAACTATTCCTCATCATTATCACTGTTTAGCGTCCATCTTTCCATGCTTGCATGGGTTAGACAGGTCGTCCATGCTGGGAGACAAGTCTGGCCAGAGTTGGCCACACTGTTCCTTGCTCCAACAAGGACTGTACATTTGACTGGGTATTTTACAGCTGGATGCCCTGCCTAACACCAACCAAGTGTGGAATTGGATTGTTCCGTTATGAGGAGGGAGAAGCTAGTTGGCCGTGCTAAATCCATCTCACAGCAGAACCAGTTTTGGAGCTTGGTACTGGATGACACCAATACAAGGAACCTAAGCCATTTCACAGTATAGCTGTAGTACATGTAAACACTGTTAACTGAAATTTTAAAATGGCTTATCTATCTCTTTTTTTCTTGTCTAGGTAAGCTTGGTGCCAACGCCATCCTAGGTGTGTCCCTTGCTGCTTGTAAAGCTGGAGCAGCTTCTAAGGTAACCATCAATTACTTGACAATCATAATGAACATATAGTTCTAGTTGTTTAATTTAAAGCCTTTGCTGGAAAATGAATCGAGTGTAAACACTTTCAACTGTTCCTCTCTACTTTGTGTGTGTGTTTTCAGGGAGTTACACTGTATCATCATATTGCTGATTTGGCTGGTCTCTGTGTCTGTATATATATATGTACGTATGTATGATGGTATCCAATGATGTTGACTTGTTCTTCTTTTTGGTAAATATCATCTTGGTTAAGAGAGTGGGACTGGCTTTGTGCAGGCCTTTGCTCACTATAAAAGCTTCACGGCACAGGCATTGCTTTATATCTGGAAATCTCTCTGCACTTGTCGTCACATGGTGCCATGGGCCCAGCACTATGTGTCAATAATTGTCACAAGTGTAGTGTTTGTACCAGAGTTTTCAAGTCGCTGGCTGGACTAAAAAGTCACACTCGTTCAGCGCATCGGTGGGAGTTCTCCTACATGGATATAAAGTAGTGGCCGTACTCGAAAACGAGTTGGCAGCCACCATGTATGTATATAGACCAGGTAATTTGTTCATGCTGAAGCATGGAACAAACTACCTGCATCAGTTGTTAGCTGCCGGGACACATCCTTCAAAACATCCATGATTCCTGAAATTCACCAACACTACACCTGATATTACCCCTCCATACACATGCACACATGTATATCATGACTCTTACACTGTTCATTTTCCTGACATTTGTACATTATTCTATGTACTATACATTCAACTTTGATGAGTTGTAGTGCTCCTGAGCACTGTACAGAATCATTTTCATTATATAAATTGTTTGTGCATGTGTGTGTATATCATGACTTGTACGCTGTTCACTATCCTGACATTTGTGCATTATTCTATGTACTATGGGCGGTGAATTGGCAGTATCAGTAGAGGGTTGGACACCATGCTTTCTAGCATAGTTATGTCCCTTTACGGTCTGAGTTCAAATCCCGTCGAGGTTAACTTTGTCTTTCATACTTACGGGTTCGATAAAAATAAAGTACCAGTAATGTACTGGGTATGTGCTGGCCTTGTGCCAAAAGTAGAAACAATTATTCTATGTACTATACATGCACCTTTGATGAGTTGTGGTGCACCTGAGCACTGTACACAATAATTTCATTATTATTATATATGAAGGCGAGGTTAACTTTGCCTTTCATCCTTACGGGGTCGATAAAATAAAGTACCAGTAATGTACTGGGTAATTGCTGGCCTTGTGCCAAATATAGAAACAATTATTATATATAAAGCTAGAAACAGCTTAGAAAATGGTCAATATATGTTTATGTTGTGTGTTTCAGGGTGTTCCACTGTACCGTCACATAGCTGATTTAGCTGGTAAGAAGGAAGTTATCCTCCCGGTTCCTGCTTTTAATGTCATCAATGGTGGAAGTCACGCTGGTAACAAACTGGCCATGCAAGAGTTTATGATTCTCCCAACTGGTATGGAACTAATTTATCTGATACCTATCCATATACATACATATACATACACATACACAGACATACACATACATAGACATATACATACATACACATACACAGACATATACATACATACACACACATATATATATATATACATACATAACTAACTTATCTTATGCATATATATACCCATATACATATTCATATACATACATATGTACACATACATACACATATACACTTCATATACACACACACACACGTATATACATACATAACTAACTTGTTATATTATAAATACATACACTTTGTACATACACGTATATATACATACATAACTTATCTTATACATATATACACATACATACACATATATATACATAACTAACTTATCTTATCTCTCATACATACTTACACACCACTACACTGTACTACATTATATCTACTACCACCACTACACTGTACTACACTATATCTACTACCACCACTACACTGTACTACATTATATCTACTACCACTACTACACTATATCTACTACCACCACTACTACACTGTACTACACTATATCTACCACCACCACTACTACACTGTACTACATTATATCTACTACCACCACTACACTGTACTACACTATATCTACTACCACTACTACACTATATCTACTACCACCACTACTACACTGTACTACACTATATCTACTACCACCACCACTACACTGTACTACACTATATCTACTACCACCACTACACTATATCTACTACACTGTACTACACTATATCTACCACCACCACTATACTACACTATATCTACTACCACCACTACTACACTGTACTACACTATATCTACTACCACTACACTGTACTACACTATATCTACTACCACCACCACTACACTGTACTACACTATATCTACTACCACCACTACACTATATCTACCACCACCACTATACTACACTATATCTACCACCACCACTACTACACTGTACTACACTATATCTACTACTACCACCACTACACTACTACATTATATCTACTACCACTACACTGTACTACACTATATCTACTACCACCACTACACTGTACTACACTATATCTACTACCACTACTACACTGTACTACACTATATCTACTACCACTACACTATATCTACCACCACCACTACTACACTGTACTACACTATATCTACCACCACCACTACACTACACTATACTATATATACTACCACCACCACCACTACACTCTACCACTACACTACACTATACTATATATACTACCACCACCACTACACTACACTATACTATATATACTACCACCACCACTACACTATACTATATATACTACCACCACCACTACACTCTATCTACCACTACACTACACTATACTATATATACCACCACCACCACTACACTATATATACTACCACCACCACTACACTACACTATACTATATATACTACCACCACCACCACTACACTCTACTATACTGTTACTCCAGGTGCTAAATCGTTCACTGAAGCCATGAAGATGGGTACAGAGATTTATCATCATCTTAAAGCCGTCATTAAGAAGAAATATGGACAAGATGGTAAATATCTTAGTTTTGCTTTCTTTCTTCTTCTTGCCATACATCTGTTGACTGTCATCTAGTGAGTCACATCTGTTGACTATTATCTGCTAAGTCACATCTGTTGGCTGTCATCTGTTAACTATTATCTGCTAAGTCACATCTGTTGGCTGTCATCTGTTAACTATTATCTGTTGAATAACATCTGCTGAGTCACATCTGTTGACTGTCATCTGCAACAGTCACATCTGTTGACTGTCATCTGCAACTGTGATCTGCAACTGTCACATCTGTTGACTGTCATCTACTGAGTCACATCTGTTGACTGCCATCTGCAACAGTCACATCTGTTGGCTGGCAGCTCAAAGACACACAACTCTTCTAAATGTACCTTAAGCAAGACACACAACTCTACTTGGCCTCATTGAAATAAAACACTTAACAAAAATTCCAATTTGCTAATTTCTAATATTGGACTTTATTTTTGTTCAGCCTGCAATGTTGGAGATGAAGGTGGGTTTGCCCCAAATATTCAAGACAACAAAGAGGGTCTTGAATTATTAAAAACTGCCATTGCCAAGGCCGGCTACACTGACCAAATTGAAATTGGTATGGATGTAGCTGCCTCTGAGTTCTGTAAGGACAAGAAGTATGATCTCGACTTTAAGAACCCCAACTCTGATCCCAGTAAATATGTAAGTATCACTCTCTCTCACTATATATATATATATATATATCTGTGTGTGTGTTTGTCTATATCTGATCTCCCATAATGCTGTTTCCACAACGAAAAGCACATAGCCCACTCTGTTAAATGGTCGTTTTGGTGCCATGATATAAAGCACCCAGTCCATACTGTAACGTGGTTAGCATTAAGAAGGGCATCCAGCTGTAAAAACCAAGCCAAAATACAGCAAGCCATATAAGCAAGACGAGGATAAAATGTCTCATAACCTAAAAAGCACATCTAACCCATGTGAACATTAAATAGTGAGGATTATGATGATATCAGTGTGCGCGCGCGCGCGCACGCGCACGCACACGCACGCGCACGCACACGCACACGCACACACACACACACACACACACACACACACACACACACACACACACACACACACACACGTGTGTGTGTTTGTGTATATGTATGTATATACGTGGATGATTATTTTCAAAATTATTTGAAAAGCAAGCAGTGTCTTTCATGAAAGGGTTAAGGACATACTTAGTGCCTTTCATTAGAAATATGGTAATGAAAGGGTTAATGACATAGACAGTGTCTTTCATTAGAAATATGGTAATGAAAGGGTTAATGACATAGACAGTGTCTTTCATTAAAGATATACTAACGAAGGGGTTTAATTAATTTCTGTTACAGCTAACCTCTGATGAACTGGCCAATTTATACAAGGATTTCGTCAAGAATTACCCTGTCACTTCAATTGAAGATCCTTTTGATCAAGATGATTGGGAAGCTTACTCTAAATTTACTGGAGAGATGAAAATCCAGATTGTTGGGTATGTAACACCATTTTGTGGTTGTTGTAGTGGTGCTGGTGGTGGTGGTGGTGGTGGTGGTTGTTGTTGTGGTGGTGGTGGTGGTTGTGGTTGTGGTGGTGGTGGTTGTGGTTGTGATAGTGGTTGATGTGGTGGTGGTGGTTGATGTTGTGGTGCTGGTGGTTGTGGTTGATGTTGTGGTGGTGGTGGTGGTTGTGGTGGTGGTGGTGGTAGTGGTAGTGGTAGTGGTTGATGTTGTTGTGGTTGTTGTTGTGGCGGTGGTGGTTGATGTTGTTGTTGTTGTGGCGGTGGTGGTTGATGTTGTGGTGGTGGTTGTTGTGGTGATGTGGTGGTGGTTGTTGTTGTTGTTGTTGTGGTGATGTGGTGGTTGTTGTTGTGGTGATGTGGTGGTGGTGTGGTGGTTGTTGTTGTGGTGATGTGGTGGTGGTGGTTGTTGTTGTTGTGGTGATGTGGTAGTGGTGGTTGTTGTTGTTGTGGTGATGTGGTGGTTGTTGTTGTTGTGGTGATGTGGTAGTGGTGGTTGTTGTGGTGGTGGTGGTGGTGGTTGTTGTGGTGGTGGTGTTGGGTGTTTGTGTGTGTGTTATCAGTACACTCAATATTTTGGGTTGGGTTGAGTTCCCTTGAAACAGAGGAAGGAGCTCAGAAATATATGAGGAGACTCTGGAATGACCCCTTAGAAAGGATCACACTCCCTAACCACTAAACCACACAAACACACACCCTAACCACTAGACCAGACACACCCTAACCACTAGGCTATACACACACACTAACCACTAGGCTATACACACACACTAACCACTAGGCCATACACACACACTAACCACTAGGCCATACACACACACTAACCACTAGGCCATACACACACACTAACCACTAGGCCATACACACACACTAACCACTAGGCTATACACACACACTAACCACTAGGCCATACACCTTATCATAGTCAATACTAAAATATTAATTTGTTTGTCTGTTTTCCAGGGACGATCTTTTGGTGACCAACCCCAAGAGAGTCCAGAAAGGTATTGATATCAAAGCTGCCAATGCTTTACTTCTGAAAGTCAATCAGATTGGTTCCGTCACAGAATCTATCAAAGCGTAAGTTAAATGAATACTTTACCCTCCCCTCACTTGATATGTATTTTACCTGAACCCTTTTAAGCCTTTAGCATTTACATTACTCTATATTTACTATTGTATTTTCACAGTAAAGGCTTTACCTCACATAATATCTCGCATAACATTTACATTACTCTATATATACTATTGTATTGTCACAGTAAAGACTTTACCTCTCATAATATCTCACATAACATTTACATTACTCTATATATACTATTGTATTGTCACAGTAAAGACTTTACCTCTCATAATATCTCACATAACATTTACATTACTCTATATATACTATTGTATTGTCACAGTAAAGGCTTTACCTCACATAATATCTCACATAACATTTACATTACTCTATATATACTATTGTATTTTCACAGTAAAGACTTTATCTCTCATAATATCTCACATAACATTTACATTACTCTATATATACTATTGTATTTTCACAGTAAAGGCTTTACCTCACATAATATCTCGCATAACATTTACATTACTCTATATATACTATTGTATTTTCACAGTAAAGACTTTACCTCTCATAATATCTCACACAACATTTACATTACTCTATATATACTATTGTATTTTCACAGTAAAGGTTTTACTTCACATAATTATCTCACATAATATCGAATTTATAAGATTTTGATATTATTTATTTTACGTCAGTATGAGCAGTCACTTATGGCCAGTTTAAACAGGAGGTGAGAGAATTCTGGTTGGATACAGCCGGTTTAAATGCTAAAGGGTTAGGCTTTTACATACCAAACTGACCCTAGTTATAAAAGTGTTTATTATATTTACTTTAAAACCTTCCCTCATAACTTAACAATGGTTCTCATAAAATTTATGTTCCAAACATCAGATTAACAGTGAGAAAGTTATGTTACTGAATCCTTCCAAATTCTTGTTTATTAATGACATAGACAGTGCCTTTCATTAGAGATATGGTAATGACAGGGTTAATGACATAGACAGTGTCTTTCATTAGAAATATGGTAATGAAAGAGATTAAAGCTAACTTTATTTTTCCTCTTCAATAGATGTAAGATGTCTCAAGATGCAGGTTGGGGTGTGATGGTTTCTCATCGCAGTGGTGAGACTGAAGACACTTTCATTGCTGATTTGGTTGTTGGTCTATGCACTGGACAGGTTTGTATTATTATTATTATTACTACGTATGTGTGTGTAAAAGGAAGGATGAGGATGGTGAAAACACTATAGCTAAACAGCACCTGGCGTTTCATTTGCTACACTGTGTGTGAGTGTATGTATATGTTTGTGTAAAAGAAAGGGAGAGGATGGTGAAAAAAAACTAGCAAAACAGCAGCTGGCGTTTCATTTGCTACACTGTGTGTGAGTGGTAAGTCTGTTTGCGTGTTTATATTTACACTAGCCTAATTACCCGCGCCCTGCTGCGTTTCACACATTTTTTTGTAAGAAAATGATTGATATAATTAATGGGGAAAAACTCTGCATTTCAATATTACTCAATGTAAAATGTAATGCATGAAAATTTGGAAAAACATTATTTTTTGTAATATATCAAATCAAAATTACATTATTAAATCTTATTCTCATTTTGTTTCTTGTAAATAATTTTTTTCAAAATATCAATTCAAAACTTTTGTGAATAGGCATCTTATCTTGTCATTTACCTATGGTTTAAGTTTCATATAAATCGAAGGAAAAACATTTTCAGTGGGGGTTTGTGCCCCTGGGGAACCCTTTGATTAAAATGAAATATACTAAGAAATCAAATGGACATGAGCCCCACACACGCGTCAAGTTTCATCAAGATCGGTTTGGGAGTTTTTGAGTTTTAGGTTCACAAACAAACACAGACAGACAGAAATTGTCATTTATGTATATAGATACTCATATATAAATGTATATATATAGATATACGTGCCAGCTTGTTGAAAAAAATTCTAGTAATATAAAAATGTACTGTCTTTTTTTTTTTTATGTCTTTACTTAAAGAAATCATTTACTTTTTCTTCAGATTAAAACTGGAGCTCCATGCCGATCAGAACGTTTGGCAAAATACAACCAAATCCTTCGTATTGAAGAAGAGTTGGGTGCCAAGGCTAAATATGCTGGCAAAAACTTCCGCAACCCTAAATAAGTTGATTGCCAGTGATTCTTCACCCTTCTACTTTCCATCGTTTCTTTTGGCTCTGATTTAATATAAACAGGCCAATGTTTACCGTCTCTTGTAAAATTAATTTGTAACATCTGTATAACCAGGATATAATACATCTTTTAGAACTCTTGTAATACACGGGTACTAATAAAAGTACGGATAAATAATCAGTTTTGTCTTTTTGTTTATATATTTCATGTTATTTATTAACGCTTTAACATTTGCTTAACTCTATATATACAGTTGTATTTTCATGTTAAAGGATTTATCTCACATAATATCGAATCTATGAAATTTTGAGAAAAATACCTTAACTTCAGTACGAGTGGCCAGTTTGAACAGAAAGAAATGAGAGAATTCTGGCCAGATACAGCTGGTTTAACCCTTTAACATTTACATTACCATGAAAATATAGAGTAAAGTCTTTATCTCACATAATATTGAATCTATGAGGCTGGTTATGGCAAGTTTGAACAGAAAAAGGTGACAGAATTTTGGCCGGATATGGCTGCTTTATATGCTAAAGGGTTAAACTGGAGCGACTGTATAACAAATAAATGAGGTAAATTCTAATCTACTGACTTCTGCTATATATATATATTTATATATACACACACACCATAAATGTGGTTGGCGTTAGGAGAGGTATCCAGCCGTAGAATGCCAGCCAGAAAGTCCTATGCAAACGAGACAGTCACCTGACCTAACTTGCCTCAAATGGGACAAACCCGTCCAACCCATGCTAGCATGAACTATAGACGTTAAAAGGTGATGATGATATATATATATATATATAAACGTGGTTGGTGTTAGGAAGGGCATCCAGCTGTAACATACCCAGCCAAATTTAATCTTCGCTTGAGCACACATGGCCAGACTTGCCTCCCAGCATGGACAACCTGTCTAACCCATGCAAGCGTGGAACAATTGACATTAAACGGAAATGATAATATATATATATATATAAATAATCAGGTTAACAAACCTTTAACCTTTTAGCATTTACATTACTCTATATTTACTATATTTTTGTTGTAATACCAAATCTGAGATTTTGATATTATTTATTTTGAGAACAATCCCTTAACATCAGTATGAGTAGCCAATTTAAAGAGAAAAAGGTGAGAGAATTCTGGCTGGTTCCGACCGGTTTAAATGCTAACTGGTTAAGAGAACAGAGAAGAAGAGGGATAGAATGTATAAGAAATGTGGTGAGATGGAGAACAGGATAACAGTGGAGAGAAGCAAGGTTGAATAAGATGAAGACAAGAACTAACAATAGCATCTCTACTACTGCATTAGTTTCCTTCTAACCAATATATATTATACTATATTGTATATCTGTGGTTGTCTGTCTGTCTATCGATTTTTGG
>OZ024761.1:12781520-12784020 GCA_964016885.1 Eledone cirrhosa | reverse complement strand
AACTCAGAGAAAAATGATCCAGTTTCTTCTTTTTGGAATTAAATTTCTATTTAGATGTTTTCTAAACTGCTTTCAAGCTTTGTTTGATGGTTGTTTTGTCATTGAAGAGAAGTTCATGGATGACATCCATTGTTGATGTAATGTTTCATGGAATGAAGTTTCAGCAAAAGCATAACCACAGCTATATGTAATATAAAATATAAATATATATATATATATATATATATATATTATGTATATAAAATATATATATATATATGTATATAATTTATATATTAAATAGCAGGGAAAAGCGGACATAAAATGATATATATATATATATATATATATTTTTTTTTTTAATATATATAAAATATATATATACAAAATATATTAAAAAAATATATATAATATATTTTTTAATATATATACAAAATCTATATAATACACTGTAGTAAAAGTTTGGCAGAAATATCCGAGGGTAAGAGCACTCAGTCCATAGGATGAGTTAAGTATAGTTACAGTAACATATACAGGTACGTAAGTTTCATTGGTTTACGCTCTCCAACTTATTCAGCCTGTTATAAAAACAAAGATGGCCGCTAAATGTTGAACGTAATCTCTTTTGACAAGAATATATAAGAGCTTGTTAAAGGCAGGTAATTTCAAAAACAGCTATATATATATATATATATAGTAATAATAATTGTTTCTACTTTTGGCACAAGGCCAGTACATTACTGGTACTTTATTTTATCGACCCCATAAGGATGAAAGGCAAAGTTAACCTTGGTGGGATTTGAACTCAGCTCATAAAGGGCCATAACTATGCTGCAAAGCATGGTTTCCGACACTCTGCCAATCCACTGCCCTATATATATATATATTTATATAGTAAATGTGAAGACTAAAATCCAAACAGTGCTCAATATTATACATATATTTATATAACAAAAGTCTGATGAGCTTTCGATTCCAGAAATTGAACAATCATGCAACACATCTCACACCTCAGTAAATATAATTCGACGCCTCATCCATATTATGTAGAAGGAAAACGCAGTCGAGGAAGACCACAAAAAACATGGGCGGAGGTGGTGAGAGCAGACCTCAGATTGCTGAAACTCACAGAGGAGATGACAAAAGACCGTGACAAGTGGAGAGATGCCGTGCTGAATAGGACCTGTCCCACCCTTGCAAGCAGGGAAAAGCGCTTGTAAAATAATGATGATAATACTATGGTATTTTCATGGTAAAGGCTTTATCTCAACTAATATCGAATATGAGATTTTGATATTATTTATTGAGAATAATACCTTAACATCAGTATGAGGAGATGGTTATGGCCAGTTTGAACAGAAAGAGGTGAGAGAATTCCAGCCAGATACAGCCAATTAAATGCTAAAGGGTTAACACTTTTCCTACAAAGATTTGGAGAGATCTAACAATACTACAGTGGAACCTAACTTCAACTTAATTCATTCCTGAAGGTCATTTGTCACATGAAATGTTCAAAAAACCGAAACTACTTTTCCCATACAAAATACTGAGACTGTGTGAAAGACATAGATATCATCATAGTAACTAACTACACAGCAAGTGACGTTTTTCCCACTGATACTCCCAGTTTGTTGCAAACCATTCTTGCTGGCTTGCATGTTCGTTACTCAAGACACTGTTCATATACTGTGAAAACAATAGTAAATATAAAGTTTTTACTATTGTGAAGGTGTCATGACAACAAAAAAAAACACACAGACAATGGAGGCACATGGCCTAGTGGTTAGAGCATTAGCCTTGCAAACGAAAGGTTGTCAGTTCAATTCTCAGACCGGGTGATGTGTTGTTTCCTTGAGCAAGACACTTTTTCACATTGTTCCAGTTTACTCAGCTGTAGAAATGAGATGATAGGGACTGGGGTCCATATCATTCCACTGCAAAGTGGTCGTGGAGGTGCCACAGCAAAAAGCACCCAGCACTCACTGTAAATGAGGTTGGTGTTAGGAAGGGCATCCAGCTGTAGAAATCAAGCCAGAATCAGTTCCCGTCCCACCCTTGCAAGCAGGGAAAAAGCGGACGTAAAATGAAATGAAATTCCACGCTGTAATGTGGCTGTGTAGGTAACGTGGTGAAAAGCTCCCAGTCCACACTGTAAACGTGGTTGATGTTAGGAAGGGCATCCAGCCGTAGAAAACCTGCCAGATAGTCCTATACGAGCGAGACACGGTCAGCTGACCAATCTATGCTAGCGTGGAAGATAGACGTTCAAACAAATCAAGCTGAAACTATTTCAGGTATCAAAACAATTAACAAACACAACATAATAAAAAAAAAAACACAAAGGCAGTTTTAATATTGAGTATTTTCTCATATTTTCAATTTTCTCTTCATCAAAACATTACATACTTGAAATAAATTGGGGGTGGGTGGGGTGTACAATGTGAATGTAGGGGAGGGGGAAATGGTGGGGAGTGGGCAATGGTAAGCAGTAGAGAGGTGGGGAGGGGGCAATGAATGGTCA
>OZ024761.1:12734020-12776520 GCA_964016885.1 Eledone cirrhosa | reverse complement strand
TCTGATTATGTAGGCATCTCCACGTGTGTTAGACGCATGGAGATCAAAAAGGTGCTCAGGGTTGTTGTTTATATACACATATAAATATACACACATGCACTGTTCATTTTCCTGACGTTTGTACATTACCCTATGTACTATACATACACTTTTTGATGGTAAAAGGGTAATATAAATATACATGTAAATATATATACACATGCATCTAAATATACAAAAAATATTTTGCTTGTTGTATCCCAACAAATTAAATATAACCTCTACACATATATATATATATATATTTAAAGGTTAAACAAGGTTCAATGAATAAATCAAAGAATGAGTTTTACAATAGATTGGAAGCACTCAACAGCTATGTTTTTCCGGAGTTATTAATATTAATTCAAAATATATATCTATTTTGTTAATATTTTGAATTAATATATATATATATATTAAAAGCCAATATATATATATATATATATATATTGGCTTTTTGCTACAATATTTTCTATACCTTTCGTTTATCATCATCATTTTACGTCCGCTTTTCCCTGCTTGCAAGGGTGGGACGGGTCTTATTCAGCACAGCATCTCTCCACTCGTCACGGTCCCCCGCCATCTCCACCGTGAGCCCCAATGATCCGAGGTCTGCTCTCACCACCTCCGCCCATGCCCCTCGTGGTCTACCTCTACCACGCCCTCCCTCAACTGGCACCCCCTGGCACTTCTTCACCCATCGGTCATCCTCCATGCGCATCACACGCCCACACCACCTCAGTCTCCCCTCCCGCACACCACACTCCATCCCTCCCAGACACAGTCTCCCTCTCAACACATTCATGCTGGGTCGTTCACGCACATTTACACTGCACATCCAACGGAGCATGCTTGCCTCATTTCTCTCCAGCCGTCGCATATCTTCTGCGGTAGCTGCCCATGTCTCACTACCATGCAGCATCGCGCTCCTCACACAGGCATCATACAACCGGCCTTTCGTACGCAGGGAGAAACCCTTCTTTGTCAACAGAGGAAGCAGCTCCCTAAACTTCTTCCAACCCGTCCTCACTCCAGACACTATGGCCTCGGAACACCCTCCTCCCACGCCAATCCGATCCCCCAGGCACCGGAAGCCATCCACCACTTCCACAGCGCCCTCTCGCATTTGAAAAATGTGTCTATCAGTGCGACCCCTACCGTCCAATCTCCCTGTACATCCACTGCATACATACCTCTCCCTACCCGTTAGTTTGCCCGCCATCCCGCCACATCTTAGCTAGATTTACCTGTCTTAGCTAGATTTACTCTCAGTCCTCTTGCTTCCAACTGCTGTTTCCATAGCTGGAATTTATTCTCTAGCTCCTCTACTGATTCTGCCATAAGAGCCAGATCGTCAGCATAGAGAAGTTCCCATGGACAGCCAGTCTCAAACTCCTCTGTTATGGCCCGGAGGACTATAATGAACAAGAGCGGGCTGAGGACCGAACCCTGATGCACTCCCACCTGCATCTGGAATTCCTCACTAAACTCCATTCCTACCCTGACTTTACTGAGAGTACCTCTGTACAAAGTTTGCACTGTCCTTACAAGCCATTCCTCAACACCCAGCTTCCTTAGGGACCACCAGATGACAGATCGGGGTACCCTATCAAAGGCCCTCTCTAGGTCAACAAAGGCTAAGTATAGTGGCTTATTCTTCTCTAAGAACCTCTCTTGCATTTGTCTCACCAAGAAGAGGGCATCCGCCGCACTCCTCCCAGGCACAAAACCAAACCGCATCCCATCCAGCCTGACCCTTTCTCTAATTAGTTGTGCTAAAATCCTTTCTGCCACTCTCATAACCTGATCTATCAGTCTTATACCCCCACAATTGCTCCTCTCCAAAGCATCCCCCTTACCCCTGTAGCAATTTATGAGAATACTGCTGCACCAGTCTTTGGGTATGACACCACCATATATAGCCTGATTGATTATGCGTGCAACCAGTTTAGTGCCTACGTCCCCTGATGCCTACGTCCCCGTTTATATATATATATATATATATATATATATATAGTATTAATAATAAATGTGAAGACTAAAATCCAAAGAGGGCTTGATAAGGATAAATATATATCAGATATATAAGAACCCTAGAGCAAATATTTATTAAAATAACAGATTAAAGTTTAAGCAAAGAATCGCTGCTTTCACCCGTAACGGGATCTTTTCATGGACACACTAGAAGAGGAAGACCAAGGTTAAAGTATGTTGATACCCTAAGGACAGACGCTGGTCTGTTGGAGACGCAGGACATGGCAGCGATAATGAGGGACAGAGACCGCTGGAGAGAACTCGTCCATGGATCTCGGGAATTTTACCCGCCCTAGATAGATAGATAGATATGTATATATAATCTGTTATTTTAATAAATATATATATGTATGTAAAAGTTAAACAGAAATAACAACACAATCGGTACAGTATATGGAAGGGATATATTAGGTTAACACTTGAAATAGCAGGGAGAGGTGTTAACGTTTCGGACGCTAGTCCTTCATTAGAAGAAAGAAGAATGAGAAATAAGATAGATTGAAGGGACGGGCTGGACACACAAATATCTATATATATATACATATATATATATATATATATATATATATGTATATATATAGATATATATACACACACACTCACACATATATATATACTGTAAACGTGGTTGGTGTTAGGAAGGGCATCCAGCCGTAGAAAACCTGCCAGACAGTCCTATACGAGCGAGACACAGTCACCCGACCTACCTTGCCTCAAGTGGGACACCTCCTGTCTAACCCATGCTAGCGTGGAAGATGGACGTTAAACGATGATGATGATGATATATACACATACATATATATAGAGAGAGAGAGGGAGAGAGTGGTTGAGTGAGGGAGAAAGAGACAGAGAGGTGGAGAGAGAGTGGTATAGAAAAGAGAGGTGGTAGAGACAGAGATAGACGTAGGAGAGAGGTAGAGAGAGAGGTAGAGTGAGAGGTAGAGTGAGAGGTAGAGAGAGAGGTAGAGAGAGAGGTAGAGAGAGAGAGGTAGAGAGAGAGGTAGAGAGAGAGGTAGAAGAGAGAGGTAGAAGAGAGAGGTAGAAGAGAGAGGTAGAAGAGAGAGGTAGAGAGAGAGATAAAGATAGGCAGTGATGTAGAGATAGAGAGAGTGGTAGAGAGGTGGATATAGAAGAGAGAGTGGTAGAGAGGTGGATATAGAAGAGAGAGATAGAGAGAGAGACAGAGAGAGTGGTAGAGAGGTGGATATAGAAGAGAGAGATAGAGAGAGGGGTAGAGAGGTGGATATAGAAGAGAGAGACAGAGAGAGATAGAGAGAGGGGTAGAGAGGTGGATATAGAAGAGAGAGTGGGAAAGAAAGTGGTAGAGAGGTGGATATAGCAGAGAGAGTGGTAGAGAGGTGGATATAGAAGAGAGAGTGGTAGAGAGGTGGAAGTTACCTTTGTAACTAAATCACAGATCATAAAAGCCCCAATGGTGGCCTCTTCATGGTTGTCCTGAATATCAATATTTATGATGTGGGTTGGATAACTGTCTTCCTTCTCTCGACTTTCCAGTTCTGTAAATATCAACAATTTCACAGATTAATGGCCGTGTGGTGTGGTGTGGTGTGGTGTGGTGTGGTAAGTGATGTGGTTATTGGGCGTGGCATGGCGTGGCGTGGCGTAGCGTAGTGTAGTGTAGTGTGATGTAGTAGTGAGTGTGGTGTGGTGTGGTGTGGTGTGGTGTGGTGTGTTGTGGTGTGGTGTGTTGTGGTGTGTTGTGGTGTGGTGTGGTGTGGCGTAGTGTGGTGTAGCGTAGTGTAGTGTAGTGTGATGTAGTAGTGAGTGTGGTGTGGTGTGGTGTGGTGTGGTGTGGTGTGGCGTAGCGTAGTGTAGTGTAGTGTGATGTAGTAGTGAGTGTGGTGTGGTGTGGTGTGGTGTGGTGTGGTGTGTTGTGGTGTGTTGTGGTGTGGTGTGGTGTGGCGTAGTGTGGTGTAGCGTAGTGTGGTGTGGTGTGATGTAGTAGTGAGTGTGGTGTGGTGTGGTGTGGTGTGGTGTGGTGTGGTGTGGTGTGGTGTGGCGTAGTGTGGTGTGGTGTGGTGTGGTGTGGCGTAGTGTGGTGTAGCGTAGTGTGGTGTGGTGTAGCGTAGTGTGGTGTGGTGTGATGTAGTAGTGAGTGTGGTGTGGAGGTGTGTGGTGTAGTGAGTGTGGTGTAGTGAGTGTGGTTATTGGTTGTGGTGTGGTGTGGTGTGGTGTGGTGTGGTGTGGTGTGGTGTGGTGTGGTGTGGTGTGGTGTGGTGTGGTGTGGTGTGGTGTGGTGTAGTGTGGGGTGGGGTGGTGTAGTGTGGTGTAGTGTGGTAAGTGATGTGGTTATTGGTTGTGGTGTGGTGTGGTGTGGTGTGGTGTGGGGTGGGGTGGTGTAGTGTGGGGTGGTGTGGTGTGGTGTGGGGTGGTGTAGTGTGGGGTGGGGTGTAGTGTGGTGTGGTTATTGGTTGTGGTGGTGTTGTAAGTGATGTGGTAAGTGATGTGGTTATTGGTTGTGGTGTGGAGTGGTGTAGTGTGGTATGGTGTGGTGTGGTATGGTGTGGAGTGGTGTGGTGTAGTGTGGTGTGGTTATTGGTTGTGGTGTAGTGTGGTGTAGTGTAGTGTAGTGTAGTGTGGTGTGGAGTGGTGTGGTGTGGTGTAGTGTGGTGTGGTGTAGTGTGGTGTGGTGTAGTATGGTGTGGTGTAGTATGGTGTGGTGTAGTATGGTGTGGTGTAGTATGGTGTGGTTATTGGTTATTGGTTGTGGTGTAGTGTAGTGTAGTGTAGTGTAGTGTAGTGTAGTGTAGTGTGGTGTGGTGTTGGTTGTGGTGTGGCAACAAAACCCCACCATGGATCAGATGGTAACATACCACCCATCCACCATGGAAAGCAGATGTACAATGAAGATATTTAAAGAAATGTGAATATTTGACTACTAACCTTCTAGAATTTGGTCATATACTCTCTCTTCACAAGACACTATCACATCAAACTGTTCATGACAATTCTGGAACCTCTCTGGACGTTGTTTGATTCTACGGTTGCGATCAAGCATGTGGAGGATACCATTCTGTGTATATCTAGATGTCTGGTCAAGGAACTCAAACAAAATATCGAGAGAGAGCGAGAGAGAGAGCAAGAGAGAGCGAGAGAGAGAGCAAGAGAGAGCGAGAGAGAGAGAGATCTATTCAGTTATCATCCGCCTCCTATCCACTTGAAAAATTGTATTATCGAGGTTTTCATTGAATCACAATACAATCAATTGTATTTTCTTTGGTGCTTTCAGAAGAATGGTAGAATGGTAGAATGGTAGAATGGTACAGCTTTAGTTTGGTAATATTTGCTGCTTTTCTAGACTTTTATTCCTGTTTCTGTGTCCTGATATGTAATTTTTTTGTTTTACAAAGACAGACACACACATGTATATCTGTGTGCGTGTATATGAGAGAGAGAGAGAGAGAGAAAGAGGAGGAGCAGAAGAAATGAGAGTAAATATATCATCATCATCATCACCACCATTTTACATCTGTTCTTCCACACTATAGTATGGGTTAGATGGGTTGTCCTGTTGTGGGCAGTGTCCAGTCAGCTGACCATGTCTTGCACATACTGGAACTAATTCTGGCTTGATTTCTACAGCTGAATGCCCTTCCTAACACCAACCTCATTTACAGTGAGTGCTGGGTGCTTTTTTGCCGTGGCGCCTACACATCCACTTTGAAGTAGGAGGGGGTGGAGGCATATTGTCTATATGCTTCAGCTTCGGCTTGTACCCGTGGGAAGTCGGGTCTTCTGTATTACTGCGATATATATATATATATACTGGAAGGACACTACCACAAACAATTAAAAGCTTTCTGAAGACATGTGATAAATAATTAAGTATTAGATATGATTAAACAATATATATTGTAGTCAGCATATGTAGACTATTATAATAAACACAGAAACATATGTTAAAGCAAATAAATTCTTTCTCTCCTTTCACGCCAAAGTCTACATTTCTTCTTGGTGCAGTACTTGCCTATATTACATATATATATATGTGTGTGTGTGTACATATATATATATCGAGGGCGACCAGCAAAGGTAGAAGGTGCTGAATAGCGGTCGCCCTCGGGTCCTCGATTTTCAGCCCCATAGATTTTATCTATTACATTCACGTATTATATTTTGAATACCTGATGATATCACCGGATTCATACGGAATCTGGTCATTGAAATGATCATAGTATAATAAACCTTTCAATGATTTACACAAATCCAGCCTCCTGTCATTTCATTATATACATATATATATATATATATATATAGTAACAATAATAAATGTGAAGACTAAAATCCAGAGGGCTCGATACAGATAAATATATATCAAATATATAAGAACCCTAGAGCAAATATTTATTAAAATAACAGATTAAAGTTTAAGCAAAGAATTGCTGCTTTCACCCTTAACAGGTTCTTCAGAAGATCCCATTAAGGGTGAAAGCAGCGATTCTTTGCTTAAACTTTAATGTTATTTTAATAAATGTATACAAAGTAACTGTCTTAAATACAGCTTATTTCATATACATACATGTACATATATACATATAGAGTGCTACATATATACATATGTATATATATATATATATATACATATAGAGTGCTACATATATACATATCATTTCATTTCATTTTACGTCCGCTTTTCCCTGCTTGCAAGGGTGGGACGGGAACTGATTCTGGCTTGATTTCTACAGCTGGATGCCCTTCCTAACACCAACCTCATTTACAGTGAGTGCTGGGTGCTTGTTTTGCCGTGGCACCTCCACGACCACTTTGCAGTGGAATGATATGGACCCCAGTCCCTATCATCTCATTTCTACAGCTGAGTAAACTGGAGCAATGTGAAATAAAGTGTCTTGCTCAAGGAAACAACACATCACCCGGTCTGAGGATTGAACTCACAACCTTTCGATTGCAAGCCCAATGCTCTAACCACTAAGCCATGTGCCTCCATATATGTATATATATATATACACATATATATATATTTAATTTACAACCTTATGAAGTAATTGTCTCTAATACGTAAGCATCTCAATAACAGGATAAGATTTATCAATAAATTGATAAATCAATAATCTACTCAGAGAAGCCCCCTCCCTCAAGTGTGATTTGGGCTTAAATTATATATATATATATATATATATATATATATATACACATTTTTCAAATGCGAGAGGGCGCTATAGAAGTGGTGGATAGCTTCCGGTACCTGGGAGATCAGATTAGCATGGGAGGAGGGTGTTCCGAGGCCATAGTATCTAGAATAAGGACGGGTTGGAAGAAGTTTAGGGAGCTGCTTCCTCTGTTGACGAAGAAGGGTTTCTCCCTGCGTACGAAAGGCCGGTTGTATGATGCCTGTGTGAGGAGCGCGATGCTGCATGGTAGTGAGACATGGGCAGCAACCACTGGAGAGAAATGAGGCAAGCATGCTCCGTTGGATGTGCAGTGTAAATGTGCGTGAACTACCCAGCATAAATGTGTTGAGAGAGAAACTGTGTCTGAGAGGGATAGAATGTAGTGTACGGGAGAGGAGACTGAGGTGGTATGGACATGTGATGCACATGGAGGATGACCGATGGGTGAAGAAGTGCCAGGAAATGCCAGTTGAAGGAAGACGTGGTAGAGGTAGACCACGAAAAACATGGGCGGAGGTGGTGAGAACAGACCTCAGATCATTGAAGCTCACGGTGGAGATGACGAGGGACCGTGACGAGTGGAGAGATGCTGTGCTGAATAAGACCCGTCCCACCCTTGCAAGCAGGGAAAAGCGGACGTAAAATGATGATGATGATATATATCAAGCTATACAGGAGCCTCCCAAAAGACAGCTCGAGAGTAGCACAGAGGAGACAGAGGTTAGCTGGACATTCTCACCGACATCCAGAGTTGACACTGCACTCAGTGCTTCTGTGGGAGCCCCTACATGGTACACACTGGAAGAGGAAGACCGAGGTTGACATATGTTGATGCCATAAGGATAGACACTGGTCTGTTGGAGACGCAGGACATGGCAGCAATAATGAGGGACAGAAACCGCTGGAGAGAGCTCGTCCATGGATCTTGGGAATTTTACCTGCCCTAGATATATATATATATATATTGCTAGAACACTGGTGGGTTATATCCACAGTTGTAGAGCACTTTTTTTTTAAACCAAGCTGATGATCCATCTGAGGTGAAACAAATTGTTCTCAGAAATGGTGAATTGACTATTGTGAAACTACTTATATATATTGTTTATTCCCTTTCAGAAACTAATTAGTTGGAGTGAAATTTTACTAAGTAAGTTAATTTTTATAATTTTCTTATTTTACGTCTTTCATATATATATATATACTTATACACTTATATAAAGAATGAATAATAACAAGTAGACATCATAAAAAGGTAATTTATTCCGAGTGCTTACAAATGTTTCAACAGTTGAAACATTTGTAAGCACTCAGAATAAATTACCTTTTTATGATGTCTGTTATTATTCATTCTTTATCTACACTCCGGAATACAGAAGGATCTGAAACTGAATTTTCCGACTATTCTTCCATAACTCGTTGAGTAACCCCTCACCGTACGTCAACTCTATCTAGTGTAGTAATTAACGATTACTGCATTCAGGATAATCCTAAGCATTTCTTGCATAACCTAATATATATATATAATAGTAATAATAAATGTGAAGACTAAAATTTGAAGAGGGCTCGATAAGGATTATATATATATATATATATATATATATAATCAGAAAATCCTGTTAAGGTTGAAAGCAGCGATTCTTTGCTTAAATATTATTCTGTTCTTATAAATAAATATTGGAAGAAGTTTAGGGAGCTGTTTCCTCTGCTGAAGAAGAAGGGTTTCTCCCTGCGTACGAAAGGCCAGTTAAATGATGCCTGTGTGAGATGCATGATGCTGCATGGTAGTGAGACATGGGCAGCAACTACAGAGGATATGCGACGGCTGGAGAAAAATGAAGCAAGCATGCTCTGTTGGATATGCAATGTCAATGTGCGTGAACGACCAAGCATGGATGAGTTGAGAGAGAAACTGGGTATAAGAGGGATAAGTTGTGGTGAGCAGGCGAGAAGACTGAGATGATATAGACATGTGATGCACATGGAGGATGACCGCTGGGTGAAGAAGTGCCAAGAAATCCCAGTAGAAGGAAGACGCAGTAGAGAAAGACCATGAAAAACATGGGCGGAGGTGGTGAGAACAGACCTCAGATCGCTGAAGCTCACGGAGGAAATGACAAAGGACCGTGACAAGTGGAGAGATGCTGTGCTGAAAATAAGACCCGTCCCACCCTTGCAAGCAGGAAAAAGCTGACATAAAATGATGATGATGATATATATATATTGATATTTCTAAGGGTATTAAAAGCCTTTCAAGTAGTCCTAATGTTAAGAGACATTATTATTATTCATATCATAGATCAATTACACAATGTGTTTTTGTACATCATGCTGGACTGGCAACTAGTATGTAGATTTTCATGATAAATTGAAGAAAACTTTCCTGATGAGTTCATGAATCCTTCAAATATTGGTCTAATCCAATACTTGCTTCTACCTCAAACCAAACTATAGTAGAGAGAGATAGATAGATATAAGTGAAACAGACTAAACACTTTTTTTGGTCCATCTGGCTTATACTCCCATAGAGTTTTTTCACTTAAATTTAATATGTTTATATATGTATATATATATACAAATAGTGAAAACAAACTTTGCTTCACGACATCTACATACGGATTACATTGAGTTCTTTATATGGCTTAGACCCTACCATTAATTGGTGGATTTATCTGTGTATATATGTATATGTATATATGTATATGTATATATATATAACAAAGGAATTGTGGTAAGGAACCAGATGGACCATAATGCACCAGAGTACTCAATACTTAGGGTAGTAGAGTGGGAAATAGGAAAAAAGTATGACCCTGACGGCAGAGCTCAAGCCGTTTCGATGGTTATTTCTGGACTGAGTCCAGAAATAGCCGGCGAAATGGCTTGAGCTCTGCCGTCGGGATCATACTTTTTCATATATATATATAGGGTGTCCCAAAAAATGTATACACACTTAGATTACCTGCACAGGCAATATTTATTAATTTATTAGAATGCACAACCTCTCCTAAAAATAAAATGATCTACAGACATAATTCAATTGTATGTAAACACCCAAAAATTGTTTACATAATTTAAATAATTGTTTCTACCTCTGGCATAAGACCAGCAATTATCCCAGTACGTTACTGGTATTGTATTTTACCAACCCCATAAGGATGAAAGGCAAAGCTAACCTCGACGGGATTTGAACTCATAATTTAGATAATACAAATAAAACGGAATTTATTTAAATGTCTTTTTTAAAGTGTGTATACATTTTTTGTGGACACCCCATTATATATACTATATATATGTGTAGATCCCAAGTTAAATCGGGGGTAACCACAGTAAATAAGGTACTCAATACATTAGTAGAGTGTGAACATCATTAATTAATATAGAAATGGCTTCTACAGGACTAGAACTGTTTCATTTGTATAAAATCATCAGGAATGAAATAGTTCTGGTCCTGTAGGAGCCATTTCTATATTAAATGATTATATATATATATTGTTATACTTTGGGAGGGTCATGCTGGCAATAAAAATACACGCACCTGTTCGTTTTCACTTCAATTTATTATAAATTTCCGGTTGGTTGGTTCAATAACCAGATAGTTGTTTATATATTGTCAAAGCTCTTTCGTCACACTTTCTGTGACCTCCTCAGTGACTGGTTTCTTATTTTGTCTCTCCTTTGTTGTCCTACAGCATCTTGTTTTTGTGAGTTGTGTGCTTGGTTTGTGCATGCGTTACATCTGAGTGTGTATGTGTGTGTGTTTTTATTTATTTATGTATGTGCTTATTCACTTGTCACTAGTTGGTTGTTTGTTCTATGTGTGTGACTGATTTGTTTTGTTAGTTTGGTTTTTGTGCGCCTCTGTATGTCTTCATTTTGTCCTTAATTACTAGTTGTGATGTTGTTGCTATTCCACTCATGTTTTCTGTTTACATTCACACACACATATACACTTGCACACAGCATAGCAAATGGAACACCAGCCACTGTTTTGCTATAGTTTTTTCACCATCCCCCTTCCTTCGTTTTACACATACATACATTCACACACATTGTAAGTCGCTCAAATTTAAATATATACTAGCTGGCCCCGCAATGTCAAAAATGACAGCTAATTGTAATATCTATACATAATATAAAAGAGAAATGTTTGTTGGTTGGTTTCTTCGTGTTCACTCACATAACTGATATGAACACACAAACACACAGCTGTGATGAATCTTAGAACGCTGGACTTCTACAGTTTCTCACACACACATATACCCACCCCGCCTTCCTCAGTCATCACATAGATGGGTTTGTATGTAATAATTATTTTTTTCTAAGTGTGTCTGTTTATATATATATGTGTATCTTTTTAAATAAACATACACAAATATTATAGACAAATATAATTTACACAAACACACATACACACACAAACACTCTCATAATCATAACAGCCAATGTGTGTAGCTAACTCGCCATAGATATAGACACACAGACACTGTTTTCTGGAGTTTGTAATCACCCTTTCCTTCCTCAGCCATCTGTAGTGCATTACAGACAAATACACATGGTTTTTATTATATTACTGGTATGGCACAATTTCACCTCTAATGCCTCTACTTGTATATTTCTCAGTCATAAAAATCATTTGCTTTATATTTTATATATTTGTACTTCGAAAGTTTGCCTGTATTTTGTTTTTTCCTATTCTCATGGATGTGTTAACCCTTTACCATTTACATTACTCTATATATTTGTATTTTCACAGTAAAGGCTTTACTTCACATAACATTTACATTACTCTATATTTACTATTGTATTTTCATGGTAAAGGCTTTACCTCACATAATATCTCATAACATTTACATTACCCTATATTTACTATTGTATTTTCACAGTAAAGGCTTTACTTCACATAACACTCATATTACTCTATATATACTATTGTATTTTCAGTAAAGGCTTTACTTCACATAACACTCATATTACTCTATATATACTATTGTATTTTCACAGTAAAGGCTTTATCTTACATAATATCAAATCGATGAGATTTTTATATTTATTTTGAGAACAATACCTTAATGTTGGATGAGCAACCAGTTACGGCTGGTTTGAACAGAAAGAGATGAGAGAATTCTGGCCAGATACAGCCGGTTTAAATGCTAAAGGGTTAAGAAAATCAATATCTTTGGTTTTTTCATGAAGAAATGGTGATCTGTATTTTGGTGCTACTTAAATTATTGATTATTGATCTTTTATCGATTAATTCACCAATTCTATTCTATGCGCCAGCACCGGGCTTATCCCCTTGAAAAATTTGTAAAGATTAAAGATGAAATTTGATTAACAACCTTGGTTTCTCATTTTATGCTAACTACTGATGCTCTAAGGCTTATACCATCTTCATTTACCAATTTCTCAACCCTATGGAACATACATTGGACATTCCTGTATGCTGTTGACTTTATCAATGGATTGAGCTTATCACACCTTACCAAAATAATAGTGGCTTTTTCTAATCTAAAAATCTCTCTCTCTCCATTTGCCTGTCTCGTTTCCTCAAGGTCACTATTGGGAGACAAATTCCTATTTAGGGAAGGACTTCAAGGTCACTGTCGGGCGGTACATTCCCCCTCAGCGAAGGACTTCAAGGTCACTGTTGGAAGATACATTCCCCCACAGAGAAGGGCTTGGTATTTACAACCATTTGCCTGTCTCATTTCCTCATGAGGATGAAGTCTATTTGGCTTGTATGCCCTCCACCCCACTCATTATTGGTAGGTAATCAGGTGGTTGGCTGGTTTCTTCAAGTTTGTGTTAGAGATCATTAAGTCGAGAGCATCACAGAACTCCAGAAGCCTTGTCCCCTCTCCTCTTGTACCACATCTGTAGCCTCCCTGTACACCAGGGAATCTGTCATGATGTTTCCCAACATGTCTGTTGAGATAACTGGCTATAATCATAGGATCCCTGTCCTCAGTCACTGAGGTAGTCTGGAGAAGGGCCTCATAGAATTAGTTTTGTTCATCAGCAAGCTCAGCTTGTGGGCGGTATGCCGATAGTATAGTGGCTGTAGTATTGCCAAAGGCTAGTCTAAGTTTAATTATTATACCACCTACTCTATCTTAATTACCTGGTCTACTACCCACTCTATCTCAGTTACCTGGTCTATCACCCACACTTTGTTAATTACCTGGTCTACCACCCACTCTATCTCAGTTACCTGATCACCACCCACTATCTGTTACCTGGTCTAGCACCCACGCTTTCTTAAATACCTGGTCTATCACCCACTCTATCTCAGTTACCTGGTCTACCACCCACTATATCTCAGTTACCTGATCTACCACCCACTATATCTCAGTTACCTGATCTACCACCCACTATATCTCAGTTACCTGATCTACCACCCACTATCTCAGTTACCTGATCTACCACCCACTATCTCAGTTACCTGATCTACCACCCACTATCTCAGTTACCTGGTCTATCACCCACACTTTCTTAATTACCTGATCTACCACCCACACTTTCTTAATTACCTGATCTACCACCCACTATCTCAGTTACCTGGTCTATCACCCACACTTTCTTAATTACCTGGTCTATCACCCACTCTATCTCAGTTGCCTGGTCTATCACCCACTATCTCAGTTACCTGGTCTATCACCCACACTTTCTTAATTACCTGGTCTATCACCCACTATCTCAGTTACCTGGTCTATCACCCACTATCTCAGTTACCTGATCTACCACCCACTATCTCAGTTACCTGATCTACCACCCACTATCTCAGTTACCTGATCTACCACCCACTATCTCAGTTACCTGATCTACCACCCACTATCTCAGTTACCTGATCTACCACCCACTATCTCAGTTACCTGATCTACCACCCACTATCTCAGTTACCTGATCTACCACCCACTATCTCAGTTACCTGGTCTATCACCCACACTTTCTTAATTACCTGATCTACCACCCACTATCTCAGTTACCTGGTCTATCACCCACACTTTCTTAATTACCTGGTCTATCACCCACTCTATCTCAGTTGCCTGGTCTATCACCCACTATCTCAGTTACCTGGTCTATCACCCACACTTTCTTAATTACCTGGTCTATCACCCACTATCTCAGTTACCTGGTCTATCACCCACTATCTCAGTTACCTGATCTACCACCCACTATCTCAGTTACCTGATCTACCACCCACTATCTCAGTTACCTGATCTACCACCCACTATCTCAGTTACCTGGTCTATCACCCACACTTTCTTAATTACCTGATCTACCACCCACTATCTCAGTTACCTGGTCTATCACCCACACTTTCTTAATTACCTGGTCTATCACCCACTCTATCTCAGTTACCTGGTCTACCACCCACTATATCTCAGTTACCTGATCTACCACCCACTATCTCAGTTACCTGGTCTATCACCCACTATCTCAGTTACCTGGTCTATCACCCACACTTTCTTAATTACCTGGTCTATCACCCACTCTATCTCAGTTACCTGGTCTATCACCCACACTTTCTTAATTACCTGGTCTATCACCCACTATCTCAGTTACCTGGTCTATCACCCACTATCTCAGTTACCTGGTCTATCACCCACACTTTCTTAATTACCTGATCTACCACCCACTATCTCAGTTACCTGGTCTATCACCCACACTTTCTTAATTACCTGGTCTATCACCCACTCTATCTCAGTTACCTGGTCTATCACCCACACTTTCTTAATTACCTGGTCTATCACCCACACTTTCTTAATTACCTGATCTACCACCCACTATCTCAGTTACCTGGTCTATCACCCACACTTTCTTAATTACCTGGTCTATCACCCACTCTATCTCAGTTACCTGGTCTATCACCCACACTTTCTTAATTACCTGGTCTATCACCCACACTTTCTTAATTACCTGATCTACCACCCACTATCTCAGTTACCTGGTCTATCACCCACACTTTCTTAATTACCTGGTCTATCACCCACACTATCTCAGTTACCTGGTCTATCACCCACTATCTCAGTTACCTGGTCTATCACCCACTCTATCTCAGTTACCTGGTCTACCACCCACTATCTCAGTTACCTGGTCTACCACCCACACTTTCTTAATTACCTGGTCTATCACCCACTCTATCTCAGTTACCTGGTCTACCACCCACTATCTCAGTTACCTGGTCTACCACCCACTCTATCTCAGTTACCTGGTCTATCACCCACTCTATCTCAGTTACCTGGTCTACCACCCACTCTATCTCAGTTACCTGGTCTACCACCCACTCTATCTCAGTTACCTGGTCTATCACCCACTATCTCAGTTACCTGGTCTACCACCCACACTATCTCAGTTACCTGGTCTACCACCCACTATCTCAGTTACCTGGTCTACCACCCACTATCTCAGTTACCTGGTCTACCACCCACTATCTCAGTTACCTGGTCTATCACCCACTCTATCTCAGTTACCTGGTCTACCACCCACTATCTCAGTTACCTGGTCTACCACCCACACTATCTCAGTTACCTGGTCTACCACCCACTATCTCAGTTACATGGTCTACCACCCACTATCTCAGTTACATGGTCTATCACCCACTATCTCAGTTACCTGGTCTACCACCCACTCTATCTCAGTTACCTGGTCTATCACCCACTCTATCTCAGTTACCTGGTCTACCACCCACTCTATCTCAGTTACCTGGTCTACCACCCACTATCTCAGTTACCTGGTCTACCACCCACTATCTCAGTTACCTGGTCTACCACCCACTATCTCAGTTACCTGGTCTACCACCCACTATCTCAGTTACCTGGTCTACCACCCACTATCTCAGTTACCTGGTCTACCACCCACTATCTCAGTTACCTGGTCTACCACCCACTATCTCAGTTACCTGGTCTATCACCCACTCTATCTCAGTTACCTGGTCTATCACCCACTCTATCTCAGTTACCTGGTCTACCACCCACTATCTCAGTTCCCTGGTCTACCACCCACTATCTCAGTTCCCTGGTCTACCACCCACTATCTCAGTTACCTGGTCTATCACCCACTCTATCTCAGTTACCTGGTCTACCACCCACTATCTCAGTTACCTGGTCTACCACCCACTATCTCAGTTACCTGGTCTATCACCCACACTTTCTTAATTACCTGGTCTATCACCCACTCTATCTCAGTTACCTGGTCTACCACCCACTATCTCAGTTACCTGGTCTACCACCCACTATCTCAGTTACCTGGTCTATCACCCACTCTATCTCAGTTACCTGATCTACCACCCACACTTTCTTAATTACCTGGTCTATCACCCACACTATCTCAGTTACCTGGTCTATCACCCACTCTATCTCAGTTACCTGGTCTACCACCCACTATCTCAGTTACCTGGTCTACCACCCACTATCTCAGTTACCTGGTCTACCACCCACTATCTCAGTTACCTGGTCTATCACCCACTCTATCTCAGTTACCTGATCTACCACCCACACTTTCTTAATTACCTGGTCTATCACCCACTCTATCTCAGTTACCTGGTCTATCACCCACTCTATCTCAGTTACCTGGTCTATCACCCACTCTATCTCAGTTACCTGATCTACCACCCACACTTTCTTAATTACCTGGTCTATCACCCACTCTATCTCAGTTACCTGGTCTATCACCCACTCTATCTCAGTTACCTGGTCTATCACCCACTCTATCTCAGTTACCTGGTCTATCACCCACTCTATCTCAGTTACCTGGTCTATCACCCACACTTTCTTAATTACCTGGTCTATCACCCACTCTATCTCAGTTACCTGGTCTATCACCCACACTTTCTTAATTACCTGGTCTATCACCCACTCTATCTCAGTTACCTGGTCTATCACCCACTCTATCTCAGTTACCTGGTCTATCACCCACTCTATCTCAGTTACCTGGTCTATCACCCACTCTATCTCAGTTACCTGGTCTACCACCCACACTTTCTTAATTACCTGGTCTACCACCCACACTATCTCAGTTACCTGGTCTATCACCCACACTTTCTCAATTACCTGGTCTATCACCCACACTATCTCAATTACCTGGTCTATCACCCACACTATCTCAATTACCTGGTCTATCACCCACACTATCTCAATTACCTGGTCTATCACCCACACTATCTCAGTTACCTGGTCTATCACCCACACTATCTCAGTTACCTGGTCTACCACCCACACTATCTCAGTTACCTGGTCTACCACCCACTATCTCAGTTACCTGATCTACCACCCACTCTATCTCAGTTACCTGATCTACCACCCACTCTATCTCAGTTACCTGATCTACCACCCACTCTATCTCAGTTACCTGATCTACCACCCACTCTATCTCAGTTACCTGATCTACCACCCACTCTATCTCAGTTACCTGATCTACCACCCACTCTATCTCAGTTACCTGATCTACCACCCACTCTATCTCAGTTACCTGATCTACCACCCACTCTATCTCAGTTACCTGATCTACCACCCACTCTATCTCAGTTACCTGATCTACCACCCACTCTATCTCAGTTACCTGATCTACCACCCACTCTATCTCAGTTACCTGATCTACCACCCACTCTATCTCAGTTACCTGATCTACCACCCACTCTATCTCAGTTACCTGATCTACCACCCACTATCTCAGTTACCTGGTCTACCACCCACACTATCTCAGTTACCTGGTCTACCACCCACTGTATCTCAGTTACCTGGTCTACCACCCACTATCTCAGTTACCTGGTCTACCACCCACTATCTCAGTTACCTGGTCTACCACCCACTCTATCTCAGTTACCTGGTCTACCACCCACTATCTCAGTTACCTGGTCTACCACCCACTCTATCTCAGTTACCTGGTCTACCACCCACTATCTCAGTTACCTGGTCTACCACCCACTATCTCAGTTACCTGGTCTACCACCCACTCTATGTTACCTGGTCTACCACCCACACTATCACAGTTACCTGGTCTACCACCCACACTATCACAGTTACCTGGTCTACCACCCACTATCTCAGTTACCTGGTCTACCACCCACTATCTCAGTTACCTGGTCTACCACCCACTCTATGTTACCTGGTCTACCACCCACTCTATCACAGTTACCTGGTCTACCACCCACACTATCACAGTTACCTGGTCTACCACCCACTATCTCAGTTACCTGGTCTACCACCCACTATCTCAGTTACCTGGTCTATCACCCACTCTATGTTACCTGGTCTACCACCCACTATCTCAGTTACCTGGTCTATCACCCACACTATCTCACTTACCTGGTCTACCACCCACTCTATCTCAGTTACCTGGTTTACCACCCACTCTATCTCAGTTACCTGGTTTACCACCCACTCTATCTCAGTTACCTGGTCTACCACCCACTCTATCTCAGTTACCTGGTCTACCACCCACTCTATCTCAGTTACCTGGTCTACCACCCACTCTATCTCAGTTACCTGGTCTACCACCCACTATCTCAGTTACCTGGTCTACCACCCACTATCTCAGTTACCTGGTCTACCACCCACACTATCTCAGTTACCTGGTCTACCACCCACACTATCTCAGTTACCTGGTCTACCACCCACTATCTCAGTTACCTGGTCTACCACCCACTATCTCAGTTACCTGGTCTACCACCCACACTATCTCAGTTACCTGGTCTACCACCCACACTATCTCAGTTACCTGGTCTACCACCCACACTATCTCAGTTACCTGGTCTACCACCCACACTATCTCAGTTACCTGGTCTACCACCCACACTATCTCAGTTACCTGGTCTACCACCCACACTATCTCAGTTACCTGGTCTACCACCCACACTATCTCAGTTACCTGGTCTACCACCCACTATCTCAGTTACCTGGTCTACCACCCACTATCTCAGTTACCTGGTCTATCACCCACACTTTCTTAATTACCTGGTCTACCACCCACTCTATCACAGTTACCTGGTCTACCACCCACACTTTCTCAGTTACCTGGTCTACCACCCACTATCTCAGTTACCTGGTCTACCACCCACTATCACAGTTACCTGGTCTACCACCCACTCTATCTCAGTTACCTGGTCTACCACCCACTATCTCAGTTACCTGGTCTACCACGCACTATCACAGTTACCTGGTCTACCACCCACTCTATGTTACCTGGTCTACCACCCACTATCTCAGTTACCTAGTCTACCACCCACACAATCTCAGTTACCTGGTCTACCACCCACACTATCTCAGTCACCTGGTCTACCCCCCACTATCTGTTACCTGGTCTACCACCCACTCTATGTTACCTGGTCTACCACCCACTCTATGTTACCTGGTCTACCACCCACTCTATCTCAGTTACCTGGTCTACCACCCACTCTATGTTACCTGGTCTACCCCCCCCCCACTGTATCACAGTTACCTGGTCTACCACCCACTCTATCTCAGTTACCTGGTCTACCAACCACTCTATGTTACCTGGTCTACCCTCCCACTGTATCTCAGTTACCTGGTCTACCACCCACTATCTCAGTTACCTGGTCTACCACCCACTCTATCTCTGTTACCTGGTCTACCACCCACTCTATCTCAGTTACCTGGTCTACCCCCCCCCCCCCCACTGTATCTGTAACCTGGTCTACCACCCACTCTATGTTACCTGGTCTACCACCCACTCTATGTTACCTGGTCTACCCCCCCCCCCACTGTATCTGTAACCTGGTCTACCACCCACTATGTTACCTGGTCTACCACCCACTATGTTACCTGGTCTACCACCCACTGTATCTCAGTTACCTGGTCTACCACCCACTATCTCAGTTACCTGGTCTACCACCCACTATGTTACCTGGTCTACCACCCACTATGTTACCTGGTCTACCACCCACTATGTTACCTGGTCTACCACCCACTGTATCTCAGTTACCTGGTCTACCACCCACTGTATCTCAGTTACCTGGTCTACCACCCACTGTATCTCAGTTACCTGGTCTACCACCCACTGTATCTCAGTTACCTGGTCTACCACCCACTGTATCTCAGTTACCTGGTCTACCACCCACTGTATCTCAGTTACCTGGTCTACCACCCACTGTATCTCAGTTACCTGGTCTACCACCCACTGTATCTCAGTTACCTGGTCTACCACCCACTGTATCTCAGTTACCTGGTCTACCACCCACTGTATCTCAGTTACCTGGTCTACCACCCACTGTATCTCAGTTACCTGGTCTACCACCCACTGTATCTCAGTTACCTGGTCTACCACCCACTGTATCTCAGTTACCTGGTCTACCACCCACTGTATCTCAGTTACCTGGTCTACCACCCACTGTATCTCAGTTACCTGGTCTACCACCCACTGTATCTCAGTTACCTGGTCTACCACCCACTGTATCTCAGTTACCTGGTCTACCACCCACTGTATCTCAGTTACCTGGTCTACCACCCACTGTATCTCAGTTACCTGGTCTACCACCCACTATCTCAGTTACCTGGTCGACCACCCACTCTGTTACCTGGTCTACCACCCACTGTATCTCAGTTACCTGGTCTACCACCCACTATCTCAGTTACCTGGTCTACCACCCACTATCTCAGTTACCTGGTCTACCACCCACTATCTCAGTTACCTGGTCTACCCATCTCTCAGTGAGGACCATCCCTACTCCATCCACCAACCCCAACTTTGCTACCCTCCCAGAAGAATTTGTACTGTTGTTCTTTGCCTGGCTGAAGCACCCCTCCACTGTACTCCTTGCACACAGCACACATCTACTCCTACCTCCCTCCACCACACATCTACTCCTCCCTCCCTCCACCACACATCTACTCCTCCCTCCCTCCACCACACATCTACTCCTTCCTCCCTAACATCTCCACAATCTCACTGCACTTACCTCTCATTGTTCAAATGTGGCAAATCTGAGGTCCCGCACTTGATGGAGAGGGGGCTGCATGGCCGTCTTTCTCTTTTCCTGGCTTTTAAGGGGCAACAGGGCCATACAACTGGTGGGGGTTTACATACATGTCTGGTTGTTTCATGTTTTGTATTGTATTGTATGTCATTACACAGTAATACAGAAGACCCGACTTCCTACGGGTACAAGCCGAAGCTGAAGCATGTAGACAGTATGCGCACACCACCCTCCTACGGTAAAGTGGTCATGTAGGTGTCACAAGAAAAAAGCACCCAATCCACAGTTTAAGTGGTCGTGTAGATGTCACGACTAAAAGGCTTTAACTCACATAACATTTACAATACTCTATATTTACTATTGTATTTTCACAGTAAAGGCTTTATCTCGCATAACATTTACAATACTCTATATTTACTATTGTATTTTCACAGTAAAGGCTTTATCTCACATAATATCTCACATAACATTTACAATACTCTATATTTACTATTGTATTTTCACAGTAAAGGCTTTATCTCACATAATATCTCACATAACATTTACAATACTCTATATTTACTATTGTATTTTCACAGTAAAGGCTTTATCTCACATAATATCTCACATAACATTTACAATACTCTATATTTACTATTGTATTGTCATGGTAAAGACTTTATCTCACATAATTATCTCACATAATATCGAATCCACGCATTTTGATATTTATTTTGAGAACAATATTTAAACGTCAGTATTAGTGACCAGTTACAACAGGTTTGAACAGAAAGGGGTGAAAGAATGCTGGCGGGATATGGCTGGTTTAAATGCTAAAGGGTTAAATCTAGAAGTTTTGTTGACTACATACAAATAATTTATACATTTATAGCTATTTTGTAAGAGAATATAGAAAATTTCAGAATCTGTTGTGTTGGAATACGGAACCATAATTTCACAAATAGCTGTTTAGGTACAAGATAGCTTTCTAGGTATAATTTGGAGAATTAATTAATGAAAATTAATGAGTTTTAAGATACAATAGCAATGAGCTTTTAGCTTTAAATTCCACTGGCCAGGTGATAGTAATAAATACCAAACCACCCTTCTACCCTACACTATGGTAGTACCAAACAACCCCTCTATCTACCCTACAGTAATACCAAACCACCCTCTATACACCCTTCAAAACTGTTTGTTTTAATCCTTTACTAATCACATTACACTATATTTACTATTATATTTTCACAGTAAAGGTTTTATCTCACATATCAAATCTATGAGATTTTGATATGATTTATTTTGAGAACAATACCTTAATGTCAGTATCAGCGGCCAGTTACGACTGGTTTGAAAAGAAAGAGGTGAGAGAATTCTGGCTGGACATGGCCGGTTTAAATGCTAAAGGGTTAATCAGCCATGCAGATCACACAACCTCCACCCAAGTTTGCTGGCTTTGTGCCTAAATTAAAAATCAAACTGAGAACAAGTAAACCCCACCTCATCCTCAGTTCCTTCTTTACCCCCCGTTTTTCCTACAGAGGTTCTGACTGGGCAACATGCTTTGCAGCATAGAGTTACGGCCCTTTACGGTCTGAGTTCAAATCCTGCCATCCTTACACGGTTGATAAAATAAAGTGCCAGTAATACAATGGGGTCGATTTAATCGACTGACCCACTCCTCCCCTTCAAATTGCTGGCCTTGTGCCTAAAGTAGAAACTTTATATCCTTCCTGACAGATGTGGGATTGGTGGAGGTTTACAACTTCAGCTTAAATGTTCTACTGTGTTTGTTTTGGTTCTCTGCATTCTCATTTCAAACCCAGCTACGGGCAGTTTTGTTTTCATTGTGTGTGTGTGACAGCTCACACCTATGTGTGTGTGTGTGTGTGTGTGTGTGTGTGTGTGTGACAGCTGACACCTATGTGTGTGTGTGTGACAGCTCACACCTATGCAGGTTTAGCTGGCCTCCTCCAAGGTATATCTCATTGGAGGTGTCTTGGGGTAATTTAATATGGACCCCAGTCTCTATCATCTCATTTCTACAGCTGAGTAAACTGGAACAACGTGAAATAAAGTGTCTTGCTCAAGGACACAACACATCACCCGGTCTGAGAATTGAACTCACAACCTTTCGATTGCAAGCCCAATGCTCTAACCACTAAGCCATGTGCCTTCATTGTTTGGGGACCAATAAATAATATGGCAATCCAGGGGCAGTGGATTGGCAAAATTGTTAGAGAGAGGGACATGCTGCTTTATGGTAGGTTCCAGATCTTTAAGTTATAATTTCAAATCCCTCAAATGCTGAAGGTAATGACAACCTACCACAACCCATCACCTACATATTCAAATGGTATCATGCAGCTGGCAGGGAACACTGTTAGAGGGGAGTATACTAGGAAGATGATACCAACCAATAACATTATCTAAAAACTACACCAAGGTCTTTCTAGCTAAGAGCTGTGTACCAGCTGACTACAATGTACTATGACTAACGGCTGTGTACCAGCTGACTACAATGTACTAAGACTAACGGCTGTGTACCAGCTGACTGTAATGTACTATGACTAACGGCTGTGAACCAGCTGACTACAATGTACTATGACTAACGGCTGTGTACCAGCTGACTGTAATGTACTATGACTAACGGCTGTGAACCAGCTGACTACAATGTACTATGACTAACGGCTGTGAACCAGCTGACTACAATGTACCAAACTGACTACAAGGTACTAAGACTAACAGCTGTGTACCAACTGACTACAATATATTGTCTAAGGGCTGTGAACCAGCTGACTACAATCTACTATGACCAAGGGCTATATACCAGCTGACTAAAATGTACCAACTGAATTACAATCTACTATAACAAACGGCTATGTACCAACTGACTATAATATACTATGACTAATAGTTGTGTACTAACTGACTATAATATACTATGACTAATGGCTGTGTACCAACTGACTATAATATACTATGACTAATGGCTGTGTACAAGGTGACACTAATGGCTATATACCAACTGACTATAATATACTATGACTAATGGCTGTGTACAAGGTGACACTAATGGCTATATACCAACTGACTATAATATACTATGACTAATGGCTGTGTACAAGGTGACACTAATGGCTATATACCAACTGACTATAATATACTATGACTAATGGCTGTGTACAAGGTGACACTAATGGCTATATACCAACTGACTATAATATACTATGACTAATGGCTGTGTACAAGGTGACACTAATGGCTATATACCAAGTGACTATAATGTACTATGACTAATGGCTGTGTACCAAGTGACTATAATATACTATGACTAATGGCTGTGTACCAGGTGACACTAATGGCTATATACCAAGTGACTATAATGTACTATGACTAATGGCTGTGTACCAAGTGACTATAATATACTATGACTAATGGCTGTGTACCAGGTGACACTAATGGCTGTGTACCAGGTGACACTAATGGCTATATACCAAGTGACTATAATATACTATGACTAATGGCTGTGTACCAGGTGACACTAATGGCTATATACCAAGTGACTATAATGTACTATGACTAATGGCTGTGTACCAAGTGACTATAATATACTATGACTAATGGCTGTGTACCAAGTGACTACAAACTACAATAACTAGGAAAGGGTGTTTCGATTGGTCAACTAATCATAAGCATAGAGCTATCTAAGTGACCAAGGTATCAAAAGTAAAGCCAGAGGTGAAATGACCCCTATTTGTATTCCCTCTCCAGTGATGACCATCACTGGAGAGAATCCCAAGACTAAAGTTTCAACATTTCATATTAGACTTGAGTTATTTTAATATTTAATATCTGTGGGGACTGTGTAGGCTCCACTGTCCCAGTTGTTGGGTTCGTTAAAGAGTACTTTACCTGTTACTCACAATAGAATATGACTTAGTATGTACAATACTTCTATTAACCCTTTAGTTACTAAACCGGCCAAAATCGGCTCTGGTTCTATGAAATAAAACCACCCGTTTTAAAGGTTTTCAATTTAAATTAAAATCTTCCAAGACATTTTTTTATAATAACCTTACATTAAATTACTATCTTAGTAATGAAATAATTAATTTTAGAAAATCCTTCAAAATTCTTCATTAACTCTTTCATATTTACATTACTCTATATATACTATTGTATTTTCACAGTAAAGGCTTTACCTCACATAATACCTCACATAACATTTACATTACTCTATATTTACTATTGTATTTTCACAGAAAAGGCTTTACCTCACATAATATCTCACATAACATTTATATTACTCTATATATACTATTGTATTTTCACAGTAAAGGCTTTACCTTACATAATATCTCACATAACATTTACATTACTCTATATATACTATTGTATTTTCACAGTAAAGGCTTTACCTCACATAATATCTCATATAACATTTACATTACTCTATATTTACTATTGTATTTTCACAGTAAAGGCTTTACCTCACATAATATCTCACATAACATTTACATTACTCTATATTTACTATTGTATTTTCACAGTAAAGGCTTTACCTCACATAATATCTCACATAACATTTACATTACTCTATATTTACTATTGTATTTTCACAGTAAAGGCTTTACCTCACATAATATCTCACATAACATTTACATTACTCTATATTTACTATTGTATTTTCACAGTAAAGGCTTTACCTCACATAATATCGAATCTATGAAATTTTAATATTATTTATTTTGAGAACAAAACCTTACCGTCAGTATGAGTGGCTGGTTACAGCCAGTTTGAACAGAAAGAGATGAGAGAATTCTGGCCAGAGAAAGGACTGCATCAGCACTAAGATGGAAATGGTTCTTTCTTTGTTGGCCACCAAAAGGGTTAACAGTATATCAGGCCTCAGTGGGATTTGGACTCAGAATTCAGAGAGCCAAAACAAATATCACAATTAGCTAAAAGCCGACCTTACCCAATTGCACCCCTCAAGGGTGATGACACAGGACAGTGACCTCTGGTGTTACACAGTAATACAGAAGAATCGACTTCCCACGTATTCAAGCCGCAGCTGAAGCATATAGATAATATTCCCGCACCCCCTCCCACTGTAAAGTGGTCGTGGAGGTGTCATGACAAAAAGACACCCAGCACACACTGTAAAGTGGTTGTGTAGGCACAACGGAAAAAAAGCACCCAGTACTCACTGTAAATGAGGTTGGTGTTAAGAAGGGCATCCAGCCAAAATCAGCTCTGTATAAGCAAGTCATGGTCACCCGACCTGGCATTGCCCACAACAGGAAAACCCGTCTAACCCATGCTAACTTGGAAGAATGGACGTAAGACGGTGATGATGATGACCTATGTGACACTAACAGCTGTTAATCAACCCAGAAGCAAGGGGTAATGTATTAATTGTAAGGTTTAAGGAAGTTTAACCCTTTAGCATTTACATTATTCTTTATTTATTACTATATTTTCATGGTAAAGGCTTTATCTTATATAAGTATCCCACATAATATTGAATCAATGAAATTTTGATATTTATTTTGAGAACAATTCCTTAACCCTTTAGCATTTACATTACTCTATATATACTATTGTATTGTCACAGTAAAGGCTTTACCTCACATAATATCTCACATAACATTTACATTACTCTATATATACTATTGTATTTTCAAAGTAAAGGCTTTATCTCACATAATATCTCACATAACATTTACATTACTCTATATATACTATTGTATTGTCACAGTAAAGGCTTTACCTCACATAATATCTCACATAACATTTACATTACTCTATATATACTATTGTATTTTCACAGTAAAGGCTTTACCTCACATAATATCTCACATAACATTTACATTACTCTATATATACTATTGTATTGTCACAGTAAAGGCTTTACCTCACATAATATCTCACATAACATTTACATTACTCTATATATACTATTGTATTTTCACAGTAAAGGCTTTACCTCACATAATATCTCACATAACATTTACATTACTCTATATATACTATTGTATTGTCACAGTAAAGGCTTTACCTCACATAATATCTCACAACATTTACATTACTCTATATATACTATTGTATTTTCAAAGTAAAGGCTTTATCTCACATAATACCGAATCTATGAGATTTTGATATTGATTTTGAGAAGAATACCTTAACATAAGTATAAGCAGCCGGTTACGACCGGTTTTAATAGAAAGAGGTGAGAATTAGTTAAGTCCTCGTTTATATATATATTACTCCAGCAGAGTACATCTTTTACTTACCTTTAGTCAAATCACTGTCTTTTGGATTTGAGACCCTGAAATTGTTGTTGTGGTGGTACTAGTAGTGGTGGTGGTACTAGTAGTGGTGGTGGTCGTCGTGGTTGTGGTTAGTACTTTTTTTCTCCCCCTCCATAATACCAGTGTTCATTCTAAATCCACTTGGTTAAATAAAAACAGGTTTTCTTTCAAATTGTAGAATACATAGTACTGGTGGTGGTAGTAGTACTGGTGGTGGTAGTAGTACTGGTGGTGGTAGTAGTACTGGTGGTAGTAGTAGTACTGGTGGTAGTAGTAGTACTGGTGGTAGTAGTAGTATTGGTGGTAATAGTAGTCATTTGTTACTCACACTTTCTCTAAACTCATAATCAACAGTGTGTGTGTGTGTGTGTATATATATATATATATATATATATCATATATTGTTTGATATAGAAATGGCTTCTACAGGACTAGAACTGTTTCATTTGAATGAAACAGTTCTAGTCCTGTAGAAGCCATTTCTATATTAAACATTATGTACTCTACTATGTATTGAGTACCTTACTTACTTTGGTTACCCCCGATTGAATCCGAATATATATATATATATATATATATATTTATTATAAGAACAGATTAAAGTTTAAGCAAAGAATCGCTGCTTTCACCCTTAACGGGATCTTCTGAAACTAAGTGTGGGCTCTCTCTCTTTCTCTCTCTCTGTATATATATATATATATATATATATATATATATATATATATATATAAAGAGAGAGAGAGAGAGAGGCTGTGGTAGAGATAGAAATAGTGTTTCATTGGTCAACTTCACAAAGATAACATTTTTTAACTGACTAACAGTGAATGTAGCAAACTTTTTCAAATATAATAAGATAAACTATCGTAAGATAGAAATATTTATATAAACTTCTTAAAAAACTGGAAACAAGAATCTCTTTTTTTAAATCATACAAAAAGAAAGAAAAAAATTAAATACCGTATTTCCCGGTATCGAAGACCCTACTTTTTTCTTAAAATAAGTCTCAAAAATCTACCATGAGTCCTGGAGGCCGAAGGTTGTTTATTATTTTTTTTTTTCAAATTTTTGGTTGTCAAATTAGGGTCCGTCTTCGAGGACGAAGCGTCTTCGGCGTCGGGAAATACGGTAAATAACAATAACAATTAGAAGAAAAAAAAATCTATCAATATATACAAAAATATCAGTTCTATATATGTTGAGTACACACGTACTTAAGGTATGAAGAATATGGGATGAATAGATTAGTTGAATAGATAATGACCTTGGGTTTTTTGGGTTTTTTTAGGGGAAAATATTTGGATTTGGGGGATAAACAAAAAAAAAATATAGAAGAATAATTTAAAATATAAAAAAAATTAAGAAGAGTGAAATGAAAGAAAGAAAGAAAATGGTTTCCTTGAAAAAGAGAAAAAAAATATATTATCAGGTGTCGATGGGATACAATTCACTGTCTTTCTGCATCAAATCTTTATACATTTGATCATAGGTTGTGTTGAAGTCATAAATATTAGGACGATCAGGAGAAGGGCCAGGTAACTTCACTTGAGACCCGGTACCAAACGAACGAACTTTGAAACCTTTCTTGCTGAAATTACAAGAGAAAAGAAAAAGAAACGGATGTTATTTTTTTTTTATATATCATCATCCTAATTATTATTATTATTATTATTAGGATTGTCAGTATCGGTAGAGGGTCGGACGCCATGCTTTGTTCGCATGGAGTTACGGCCCTTGCCATTCTGAGTTCAAATCCCGCCGAGGTTAACTTTGCCTTTCATCCTTACGGGGTCGATAAAATAAAGTACCAGTAATACACTGGGTAATTTCTGGCCTTGTGCCAAAAGTAGAAACAATTATTATTATAAGGCCGATGGATTGGCAGTATCGGTAGAGGGTCGGACGCCATGCTGTGCAGCAAAGAGTTACGGCCCTTTATGGTCTGAGTTCAAATGCTGCTGAGGTTAACTTTGCCTTTCAGCCTTACGAAGTCGAAAAAATAAAGTACCAGTAATGTACTGAGGTAATTGCTGGCTTTGTGCCAAAAGTAGAAACAATTATTATTAGTTTATTTTATATCTTCATTGTTAAATTGGTCTTGCCATTGTGCACTTTTACTCAAGCTTATTGTAAACCCCCACTGTCCCTGTCTTTGTATTGTCCCCTACATGTCGGCCCCTGTGGCCAATAAATGAAATTATTATTATTTGCAGCAGAGTTACGTCCCTTTATGATCTGAGTTCAAATCCCGCCGAGGTTAACTTTGCCTTTCATCCTTACGGGATCAATGAAATAAAGTACCAGTCACATACTGAGGTCGATTTTATCAACTTTCCCCTCCTCCAAAATTGCTGGCCTTGTGCCTATATAAGAAAGCAATATTATTTGCAGCATAGAGTTACAGCCCTTTATGATCTGAGTTCAAGTTCCACCGAGGTTAACGTTGCCTTTCATCCTTACGGGGGTTGATAAAATAAAGTACCAGTAATACACTGGGATAATTGCTGGCCTTGTGCCAAAAGTAAAAGCAATTGTTATTAATATTACTAGGGCGGTGGATTGGCAGAATGTGTAGGGCGTCAGAGACAGACACCAAAAGCTGCTTTGACATGGTTTAAATCGCAGGGCCCTCAGTTTTACACAGCTAGACTTAAAGGCTGGTATCAACGCTTGCAGAAGTATATTGACCTAAATGGAGCATACGTTGAAAAAATATACATCATAACTTAAACCCTTTTTTCCGACTGTCCTTTTTCCACAAACCTTTTGAAGCAGCCTTGTACACTTCCAATTCAGCTTGTCTCTTCAAATGTTTGCAGATCCCTTGCTGCATGCCTTCAAAATCCAGCAGGATAAACTGCTGCTGCTGCTGTTATTTTCAAAATCTCTTTTTCAGTCAATGTTTTACAGCCAAACAGCTTTAGTCACCTCTTACAAAACACAGGAATACAGTGTGTTTATTCTAAACACAGTATAAAGATTGACAAGAAAAACAACACTTTTCTATGCTATAAGTTATTCTATGAAGCCTACAGGTTAGATTTGGTCAACTTGAGGCTACAGTAGAAGGAAGACACTTGCCCAAGGTATGGCATGTCATAGGATTTGGTTGGCAGGATAGTTCGGTTATCCTTGACATACAGGAGACAAACAATAAAGGCTGTAAAACATTTTAGTTTAGTGTCACAGTTTCTCAATATTTACTGTACATCTCTCTCTCTACACACACACAATGCTGATCCTCTCTCTCTCTCTCTCTCTCTCTCTCTCTATATATATATATATATATATATACACACACACACACACACACACATATATATATATATATTTCCTTTGTTACAGTTTTAGTCCTGTAGAAGCCATTTCTATATCAAATATTTATACTCTGCTATGTATTGAGTACCTTACTTATTGTGGTCACCTCCGATTGAACCCGGGATACATCTCTCTCACTATATATATATATATATATATATATATATAATAAGGAGTTGACGGACACCCCATATTTATCAATGCCAGGACCGGTTGTATCTCAGCGTACTCAATAGGTAATGTAGGATACATTCCCAGAGTATACACATAGTTATTCGCTTCAATACAACACACGTAAAACGGGTGCCTATAATATATATATATATATATATATATATATATATATATATATATATATATATATATATAGAAGGATAACAAGGACAATTGATTATTCCTTCATTGCATTTATTGATAGGTGACGCGCGTTTCGCCACTGATCAGCTCAAGGTTCGATCTGTATCGATCCTACCCGAGTCAATAATCTGCGGCTCGACAGACCCTTTTAACATGCTATAAGAATATATGTGATGCGTATGAAGGATGACAGCTGCATAAAAAGGTGCAGAGCACTAGAAGTTGATGGAAACCGCGGAGTGGGGAGACCCAAGATGACCTGGGATGAGGTGATAAAAGCCGACCTTACCCAATTACACCCCTCAAAGGCGATGACACGACCGTGACCTCTGGCGTCACGCAGTAATACAGAGTACCCGACCTCCCATGGGTACAAGCTGAAGCATATAGACAATACGCCCCCACCGCAAGGTGGTCGTGGAGGTGCCACGGCAAAAAAAGCACTCAGCCCACACTGTAAAGTGGACGTGTAGGTGCCATAGCAAAAAAGCACCCAGCACTCACTGTAAATGAGGTTGGTGTTAGGAAGGGCATCTAGCTGTAGAAATCAAGCCAAATCAGTTCCTGTATGAGTAAGGCATGGTCAGCCGAACCAGACACTGCCCACAACAGGACAACCCGTCTAACCCATGCTAGCGTGGAAGAACGGACGTAAAACGGTGATGATGATGATGATATACACACACACACTATGTCTATCTTTCTATATATGTATCTAGGGAATGTAATGTTCAGTTACTGTAGGCTCACCAGAGTGTTTCCAGAGTCTGGCTAGATCGATACAGATCAAACCTTGAGCTGATCAATAGCGAAACACGCGTCACTAATCAAACATATTGAAGACAACAGATCATCCTTTTTATTATTATCATCATTATTTATATAGCAGTATCGGTGGAGGGTCGGGCACCATGATTTGAAGCATAGAGTTACCTCTCTTTATGATCTGAGTTCAAATCCCGCCGAGGTTAACTTTGCCTTTCATCCTTACAGGGTCGATAAAATAAAGTACCAGTAATACATTGAGGTAATTGCTGGCCTTGTGCCTAAAGTAGAAACAATTATATATATATATATATACACAACACACACCCTTCAGTCACACTCTTCCTATCACAATCTCCCTCTCTCTATATACACACAACTGCCCCTCATCACACACAACTGCCTCTCATCACACACACAACTGCCTCTCATCACACACAACTGCCTCTCATCACACACAACTGCCCCTCATCACACACACAACTGCCCCTCATCACACACACAACTGCCCCTCATCACACACAACTGCCCCTCATCACACACAACTGCCCCTCATCACACACACAACTGCCTCTCATCACACACACAACTGCCTCTCATCACACACACAACTGCCTCTCATCACACACAACTGCCTCTCATCACACACACAACTGCCTCTCATCACACACACAACTGCCCCTCATCACACACAACTGCCCCTCATCACACACAACTGCCCCTCATCACACACAACTGCCTCTCATCACACACACAACTGCCTCTCATCACACACAACTGCCTCTCATCACACACAACTGCCCCTCATCACACACACAACTGCCCCTCATCACACACACAACTGCCTCTCATCACACACAACTGCCCCTCATCACACACAACTGCCCCTCATCACACACACACCCTCTCTCTCTCAGTATTTAGGTCACTACTTACAACAATAAATGACAAATCTTGTTGGCCACTTGTGGTCTGCTGACTAAACAGTGAAGCCTTGCTGACCTCATCACACTAGCGCACACATATATATATATATATATATATATATATATATATATAGATGAGGGTTGCACATTTCTTCGGGGGGGGGGGGGGGGGTATGTGTTACCCATATGTGATGTCTCCCCCTATTGGGGAAAATCGATTAATTTTTAAATTGCATTTGTGAAAGTATTTTACACGTCTTTATTGTATGTAAACTTCCCCCTTTGTATTTGTCCCCTTCTTTTGTGCCCCTGTGGCTTAAAAGGAAACACACACACATATATATGTGTAAACTGGACGTGTAGGCGCCACGAAAAAGCAGCCAACACTCGCTATAAGTGAAGTTGGTGTTAGGAAGGGCATCCAGCTGTAGAAATCAAGCCAAATCAGTTCCTGTATGAGCAAGACAAAGTCAGCCGACCAGACACTGCCCACAACAGGACAACCCGTCTAACCCATGCTAGCGTGGAAGAACGGACATAAAACGGTGATGATGATGATATATACATCCTCGTTGTATGTATGTACAAATATATATGTGTGTGTATACATTATATATATATATATATATATATATATAATCTGAGTTTTTCGAATATTAATAATAACATTCGATTCGTATGCAATTATGCAAACAAGCCTCAATCTTATAGCCATGTCAGTAGAATGAACCCTTCATTCTTGCTCTTGTGTTGGCATGCGGACATTTTCTTTTTTTATATATATGTATATAACGAAGGAAGTGTGGTAAAAAACCAGGTGGATCATAACTCACCAGAGTTCTCAATACTTAGGGTAGTAGAGTGGGTAATAGGAAAAGAGTGAGGACCCCGATGGCTGAGCTCCGGGCGTTTTGACAGCTAGATCTGAACTGCGTTCAGATCTAGCTGTCGAAATGGCCGTAACTCAGCCGCCAGGGTCCTGACTCTTTTCCTATATATATATATATATATATATATATATATATATATATATATATCATGTAAGATGTTTATATTTTTGTACCATCATAATTTTGGGTATTGTACAATTTATATTTTTTCTCACCTACTCTGTAACTCTATATGAATTGATTTGTTAACTTACATGCAATTATATATTATATATATTATTATATTATTATTATAGTATTATTGTGACATCTATATTGTTTGTGTAAATTAACCGGAGTGAGATCGTGTAGGTGTCACGACAAAAAACACACAGTCCACGCTGTAAATGTGGCCGTGTAGGCAACACGGTAAAAACCTCCCAGCCCCACACTGTAAATGTGGTTGGTGTTAGGAAGGGCATCCAGCTGTAGAAAACCCGCCAGACAGTCCACGCTGTAATGTGGCCGTGTAGGCAACACGGTAAAAACCTCCCAGCCCCACACTGTAAATGTGGTTGGTGTTAGGAAGGGCATCCAGCTGTAGAAAACCCGCCAGACAGTCCACGCTGTAATGTGGCCGTGTAGGCAACACGGTAAAAACCTCCCAGCCCCACACTGTAAATGTGGTTGGTGTTAGGAAGGGCATCCAACTGTAGAAAACCCGCCAGACAGTCCTATGCGAGCAAGACAACCACTCTTGCCTCAAGTGGGAAAACCCCCGTCCAAACCCATGCAAGCGTGGAACACGGACGCTAAACCTGATGATGATGATGATGATGATGATGATGATGATTATATTATATATTATATAATTATATAGTTTATTATATATTATATGTGTTACTTTTAATCATTTCATTACTTCATGTATATTAGATATACGTATTATTATTATTTTTATTCCTATTATACTTATTTATATTTAAACTCTTAATAAGGTTTAATTTGTGCTGTTAATGATGGATATGTGTATTGCTGTATATGTATATGTGCGTACGTGTGCGTACATATATACATATGTATATTGTGCCTTTTAATTTTAATTTTTATTTTTAATTTTAATTTTAATATTGTTACAAGTATATTATATTATATTGTATTATATATAATTCCCGCTCTATATAACCACCTTTGTTTAGCTCTAGGTTTTTTTTGCTTTGGACTATATTTGTAATATGGTTCTAAATGTTATACACCTCCTTAGTGATTATTATTATATATTTTTACCCATAATCTTCCAATACTTTAGTGTATGTACACTCCATATTCTTCGGAGTTTTCGGCTTGTATTGGCCGATAGTACTTCTTGTGGTTTTGATTGCCCTGATGAGTCCTTAATAGGACGAAATATTGTTGGCTAATAAAGACTTTTGATGTATTGAAGGCTTCTTTGTTTTATTTTCATAATTCTTCGGCTCTGTTTAATTACATTGAGCTATACCTTTTACTGTCATTTCTATAATACGAAGAGGGTGTTTAACTCCAACACGCTCCAGTATTTATAATCCTTATATATATATATATATATATATATACATACACACACATATATTATCATCATCATCATTGTCATCATTACTGCTTAACGGCCATTTTCCATGCTAGCATGGGCTAGACAGGTTCTACTGTTGTGAGACAGGCCAAGTCAGATGACCATGTCTTGCTTAGAGAGAACTGATTTTGGCTTGGTTTCTACAGCTGGATGCCCTTCCTAATGCCAACCACATTTATAGTACAACCACTATATATATATATATATATATATATATATATATATATATATATATATATATATATATATATATATATAGTGTATGTTATTTAGTGAATCACTGGTGGTGGTACTAAAAGTAGCACTCAATGGACAAGTAGAGTGTATATATTAAGAAAAACAATGAAGTTTCATTTACATGTAGTTAGTTTTTTATTGTGTCAACTATGTTAACCCTTTAGCATTTAATATATATAAAACAATGTAAATGCTAAAGGGTTAAACCCTTTCATACAAATAAAGTAACTATTCCTTTACAAGGAAAGAGGAAATTAAAGGGTTGATAGTGTAAGGTTACGCAGCCATGTACACCAGGTCCAAATATACTGTCATTGCCTCCGTCTCTCTCGCTCTCCATTATGAGCTAATAGGGTCCCATATGTTATTTATTTTAAGAACAATACCTTAACATCAGTATGAGCAACCAGTTTAAACAGAAAGAGGTGAGAGAATTCTGGCCAGATATGGTTGGTTTAACACTTTAGAATTTACATTACATGGAGGCACATGGCTTAGTGGTTAGAGCATTGGCCTTGCAATCGTGAGGTTGTGAGTTCAATTCTCAGACCGGGTGATGTGTTGTTTCCTTGAGCAAGACCCTTTATTTCACATTGCTCCAGTTTACTCAGCTGTAGAAATGAGATGATAGGGACTGGGGTCCCTATCATTCCACTGACAAAGTGGTCGTGGAGGTGCCACAGCAAAACAGCACCCAGCACTTACTGTAAATGAGGTTGGTGTTAGGAAGGGCATCCAGCTGTAGAAATCAAGCCAGAATCAGTTCGCGTCCCACCCTTGCAAGCAGGGAAAATTGGACGTAAAATGATGATGATGATGACTCTATATTTACTATTGTATTTTCATGGTATAGGCTTTATCTCACATCATATCGAATCTATGACATTTTGATATTATTTATTTTGAGAACAATACCTTAACATCAGTATGAGCAGTCGGTTACAGCCAGTTTGAACAGAAAGAAGTGAGAGAATTCTGGCCAGATACAGTCGGTTTAAATGCTAGAGTTAAATACTAATGGGTTAACTATCAAATCATGGGACAACCGAAGGCTATGAACAATGACATTTGCCCTGATGACACAAAGTGGGATTGAATCTGGGACCCAATGATTGTGAACCAAACTTCCTAACCACTTGGCCACACTGTGGCCCCAAGACAAAATAAATTAAAATCATAGAATAAAGTTTGAAGCAGAAATATAAAGAACTATGATTTTTTCAACACAATGACACGTGTGTATATGTGTGTGTGTATGTGCATATGCACATATATGTATGAGTATACAAAATATGTGCATATGCACACATTTATATGTATGAGTATATCAAATCTTAGTTTAATACATTTAATTGCTGACAATTGTTTCTTCCAGAGGGATGTCTGACATCATCAGAGCATAGAGAATATTTAAACAGGTGATTAAAATCCTAGTCTTCAGAACATTTAGGTAGATACATAATTGTTGTTAGTGTCATAGACATCATATAGAGAATCAAGAGTTAATAAAGAATGTTATGCTTCAGAAAACACAATTACAAGGAGCGATGGTGAAAAGTGAAAAATTAAGCATATCTCCTTATAATATATAACCAGCAATTTCTGTCTGTCTGTCTGTCTGTCCGACAGTGGAAACATGTGCGTGCGGGCGAATGTTTTTTGCGCACGCGTAGAGAGCGAGAGTGAAAGAAAGAGACAGACTACGAGAGGGGGATAGCGGGAGGGAGAGAGAGAGAGTGAATAGATGCTAAAACACGTGCGCGCGTGCGAATGTTTTTTGCGCACGCGTAGAGAGAGAGTGCAAGAGACAGACTAGAAGAGGGGGATAGTGGGGAGAATTGAGGAGTGCTACAGAAACATATATACATTTCTGTGTGTGTGTAATATATATATATATATATACACACACAGAAATATATATATATACACACAGAAATATATATACATTTCTGTGTGTGTAATATATATATATATATATATATATATATATATATATACACACACAGAAATATATATACATTTCTGTGTGTGTAATATATATATATATATATATATACTAGCAGAAAACCACACTGTGGGTGGTTTTCTGCTAGTCTATATATCTAAAACAGAAAATGTCTGTCTGTCTGTCTCCCTAAAACTCGAGAACCACCCAACCGATTTTTTTCAAACTTTATACATGTAATACTTATCGTCCTGTGAGTGTTTTGAGCAAAAAATATTTCAAATTTTCAATGCCCTAGGGACCGCACTAGGCGCCGGTTAGCAATCTCTCTCTTTCTTAGTGTCTTTTTAGATAGATACATAGCTATAACGTCGCACCTTTATAATATCTGTCTGTATGTCTGGCTGTCTGCATTACGACATTATGATAAATATTGTTCTCATTGCTGACGTATTATCTTCGCTATTTTCCGTTCATTGCCAAGGAACGTCTTCATGAACCAAAGTATCGTCTTCCTGTTTTCCTTCGGTTGCAACGTTTTTCGAAATATTTACTTCTGCGTTCACAGATTGATGTTTTTAATTTCAGAAGATCCCATTAAGGGTGAAAGCAGTGATTCTTTGCTTAAACTTTAATCTATATATATATATAATTATATATTCGTGTACAGATATTTTTGCATACACAAAAACAAAATATAAACGTATTTATTTCAGGAAAGCACAGACGGCTTATCGTCATTGTTACTACTGATATACCATCCAAAAAGTCCCACTACTTTTGGCACAAGGCCAGCAATTACATAGTCAACGGTTTGGAAATCACATGCATCACTGACGAGTTTACTCCTTACTCTACCAGTTAGTCTTATTGTACTTCGTCCTGCTTTTAGGTCATGCCTCGAAGGAAGAGACACTCCATTGGCCGAAATACTGCAAAAGCGGCAAGTAAAAGAACAAGGTGGGCAAACGGTCGCAAGGCCAAGGTATTCCGTACTTCTCTGAACTGTTTCAGAAAGGAGGGATAAACATGTCAATCTATGTTTAGAATCCCGAGCAACGCCGGGCCATTCTGCTAGTTATGTATAAAAGGATATTGTTTAAGGTAATACATGTGCAAAAGGTACAGAGTATATAAATATACACACACAGACACACTTACAGACATACATTCACACCAAAACACACATACACTCACACACAGTGTAGCAAATAGAACGCCACCTGCTGTTTTGCTATAGTTTTTTCACCATCCCTTTCCTTCCTTTTACACACACACATACATCCACACACACATACATCCACACACACACATACATCCACACACACATACATCCACACACACACATTCATACAAATCATCTGACAGACGGATGTTGCTCAAATTTATATATAGATTTAGTGATATATGTACATAGACACACACACACACACACACACACACATACACACAGTAGAATAGATAAGTGACACACACACACGCACATACACACTGACACATACACACAGTAGAATAGATAAGTGACACAAACACATTCACTGACACACACACACAGTAGAATAGATAAGTGACACACACACACACACACACAGTATAGATTTAGTAATATATGTACATAGACACAAACACATTCACTGACACTCACACAGAGTAGAATAGACACACACACACACACATACACTGACACAGTAGAATAACTTAGTCACACACTGACACACTCACACATGCACTGACACACTGACACTCACACACACACTGACACACACAGACACTCTCACATATACACTGACACTCTCACACATACACTGACACTCACACAGACACACTCTCACACATACACTGACACTCTCACACACACACTGACACACACAGACACTCTCACACATACACTGACACTCTCACACACACACTGACACACACACAGACACACTCTCACATACACTGACACTCTCACACATACACTGACACTCACACAGACACACTGACACTCACACAGACACACTCTCACACATACACTGACACTCACACAGACACACTCTCACACATACACTGACACTCACACACATACACTGACACTCACACACACACTGACACTCACACAGACACACTCTCACACATACACTGACACTCACACAGACACACTCTCACACATACACTGACACTCACACAGACACACTCTCACACATACACTGACACTCACACACACACTGACACTCACACAGACACACTCTCACATACACTGACACTCTCACATACACTGACACTCACACAGACACACTCTCACACATACACTGACACTCACACAGACACACTCTCACACATACACTGACACTCTCACATACACTGACACTCACACAGACACACTCTCACACATACACTGACACTCACACACACACTGACACTCACACAGACACACTCTCACATACACTGACACTCTCACATACACTGACACTCACACATACACTGACACTCACACACACACTCACACACTCTCACATACACTGACACTCTCACATACACTGACACTCTCACATACACTGACACTCACACAGACACACTCTCACACATACACTGACACTCACACAGACACACTCTCACATACACTGACACTCACACAGACACACTCTCACATACACTGACACTCACACAGACACACTCTCACACATACACTGACACACTCACACATACACTGACACACTCACACATACACTGACACTGACACATACACTGACACTCACAGACACACTCACACATACACTGACACACTCACACATACACTGACACTCACACACTCACACAGACACTCACACACACACACTGACACATACACACATTAGAATAGATTTAGTAATATATGTACATAGACACACACACAGTAGAATAACTTAGCGACACACACACACACACACACATAGACAGTAGAATAATAGTGACACACACACACACACACATAGACAGTAGAATAATAGTGACACACACACACAGTAAAATAGATGTGACACTCACACACACATACACAGACAGTAGAATAGATATTTGACACTCACACACACACAGACACAGACAGTAGAATAGATATTTGACACTCACACACACACACACATACAGACACACAGTAAAATAGATGTGACACTCACACACACACACACAGTAAAATAGATATTTGACACTCACACACACACACACATACACAGACACACAGTAAAATAGATATTTGACACACACACACACACACAGACACACAGTAAAATAGATATTTGACACTCACACACACACACATATACAGACACAGTAAAATAGATATTTGACACTCATACACACACATACACAGTAAAATAGATATGTGACACTCACACACACACAGTAAAATAGATATGTGACACTCACACACATACATAGACACAGTAAAATAGATATTTGACACTCCTACATACACAGACACAGTAAAATAGATATGTCACACTCACACACACACACAGACAGTAAAATAGATATTTGACACTCCTACATACACAGACACAGTAAAATAGATATGTCACACTCACACACACAGACAAACACAGTAAAATAGATATGTGACACACACACACACACAGACACACAGTAAAACAGATATTTGACATACACACATACACAGACACAGTAAAATAGATACCTGACACAGTAAAACAGATATTTGACATACACAGACACAGTAAAACAGATATTTGACATACACAGACACAGTAAAATAGATATCTGACACAGTAAAACAGATATTTGACATACACAGACACAGTAAAATAGATATCTGACACAGTAAAACAGATATTTGACATACACACACAGAGTAGAAGACAAATACTGCCAAGCTGTCAAACAAGTAGCCAGCCATAGTTGTCCACTGTAACAACCGATAAACAACATCAATGACATATTTTGGAGTTCCCAATCATCATCAGTCACAGCATTGAACTTCAGTAGTAGAAATACACAACCCACCTTCCCACATTGTAGCCTCGTAATCAGTTGTGGTCACATGATTGGCTGATTAACCCTTTAGTATTTAGATTACTCTATATTTACTTTCTATTTTCACCATAAACACTTTATCTCACATGATATTGAATCTATGAGAACTTGATATTTATTTTGAGAACAATACCTTCAAATAAGTATGAGCAGCCAGTTATGGCTGGTTTTAACAGAAAGAGGTGAGAGAATTCTGGCCGGATATGGCCGATTTAAATGCTAATGAGTTAAACTGGCTGTATCTGGCCAGAATTCTCACCTCTTTCTGTTCAAACTGGCCATAACTGGCCACTCATACTGACGTTAAGGTATTGTTCTCAAAATAAATAATATCAAAATCTCATAGATTTGATATGATGTGAGGTAAAGCCTTTACCGCGGAAATACAATAGTATATATAGAGTAATGTAAGTGCTAAAGGGTTAAACCAGCTGTATCCGGCCAGAATTCTCGCACCTCTTTCTGCAGATGAAATAACCTCGACCCTCTTTGGAGCAAGTGAAGGGGGGGGGGGGGGGTTCTACTGCATGGATTGTCTCTCTGGCTCAAAGTGTTAAACCCAACTCTCATCCTGGGAAAAGAAATGTTCAAGGAAACCAGCTGGATCTGCCTCAAACAATATCAGATTTCGCTGCAATGTGATCAGCCTGGTACTCTTTGGATCAGGTGTCACAAGATGTAGGACCCACCAGGCAGAAACCTTTGACATGCCAAGTTCATTGTGCAGAATATTCTCAACTCTCTCACGAGATATTCCAATAGCACTGGCTTATAGATTTATAGTCAATCGCCTGTCACTCATCACCATGTGGTGAACACGATCAATGTTTACAAGCTTGACCTCCAAAGCAGCCTCAAGACCATCATCAATAACCAAAGAACAGCTGGGGAGGACTGGGCCATTGGGGAGGACTGGGCCATTGGGGAGGACTGGGCCATTGAGAAGATCAGACTCAATCCTAAAATGTACTTTTTTTTTTGCCAAAAAAACACAAGGTTTCCGTCTCCACTGCTGGCCCTCTAAATGAT
>OZ024761.1:12714020-12721520 GCA_964016885.1 Eledone cirrhosa | reverse complement strand
ATCTAATATCAATATCTCGTGGTAATTTGCATGAAGTGTAAAATAGGTTTATTAATAACTTTAATATGAAATGTATTATACAGGGCTGCGGAGTCGGTCAAAAATTGACTGGCTCCAACTCAGGATCCGATACTCCATTATTTCCTAAATTTCAGCTCCGCAGCTCTGTTATTATATTAATTAATTTATTTTATAGTTGTAAATCATATTTTTATATGTTACACTCTAAGAATTAACTAAGTGAAATAGCGTAAAAATAAAGGCTTCGTTGGTTTAAGCTATTTTTATAAAGGATGCCACAGAATGTACGATATATAATGATTACAATATTTTTTAGCAACAACTCTAGTCCCACACTTTTGAAGGTTTATTATAACATTCTGTGGCACTTTTGAGCTTGCGCATTTTTCATGTCTAGTAATAAATGTTCGGTGAATCCATACGTACATATATATATATATATGTGTGTGCATGTATGTATATATATATATACATACTTATATGTGTCAGATACATTGACACACACATACTAGTAACTATCGTCTGCTTCCGACAACCACCAATGTCTACGTTATTTATTTTACACTTTCTTAGTTGTTTTTCATTAACAATGTCTTATAGAGGTATAAATGTTATTACGGCGAATACGTTGGTGTTTTGGGGGTCTGTTTATATATATATTTATTTTGTTGAAGGTATTTTTAGCTGGTAGAGCGACCAAGTAAAGTCTTGGTGTCGTAACGTTTAAAATCAATTTGAGTAACAAAGGGAGAGAAATCATTGAGGCCTACTGCTGTATGTTACAAGATTTACTTCCCTTAGATTGTTAAATTGATTTAATTTCATGAAAACCTCGAATATATATTAAGAGCGTCGAGATTCTTTTGTTTGACCGTTTTCAGACATTAGACTGTGGCCATGCTGTAGCATCGACATAAAGGGATTATTTTTTCAGGTATACACACAAACACACACACACACACATCTATCTATCTAGGGCGGGTAAAGTTCTTTTCAGTGGCTGATAATACCTTACTGGTGCCACTCGAATAAGGTAATTATTTAACCCATAAATGGGGCCCCAGCAGGTACTACTACTCCGAGCCAGAGTAGACCTGGGAGTGACACTAAGGGGTAACTCCGCGTTCCCACAGCTCCTGAATTCCTGAACTGGAGCCTTGCCATTGGATGTAGTTTAATGTCACATATATATATATATATATATATATATGGGGTTTTCTTTAGGACACCAATTCCAACCAGTGATCAGGGCTAATTCCTTCAAGATGAGACCACAACTATCAAGGTTGCAATGAATGAAGGAAGATTGCGGCTGTCTGTAACTACAATCAAATGGTGATGATGATGATGATGATGAATCAAATAAAAAGTTAATTAAAATCTACTTCTCTTTCAATTATTTCCATTACAAAGCAATTTACATTACTCTATATATACTATTGTATTTTCATGGTAAAGGCTTTATCTCACATAATATCTAATCTATGCGATTTTGATAGTCATTTTGAGAACACTACTCGAACATGAGTGGCTGGTTACTGCTGGTTTGAACTAAAAGAGGTGAAAGAATTCTGGCTGGTTACAGCCGGTTTCAACAGAAAGAGGTGAGAGAATTCTGGCTGGTTACAGCCGGTTTCAACAGAAAGAGGTGAGAGAATTCTGGCTGGTTACAGCCGGTTTCAACAGAAAGAGTTGACAGAATTCTGGCCAGATACAGTCGGTTTGAACAGAAAGAAGTGAGAGAATTCTGGTTGGTTACATCTGGTTTGAACAGAAAGAGGTGAGAGAATTCTGGTTGGTTACATCTGGTTTGAACAGAAAGAGGTGAGAGAATTCTGGCTGGATATGGCCGGTTTGAACAGAAAGAGGTGAAAGAATTCTTGCCAGATACGGCCACTTTTAATGCGAAAGGGTTAAACATATATAGACTTGTGTCAACCTAAGCCGTGTGAGAGAAATTGGTTAGACAAAAGCCATGTCACAATAATTCTACCTTAGGATTACATTAAGGGTACAAGTGAAATAGTCAGCCATTCATATCATAATAGCAAGAGGAAGAAGTCCAGTTACAAAAATAGAATACTCATTGCCAAACTCAATAAGACACATATTTTGGTTTATCTGATATAATTGACATATGGCAGACAGTCTGTTAAAACAACAGAATACAATAGAAAAAAAAATAGATATATATATATATATATAGGGGTGGGGAGGGGACTTGTCCCCCCGCCCCCACTTTTTCAAACGTCTATGTTTTATTTTTTGTTTATTTGATATAATAAATTCTTTTTAAGCTTCTTTTTTTTTTTGAATATATAAAATTTAATTAGCGTAACATTTTACTTGTGATAGGGTCCGGGGAAGGCACCATAAGCAATTTATGCTCCTTTAAGAATCAACAAATGTTGGTTTGTCCCCCTCACACTTTTAAGGCAAACGAGGCCCCTGTATATATATACATATATATATATATATATAGCTGTAAAACACAGTCCATACCAGCTTGGGAAAGTCAATGTAAAAATAATGATGATGACGATAATGATATATACACACGCAACAATAGCTCCCTAAACAGTAACAGAGACAGCAATAGCTCCCTAAACAGTAACAGAGACAACAATAGCTCCCTGAATATTAACAGAGGTAACAACAGCTCCCTAAACATTAACAGGGGTAACAACAGCTCCCTAAACATTAACAGAGGTAACAACAGCTCCCTAAACATTAACAGAGACAACAATAGCTCCATAAACAGTTACAGGGGCAACAATAGCTCCCTAAACATTAACAGAGGTAACAACAGCTCCCTAAACATTAACAGAGACAACAATAGCTCAATAAACAGTTACAGAGGCAACAATATCTCCCTAAACATTAACAGAGGCAACAATAGCTCCCTAAACATTAACAGAGGTAACAACAGCTCCCTAAACATTAACAGAGGCAACAACAGCTCCCTAAACATTAACAGAGGCAACAACAGCTCCCTAAACATTAACAGAGGTAACAACAGCTCCCTAAACATTAACAGAGGCAACAATATCTCCCTAAACATTAACAGAGGCAACAACAGCTCCCTAAACATTAACAGAGGTAACAACAGCTCCCTAAACATTAACAGAGGCAACAATAGCTCCCTAAATATTAACAGAGGTAACAACAGCTCCCTAAACATTAACAGAGGCAACAATAGCTCCCTAAATATTAACAGAGGTAACAACAGCTCCCTAAACATTAACAGAGACAACAATAGCTCAATAAACAGTTACAGAGGCAACAATATCTCCCTGAATATTATAAGAGGAGTGACACAAGCTCTCTATTAAGGGAAGTAACAAATATTATCCTGAATATTATCCACTTCCTGTCCCTACTCTGGGTAGTATATCACATGGTAAACACCCATCACTGCTGCTAATTAAATCACATGTAACAGAAGCTCCCAACAAGCCTTTGATAAAGCATTCTTTTTTTCTTTATTAAAGGTTTCAGTCACCCATGAGTAGAGAAGGGATCTAATTGATCATATTAACCACACAGTACTTACTTTACCCCTAAAGTCTGGTATTTATTTTATTTATCATTTTTTTGTCCAGCCACTATGTTCATCATCATCGTTTAGCATCCATGTTTCCATGCTTGCATGGGTTAGACGGGCTGTCCCACGCTGGGAGGCAAGTCTGGCCAGAGTTGACCACGCCGTACCTTGCTCTGATGAGGATTTTATAGCTGGATGCCCTTCCTAACATTAAGGTAAAGCACACAAACACACACATTATGACAGACACTTCTTCACCAACTTATTCCTGAGAGGGTCGTGGAGAAAGATTCCTCAAATACTCCTAGCAGGTCCTGTCAGAAGCAACCATCTCCAACTGATCCAGCTGGATCCTCAAACGAGACCAGCCAAACTCACGGATGCTATCCAACCAACTTGCATGGAGTTTACTCCTAGGTCTCCTGCTGGTTGGTTTTGTCCATAAAATCTGTCCAGCCATTCTTTGCCGAGACATTCTAACCACATGTCCATAGTATCGGAGCTATGACCTCTCAATTCAGAGAAGTAGCATTAAACACACAATATTGAATTCCTACCAACCAAAAATATCCACAAAGTATATAGAGTATTCATCATCATCATGATCATCGTTTAACGTCCATCTTCCACGCTAGCATGGGTTAGACGGTTTTGTTCCATTTGATGCGGAGACCATGTCTCGCTCACACAAAAGCGTCTCTGGCAGATTTTTTACAGCTGGATGCCCTTCCTAACACCAACCACATTTACAGTGTGGACTGGAAGCCTTTTCACCGTGTCTCCTACACGGCCACCTTACAGCGTAAACTGTTGTCATCAACACAGTGGACGGAACAGGAGAGGGAGGATGGAGTAGGGTGTGGTGGTGGGGTGTACATTGAGTTAACATGATGAAAAATAAAATGGAATGGCTTCGATTATAGGTTAACTCTTTAGCATTTAAACTGGCCATATCCAGCCAGAATTCTCTCACCTCTTTCTGTTCAAACCGGCTACTCATACTGACATTAACCCTTTAATGTTCAAACCGGCCAGAATTCTCTACCTCTTTCTGTTGAAACTGGCTGTAACTGGTCGCTTAAACTGATGTTAAGGTATTGTTCTCAAAATAAATACCTTCAAAATCTCATAGATTCGATATTATGTGAGATAATTATGCCTTTACCATGAAAATATAATAGTATATATAGAGTAATGTGAATGCAAAAGGGTTAAGGTATTGCTCTCAAAATCTCAGATTCTATATTACGTGAGATAAAGCCTTTACCAAGAAAATATAATAGTAATGTAAATGCTAAAGAGTTAAACACTAACCCTGTTCTCCACTCACAACACTGTCATTTATAATCCTCCCACACGTTCTAGAGTCCAGCATATAAAGTCGTCACATCACAGCTACCTCCGATGTGTATATAACAAGCTATCAATGTCATCCCAGAGAGATAAGTATCTGTGTCACCTGACTCACACAGCTCCATAGAACAGTCAACAGATTTTGTTTTGTTTAATCCTTTAGCATTTACATTACTCTATATTTACTGTGTTTTCACAGTAAAGGCTTTACGTCATATATCGAATCTATATTAAACCCTGTATACTCTACTATGTATTGAGTACCTTATTTACTGTGGTTACCCCCGATTGAACTCGAGACTCTCTCACACACACATATTAATAATAAATTACGGGGTATAAAACAATTCAGCGTGGACTGTGTGTTTTTCTCGTGACACCTACACAATCTCGATCTCATTATCTCATTTATCTCATTTATTTGGACTGGATGTTGTGTTACCAACTTTACAGAGAGAGGGTGGTGTTGGTGGGAGGATAGGGTAGGGGTAGTGGATTGGGGTGTATATTTGGTTAAGAGGTGCCTACTGACTGTAGCTTTCACTTTGTACATAGGCAAGGCGGGTCTTCTGTATTATTGCGTAGCGCCAAAGATCTCGGTCCAGTGACATTGTCTTAGATATCATCATCATCATATATATATAGATATATATATATAGAGAGAGAGAGAGGGAAAGGGTAAGAGTGGCGGCTGAGAGTGGAGCTGTATATGAGGGTATGTACAAGTGAAAGGGTGTAATAAATATTTTTAAAAACTAAAAAAATTAATAAATTAAAAGAATAATTTTCTTTTTCGTTCCTCAGACTGTTAAGAAGGACTTGAAGTTCTCCACAGGAGGACTTACGACAACTAATATCAATAACGACTTATTGTAAATAATGAATTACTAAAGAACATCAACCACCAGTGGAGTCACTCTCCCCCACTTTTTTCATATTTAGCGAAATTCCGTTATAACTAAAATTACGGGGTATAAAACAATTCTTTATAACGACATCGATCGAACACATAGAGCGTGTAGCTGGGGATTGAAACAAATTTCGTTATAACAAAATTTTATCTGTATATATATATATATATGTATATATATATATGTATATATGATATTAAATAAATGGAAACTATATTTATAAAACCATATTTATTTCGTTATATATATTTCAGGGATATCATATTAACAATATGTTATGCCATCCTCAGACAAAATACAATATAAACAGTCTTATAAATAAATAGATACGACATACCTTTCAATCACCTTGCATTTGGGAGGTTGATTTGGCAGTAAAAAATATTGTGGACAGTTGTAAAAAGAAAGAGATAAAGAGAGAAAGAAAGAGAAACGAAGAAAAAGAAGAAATGCATGTGACTAAATAGAGGGATATAGAAAGATAGATAAAGAGAAGAACCTCATGTAAAGAAACAGAGAGAAATATATATAGAGAGAGGAAAAAAGAAAGAGATAGATAGAGAAACTAGGAAGTTGAGTATCGGTTGATACATTTATTTATTTATTTATTTATTTATTTAGCTCTAGTATTAATGTAAAGAGAGATGTATGTAGTTAAGAGAGAAAATAGCCGTTATATAGAAACTCTGTTCAATCACGTATCTCTAGAATCTCATCTAATAAAAAGATTTTCGACGAAAAAGCCCATTATTACAATGAAGCGTTAGCTAGAGCAGGATATAGTGATAAAATTATGTACATAGATAATGATAAACAAATTAAACAAAATAACAACTATTTTAATTATGGCCACAACCTTAACAACTATAATAGAAAGCATTACAATAATTCCAAAAGCCATAAAAGAAATAGAACTAGGAATATAATATGGTTTGCCCCCCCTTTCTCACTAAACATTAAAACCCACATTGCTAAACTATTTTTTAAAGCTCTCGATAATCGCTTCCCTAGAACACATAGGTATCACTCAATTTTCAATAGACATACTATAAAACTAAACTACTCATCCACCAAAAATTTAGCGCAAAATATTAATAGAATAAATAACAGGAACTTAAAACCTAGCGATAATAGCATAAATAATATCCAAGTTAACAAATGTAACTGTAGAGATAGATCTAAATGTCCGTTAAATAACAACTGCTTAGTTAAAAATATAATATACAACTGTAATGTTAAAACGGACGTTAATTCTTTTAACTACGTTGGTTCTACATCGACGGAATTTAAACTTCGCTATAACAACCACAAGAATTCTTTCACAGATCCATCCAAAAAATCTTCAACAGCACTATCAGGCGTACTCTGGCAACTTAGGCATGATAACGTTAGATATTCGACGACTTGGAATATAGTTTCAAGGGGGATTCCTTTTAATTCATCCTCTGAGACATGTGACCTCTGTGCGGAGGAGATATTCTTTATACTAAAATCTAAAAATTCCCTTAATCTACGGACAAATTTATTCAGTTGCTGCAGACATAGATTGAACTCAACGTTTAAATATAAATTTAAATTTAAAATGTAGTTATGTTTGATTTGATTTGTAATTATTTATGAAACTAGCCGATAAATCTTTCGATTTCTTCTTTTTATTAAAACATTCTTTTT
>OZ024761.1:12669020-12686520 GCA_964016885.1 Eledone cirrhosa | reverse complement strand
TATATATATATATATATATATGTATGTATATATATATATGTATATATTCGAGGAGAAAAAAAATAAGTGGGATGGGGTAGAGAAGTTAATCTGAAGAGGACGATGGGGAAAAGGGGTGGAATAAAAACACAAATATTTAGAATTTCAATTCAATAAAGTCTTCTTCGACCTCAATATTCTTTCTAACAGTAAACAATTATATGATATATAAATATATATATATATATATATACACAACACACACAATCACATATGGAAACAATGTTTTTAAGTTGATGTCTGAGAGAAAGAGAGAGTAGTTGGGAATTTCCTCGTCCTGTCTAAGTCTGATGGAGTTGATTTGGTTTGTAACTGAAATTGTGACGATCCAATCTAGCTAATTATGGTTGTATAAGGTGAGAGAATCTTCCTAGTTACTGGCAGAAGATAATTAATACGTAGAGAGAGAGAGAAGTAAGTCTTTATACTCCATAGTAGAAAGGCCAACAATGTTGTAATGAAAGGAGTGAGATGGAAACCGGAAGTGACGTGACGTATTTGCAAATATTAACTAACAATTGGAAAAATATAAACAAATTTTATAAAATCAATTTTTTTTATTATCCACTTGTTTTATTGAACATTCTTTTAAATCCATGAATTTCTTATACAATCACAAGTAATACAATAACAAAAGAAAACGAGTTAAATAGGGTTAAGGATGTGACGTCATTGCTGTGGATTTCTGGGTAAGAAGATAATTTTTCCAGAAGAAATAGAATAAAAATTGTATATAATTGTTTCTACTTTTGGCACAAGGCCAGCAATTACTCAGTGTATTACTGGTACTTTATTTTATCCACCCCCGTAAGGATGAAAGGCAAAGTTAACCTCGGCGGGATTTGAACTCAGAATGGCAAGGGCTGTAACTCTATACGTCAAAGCATGGCGTCCGACCCTCTACCGATACTGTATACTATATATATTGAATAACCCACTTATCAGAGCTTTAGAGATAACACATGAATGTGACAAACCTGAGATAATTTCAGCTGATTCACACTGACATGTATTAGTTACTAGTCACGTAGTGTGAGGTGGGTGTTTCTTTACTGAGTCTTATTACCCCACTCATGGATCTAAAGGTAAGTTGATTCTTCTCCTTCTAGATGTCCTTGTTGGCGTTATTTTGATCAGATCACCAACAAAATGCCTTACTGATTTTATGTTGTATTTTTAGGGTGATCTGTCGGCCAGCTACATTTTTCAGCCTGTGGCTCTCGAGACGTTTGTGGGAGTCGGGCCGCGCTCTGCGAGGTTCCTCTCTTCACCGGCGGCTCGCCTGATAGAGGTAACTGGCGAATCTCGTGAGGGCGCTTGGTTGTTCCAGCGCATCAGCCCGAGGCAACGTTGCGAGTGTGCTGGCTTGTCTCAAACATCATTAGAGAGGTTGCCTGGTTCTCCTCGCGACGTTGCTGTCTTTTGCTCTGGTGTTGGCTCGGTTATTCACCCCTTCCTTTAAATTTTCTTTAATATTGTAACATTAAAAGAATATATCTTTCTGAAAGAATCGCGAGCAATTTATAATGTTATGTAAGCATTTGTAATGTTGTTTATATATATATATATATTTAAAACATTTGTTATGTTATTCTACTGTAAATTCATTTATAGACGGACTGAGATTTGTTATCATACGAAATAAATATAGTTATAGCTCGTTACGGTTTAAGTTCAACTGAGGTCAACTTTGCCTTTCATCTTTCCATGTTCGATAAAATAAAGTACCAGTAACACACTGGGGTCGATTTAATCGGCTTTCCCCTCCTCCGAAAATCCTGGCCTCGTGTCTAAATCAGAAACAAGTATAATCGACTTTCCCCTTCACTCGGAAATATTGACCTTATGGCAGTTTAGAGTGCATTATAATTCACGATTTGTTGATCATCGTTGCGAATATGTATCACATGCTTTCAATCTTACCGTAATTTTACAAGAAAGTGTTTATAACGTATGAATATTAATTATATCGTTATATTGAAATGGTGAAGGTGGGTGGCCTTGTGTTTAGAGTGTTAGTTGCATGATCATAATATCGTCTGTTCTCAAGATTGACTTTGGGCGTGTTTATATAGTGAAGTACCTAGCGTAGATAGTACAGGGGGAGTAACTCTGATGTGTTTTTCATTATTACAGCTGAACGCGCTCTCAAACACCATATCACTCTTCTCCCCAACGTTACAAGAACTTATTTTATAATAATGAAATTATTGTGTACAGTGTTCAGGTGCATGTATAGTACATAGAATAATGTACAAATGTCAGGGAAATGAACAGTGCACGAGTCATGAAATACATGTGTGCGTGTGTATGGATGGGGGATATCAGGTGTAGTGTTGGCGAATCTCGGGAAGCATGTTGGTTTTAATGGATGCAGTGTCTCGGCAGCTAACAACTGATGCAGGTAGTTTGTTCCATGGAGGTTTTAATGGATGCAGTGTCTCGACAGCTAACAACTGATGCAGGTAGTTTGTTCCATGGAGGTTTTAATGGATGCAGTGTCTTGACAGCTAACAACTGATGCAGGTAGTTTGTTCCATGGAGGTTTTAAAGGATGCAGTGTCTCGACAGCTAACAACTGATGCAGGTAGTTTGTTCCATGGAGGTTTTAATGGATGCAGTGTCTTGACAGCTAACAACTGATGCAGGTAGTTTGTTCCATGGAGGTTTTAATGGATGCAGTGTCTCGACAGCTAACAACTGATGCAGGTAGTTTGTTCCATGGAGGTTTTAATGGATGCAGTGTCTCGACAGCTAACAACTGATGCAGGTAGTTTGTTCCATGCTTCAGCAACTCTCAATTCTATTAACTATATTTTGTTATTTTACCGACGCAAACCTTCACTAGTTTCATTGAATTTTAAGCGACTAATTGTTTTGTTTTGTTTTTTTTAAATCCAGTCAACATAGAAAAATTACCACATTTCCACCTCTTATCTATTGCAGATCAAGAAAAAGCTGTATTTTGGTGGATGTCACTGTGGGGAGGTTCGATTTCAGTGCTGGGGCCCAGAAACATTGGAGGTTATTGAATGCAAGTAAGTTCTTCTTCTCCACCACCTTCAAAAGCAAGACTTTGATGGGTCTTCACAAACCAAGACAGTACTCTACTACACTGTAGTGTTCTACTGTACTATACTATGCAATGTATTGTATTGTTCTGTACTACACTATACTGTATTGAACTGTTCTGTACTACACTATACCACACTGTACTATAATATTTTCAACTATACTCTATTGTATTTTTACCTCTTTCTTTTCCAGTTGCAGTATTTGCTTTATGAAACATAATACCCATTTTATTGTTGACCAATCAAATCTTCAAATTCTTCAGGTTGGTTTCAAACTCTTATCACTTTTATCATTAGGTTTGGTAGCCTCAGATCTACTTTTTGGATTTTACTCTACCAGCCTACCTTTCCTCAATCTCCTCCAGTCATGCTCTCGTCAGCAAGGTCCTCAGCAAGATGGCCGAACCTGACGTGGCACCAGAGCTCAAACAGGCTCTGGTCGACTGGAGAGGTGTGTGTATGACAGCTCACACCTATGCAGGTTTAGCTGGCCTCCTCCAAGGTATATCTCGTTGGAGGTGTCTTGGGTGATTTAATGATCGGGACCCCAGTCCTATCATCTTATTTCTACAGCTGAGTAAACTGGAGCAACGTGAAATAAAGTGTCTTGCTCAAGAAAACAACACATGACCCGGTTCGAGAATTGAACTCAACCTTTTGATTGCAAGTCCAATGCTCTAACCACTAAGCCATGCGCCTTCACAACTGGATATGTGAAGGCCTCTCTGTCTCCCAGTATATAAATGTCCAACATAATTGGGACAACAAATGCAGGTCTTCCTTCAGGCAGATCAAAAGAGCCAATATAACTTTTTTTTTTTTGTCCTCTGATTTCTAGGTTGAGATCTTTCATGTCATCCTCTAGCTCAGCGGTTGCTAACCTTTCAGCCCTCACAGACCACTAAATTTATAATTTTAAATCCTGTGCACCACTAATATGAATTAATAGTGTATGGTCGAAACAATACTGAAGTGTACGTGTGTCCTATTGTCAATAGGTGATACATATGTATAAAATTCTTTCATTGATGTTAGGTCTTTACCGAGGAGAAACATTTTTCAGTGGGGTTATGAAATATATTTTAACCGAATATTATTCTTGTTTTATTATTAATAAAACATAAAAATTGCAAATAATGCCCACATTTTTCTGCGGACCACCGGTTGGTGACTGCTGCTCCAACTCTTCCCTCAGATTTTTCATATAGTCCCCTAACTCAGTGGTCTCCAACCTTTTTTATACCATGGACCAGCTTCAAGTCGGAATATCTTGCCACCAGTAGTTGCACATATGTGTTAAGAGAAAGTATATTGAGTATACGAATATTGAATATTTAAACAAATCTTTTTGAATTAAAGTCCAATATTTAATTTATCTATTATATAATTTTAAACAAGTTAATTATTTCTTTGCGGCCTGGTAGCAAATGATCCACAGACCGGTACCGGCCCACAGCCTGGTGGTTGCTCTAACTCCTCTCTCACATCTTTCCTGTAGTCCGCTATGAAGACAGCTGATTCAAGAGGGTTACCTGAATATTGAATAAAATGTACACCAATCTTTTATTCTGACTCATTTTAACCCTTTAGCATTTACATTCTTCTTGTTGTGACACTAGACTCCACCAGTTGCAGACTGTGCATCAACATGAGATATTTTTCTCCACAAAGTTCGATCACCAACAGCAGCAGAGTTCAAAGAGCAAGTCCAGTCCATAAGTTGACACTAGCAAGCCATCGTTTTGGCTGCCAGCCTCTGCTTCCCTTACCAGCCAACCTTCCTTCCAGGAATATATAATACCTTTTGATCACCAGCAGCAGAGTTTAAAGAGCAAAGATCAAGTCCAGTCCATAAGTTGACATTGTCTTGGCTGCCGGCCTCCGCTTCTCTTACCAGCCAACCTTCCTTTCAGGCATAACCTACTCACACCACGAGTTGATCTTTTTATATGGCTGTATGTATAATTTGAGTACTCTTGACTTGACAATCTATGTGTTTGGTAATGTTGAGCAGCTTACAGATACAGTTGCTGAGCTGCTTGCCAGTCAGGTCTCATGATGTGGTTCTGGAATGTAGAGAGCTTCTGAAGTGATCTTGTCGTAACATTATACTATTGTATTTTCACAGAAAAGGCTTTATCTTACATAATATCAAATCTATGAGATTTTGATGTTATTTTATTTTGAGAACAATACCTAAACAGTGGTATGAGGGGCCAGTTATGGCCAGAAAGTGGTGCGAGAATTCTGGCTGGACATGGCTGGTTTAAATACTAAAGGGTTAATCTTTCTTGTTCAAATCTCTTGCTGAAGTCAACTTTGCTTTTCATCCTTTTGGGTTTGATAAACAAAGTACCAGCCAGTGCAAGCCTGTCTGTCTGTCTCTAGCTGTTGTTACATTCTGGGTGTTTGACTGGATCAACAATCAGAGATTTAAATGATGTTTCTATTCTTGGTTATTTGGTTACACCAAACCATTAACCCTTTAAACCAGCCATATCCGGCCAGACTTTTCTCTTACCTATTTCTGTTTAAAATGGCCGCTCATACGGATGTTGTTCTCAAAATAAATAATATCAAAATATCATAACTTTGATATTGTAGTGTGATAATTATGTGAGGTAAAGCCTTTACTGTGAAAATACAATAGTATATAGAGAGTAATGTAAATGTTATGTGAGGTAAAGCCTTTACTGTGACAATACAATAGTATATATAGAGTAATGTAAATGTTATGTGAGGTAAAGCCTTTACTGTGAAAATACAATAGTATATAGAGAGTAATGTAAATGTTATGTGAGGTAAAGCCTTTACTGTGAAAATACAATAGTATATATAGAGTAATGTAAATGTTATGTGAGATAAAGCCTTTACTGTGAAAATACAATAGTATATAGAGAGTAATGTAAATGTTATGTGAGATATTATGTGAGGTAAAGCCTTTACTGTGAAAATACAATAGTATATAGAGAGTAATGTAAATGTTATGTGAGGTAAAGCCTTTACTGTGAAAATACAATAGTATATATAGAGTAATGTAAATGTTATGTGAGGTAAAGCCTTTACTGTGAAAATACAATAGTATATAGAGTAATGTAAATGCTAAAGAGTTAACCAATTTGACTGCTTCTTTATTTACTTACTCTGAAAGGATGAAAAACAAAGTCATTGTTGGTGGAATTTGAACTCTCAACTTAAAGGGGGTCCTAACTAAATATCTACAGCAACTCATTTAATGATTCTTCTTCACTATTTCAAGATTTGTTTTTTATCCTCAGGGAGAGGCAAACCTCACTACGTACTGTTTTAACACCATGGCTGCCAAGCATATGTTTTGCAAAACCTGTGGAGTCCAGAGTTTCTATATACCTCGATCTAACCCAGATTCTTATGGTAAATTACCCTCACACCCATCTTCCACATCTTACCTATAATGTCCACCATTCCATGCTGTCATGGTTTGGACGAGACTTTTTTGTGGCAGTATTCTACAGCTGGATACCTTTCCCAACACCAACCACTTTACAGAGTGTACTGGTTGCATTTCATCATGGCACCAGTACCACCACTTTACAGAGTGTACTGGGTACATTTTATTGTGGCATCAGCACTACCAGTTTACAGAGTGTACTGGGTACATTTTATTGTGGCATCAGCACTACCAGTTTACAGAGTGTACTGGGTACATTTTATTGTGGCATCAGCACTACCACTTTACAGAGTGTACTGGGTACATTTTATTGTGGCATCAGCACTACCACTTTACAGAGTGTACTGGGTACATTTTATTGTGGCATCAGCACTACCAGTTTACAGAGTGTACTGGGTACATTTTATTGTGGCATCAGCACTACCACTTTACAGAGTGTACTGGGTACATTTTATTGTGGCATCAGCACTAAAAAGGTTGTCATGTCCTCGACAAGACTAAAGAGTTCTCTTTACTCTATGCTGCTACTGTTTGATGTGTGTATATATATATATATATATATGTACCAGTTGACTTTAGGTCCGAGTAGGTAGCAGTAAGTGATTTTTATTGCAAAATACAGTGTTGAAGTATGAACATTGTACTATGCAGTTAGCACTCGTAGACTGATATTGTACAGAAACATATGTTAAGGGACGAACTCTAAATAAATGTTTACTTCTTTACTTCTTGCCTAGTCATTCCTGTTACTGCACCTTTACTATTATATATATATATATATACATACACACACACAAGTGATATATATATATATATATATATCATAATCATCATTTAACATCTATCTTCCACGTTAGCATGGGTTAGACGGGAATTGTCCCATCTGAGGCAAGAATGGTCGGATGACCATGTCGCACTTGTATAGGACTATCTGGCAGGTTTTCTACGGCTGGATGTCCTTCCTAACACCAACCACATTTATAGTGTGGACTGGGAGCTTTTTACTGTGTTACCTACACGACCACATTACAGCATGGACTGTATTTTTATTTTTATATAGACATAAATAATATATATATAAAATATATCTATTTTCTGTCTGTTTCAGGTGTCAACCCTCGCTGTTTAGACAGGAACGGTTCCTTCTCAATGAATGTTGTATATTTTGATGGAAAAAACTGGGAAACATCATTTTCTGAAAGGGCTCCTCAATCATTTTAGTAATAAAAGTACTTATAAAATGTAGTTTGCTTGAAGCATTGTATCATCACCATTTTACATCCATTCTTCCACGCTAGCATAGGTTAGACGGGTTGTTCTGTTGTGGGCAATGCCAGATCGGGTGACCATGTCTTGCTCATATGGGAATTGATTTTGGCTTGATTTGTACAGTTGGATGCCCTTCCTAACACCAACCTCATTTACAGTGTGGACTGGGTACTTTTTGTTGTGACACCTCCACGACCACTTAGCAGTGTGGACTGGGTACATTTTGTTGGAGGCCAACTAAACTTTATAGTTACACCTATAAAGTTTAGTTGGCCTCCAACATGGTTGTATCTTATAAGATTTCTTGGGTGTTTTAATGAGGTCTCCAGTTCTATCATGTTATCACAAGTTACAGCTACGTAGGTTCTGTTGGTTGTATCCTACAAGGTTGTATTAAAGGATCGACTGGGTGTATTTTATTGTGGCACCAGCACTACCACTTTACATGGTGCACTGGGTAGATTTTATCACACCAGCACTATCACTTTAAAGAATGGACTGGAGGTATTTTATCATGGCACCAGCACTAGAGAGCTTGTCACATACAAACACTTATAAATTTTTTATTCAGTCATTAAACATTTCATTATAGATTCAACAGGAGGCTGCTACAGATTTTTAACAATTAAAAATGGGATTCAATACAATAACCAACAAAGAAAGATGGCTTTCTGGGGTCCAAGCAGTAATGATAATTATAATAATTGTTTCTACTTTTGGCACTTTCATCCACTCAAGGTCGATAAAAAAAAGTACCAGTCAAGTCACTGGGGTCGATTCTTCCTCTATATATCTCTCTCTCTCTCTCTCTCTCTCTCTATCCTTCTCTGGAAGATATCTACTGTATTCAGGCCTGGAGAAGAGATGAGCTCCGCCTGGTTTAAATAATTGTTTCTACTTTTGGCACAAGGCCAGCGATTATCCCAGTGTATTACTGGTACTGTATTTTATCAACCCCTTAAGGATGAAAGGCAAAGTTAACCTCAGCGGGATTTGAACTCAGAACGTTAAGGGCCATAACTATGCTGCAAAGCATGGCGTCCGACCCTCTACCGATACTTTATTTCTACTATAGGCACAAGGCCAGCAATTTTAGGAGGGGGGGAATCGATTAAATCAACCCCAGTGCATTACTGGTACTTTATTTTATTGACTCCGTAAGGATGAAAGGCAAAGCTAACCTTGGCGGGGTTTTGAACTGAGAACGTAAAGGGCCGTGACTCTATGCCGCAAAGCATGCTGTCCGACGCTCTACCAATTACTGCCAAGAATAACAATAATTATATTGATAGTAAAAAAAACAAATCCTATCAATATTTCGATTAATTAACAATTAATTAATTAATAAATACAAATAAATATAAATACAATATCACGATGTGTAGGGAAGGGGGGGGGGGGGTCTGAACTGTTTTTTAACAATGAAAGCGGGGGGGGGGGGAGTCCTCGTTACCATGGAGATAGTCATCTACAATACTGTAAAGGAGGCAAAACAAAGGGGACAAGAGAGAGGTCAGAGAAATAGGGAACAAGGGGCCAAATACGGAGAGTACAGGGGGGGAGGGGTCTGACGACAAATTACTTCAAGAGGATTTAAAGAGAAAAATTAACATTAATTAATATTTGTAATTGTAATCATCATCATCGACAGACATTTAAATTAGATGACAATTCTATATTTAAATGCGTGTGTGTTTATAACTGTGTGTGAAATGTTTATGAATGTGTGTGTGTGTGTGTGTTTGTAAATGTGTGTGTGTGTGGGTCTGAATGTGTGTGTGTGTTTGTAAATGTGTATGTGTATGAGAGATCCTGATATAGATTGGAATGAAAAGTTTATATTAAAGTTTGTGTGTGAATGTATGTATGTATATATGTGTGTATGTTGTGTGAATATGTGTGTGTGAATCTATGTATATATGTGTGTATGTTGTGTGAATATATATGTGTGTGTGAGAATGTATGTATAAATGAATTGTGTGAATGTATGTATATATATGTGTATATGGTGTGAATATATATGTGTATATTGTGAATGTATGTGCGTGTGTATGTGTATGTATGTGGGTGTGTGTATGTGAGTATTATATATATATGTGAGAATCTGTGTATGAATGTATGTATATATATATGTGTGAGTGAGTATGTATGTGAGAATGTGTGTGAGTGTATGTATGTGTATGTGTGTGAGTATTTATGTATGTGTGTGTGTTTGAATGTGTGTGTGTGTATGTATGTGTGTGTGAATGAATGTATATGAATGTGTGTGTGAATGTATATGAATGTGTGTGTGTGTGTGTGTTTGAATGTATGCATGTCTATGAATGTATGTGTGTACATATGTATGTATATGTCTATGAATGTGTGTGTGAATGTATGTATGTGTGTGTGTATATGAACGTGTGTATGTATGTATATGAATGTGTGAATATGTATGCGTGTGTGTGTATATGTCTATGAACGTGTGTGTGTGTGAATGTATGTATGTCTATGAATGTGTGTGTGAATGTATGTATGTATGTATGTATGCCTATGAATGTGTGTGAGTGTATGTATGTATGTCCATGAATGTGTGTGTGTGTGTGTGAATGTATGTATGTATGTATGTATGTCTGTCTGAATGTGTGTGTGTGAATGTATGTATGTATGTATGCCTATGAATGTGTGTGTGTGTGTGAGTATGTATGTATGCCTATGAATGTGTGTGTGTGTGTGTATGTATGTATGTATGCCTATGAATGTGCATGCATGCATGTGAGAGAGATAATACTAAACAATTTCGACAAGGTTTAAGCAACAGGCTTGTCAATTTGTCGGTTTTAAGCTTTAACATAAACACAAAACAACTTTCTACCTTTTTTTTTACTTTTCCAATTCTGTACTTACTTTAATTTAACTAACAAAGACTAATTTTTGGGGGGGGTTATTTTTTTTTTTGTTTACTTGTACTCAGTGCTTTTGGCATGGTGATGACTGCTTCTCCAGCTATTGTCAAATCTCGCTATAGATTCCACAGCTAATGTCTCTAGCTGAGGACCACTACATTCACAAGACTGTTTTCTAAAGCAATGAGGTCTGACCACATTTTTCACATAAACATGTTGTAAATTCTGACCTTGTATATGGTTGTTGTTCTGCCGAATCGGTGGTAGCAAACGAGAGGCCGGCTTCGATTTGATTAATAACGACGCATTCCCCCCAGCCATATTGGAGGAGGGGTTATTATTATTATTATTATTACTGCTGCTGTTGCTGTTGCCGCCGTTGTTGTTGGAGCAGTTCCCGTTTCCAGAGTGACGGTGTTTCTGGTAATGGTCACGGTTGCCATACTGGGATGATGTCAGCTCCATGAGATCTTGGGAAGAGGAATTCTGCACTGTTGCCCCATGATGAGGGTTGTTCTGATGTAGAGCATGGTTCCGCGAGTTGGCACTCGACCGACCGGAAGATGACAAAGGAGAATGCCAACCATCAGTCAGTTCCACGTCATCTGTCCGGCTTTTTTGCATGTAGCCACGTCTTGAGTGTCGTCCACCCCCACATGAGCCTTGGGTATTCTTTGGTGGAGCTGCAGCAGAATGGAATGACTTTTCTTTAGATTTTATATTGAGATTCTCCTCAAGCTTCTGCTGTATCTTCATCTTATGAAGCTCAGTAGACAGATGTGCAATGTAGTCAGCCTTTGAGTCAAGATCTGAACGTAGATTGTTAAGTTCTTTATCTTTGGCAACCAGCTCCTGGTTATGTTTGATAGCTTGATACTTCAATTGAATCTCTAACTTCTTGATCTCATTCCGTTCTTTCTTCAGCAACTCTGCTATGTTGCTTTCATTAGATTTGATACTTTCTAATTCTTCCTCTAAACTTTTGATCTTCTGTTCGGCTGCTTCAACTTCTGTCAAAGAATAGAAAACAACAGAACATTGGAGAATGTCAACATTTTTATTAAAAAAAAAAAAAAAAAAAAAATCTATAAACGGAACATTAACCCTTTAGCATTTACATTACTTTATACTTAGAGTGGCACATATTAGGCATGGTTTATATGGTTGGAGGTCCTGCCTAACACCAACTACCTTACAGAGTGGACTGGGTGTTTTATACCATCGCATGAGCACTACCTCTTTACAGAGTGGACTGGGTGACATATAATGGCACCAACACTACCATTTTCCAGAGTGGACTGGTTGTATTTTATCATGGCACCAGCACTACCTCTTTACAGAGTGGACCGGGTGTATTTTACTGTGGCACCATCACTAAAGAGATTGTTATATCATTGATGTGACTAACAAGTCCTCTATACATTTCCATGTTACTGTCCGAATGCCAACCATTTAATATAGAGTACAGAGTGTATTTTACAATGACACCAATTCAAGCATATTTTGCAAAATTGTTAACAAGCTGTTTAAAAGAACATTTTCTCTTACTTACCACTTGGATCATCAGTCTGTAGACCTTGCATAGTTAGCTTGAATGTCAGATCTGTAACAAAGAAGTTTATTAATAATAATAATGATTTCATTTATTAGCCACAAGGGCCAACATGTAGGGGACAATACAAAGACAGGGACAGTGGGGGTTTACAATAAGGTCGAGTAAAAGTGCACAATGGCAAGACTAATTTAACAATGAAAATATAAAAATATAAAATAAACTATGCATAAATATAACAAAATAAATTCCCCGATAGGGGGTGGACGACCCTGGGGTGACTCGGGTACCCACCAATCCTGAACCACCCTGCGCTTCTAGGGCACCCAGGGAGAGCACCCCTCTCCTCAAGTTAGCTAGCCTATAGGCGCATGGTCAGAGTAGGCCCATTCACACGAGCCATTCTCGCCACATTCACCCACCTTTTAGCAAATGTACTGGGGGGCAGCACTTCTCTCTCCACCCTCACCTTCTTTTCCAGGTGAAACTTGAAGAAGTTGATGAGGGATTGGCCGAAGAGAAAAGTGTCCGTCTTCAGTCCTTTTAATCTGGTCCACCATATAACCTCTTTCGCAACTGCCACCAGACAGGAAAATTTCCTGCTCTTCCTGACCTAAGGAAGGCGGTGGATCGATCTTCACTATGGACTCGGCCGATAGCCGGATTCGTTCCACACGCGACAGTAGCTGTTCGACATAACTCCACATGTCAGTAATGCACGGACATTGGACAAGTGCGTGCAGAACGGTTTCGTCGTTCTGTGCGCATCTTGGGCAGGTCCGTCTCACAGCACTTCCGTGCCTGTAGAGTTTATCCCGAACATGCAGTGCCCCCCGGTAGCACTGCCAAGCGAGGGATTTCTGGAAATTGTCCATCGTCCTCGGCTCAAAAGTTCTCCGGTAGACTGGTCAGTTCGACTTCGTCGAGGCCCAAAGCTTCTCCGAGTGCGTCATCGCACTTGCCCACCACTAATCCTCTATAGAACTCGAGAGTGGAAGTTCCACTGATCGCATTGCCCGCTTGGAAGAGGGCAGTGAGTGCCTGGCAACATTCCAGGTGCCAGAATAATAATAATGAAATTATTGTGTACAGTGCTCAGGTGCACTACAACTCATCAAAGGTGCATGTATAGTACATAGAATAATGTACAAATGTCAGGAAAATGAACAGTGCATTGGTCATGATATACATGTGTGCGTGTGTATGGAGAGAAGATATCAGGTGTAGTGTTGGCGAATTTCAGGAAGCATGGAGGCACATGGCTTAGTGGTTAGAGCATTGGGCTTGCAATCGAAAGGTTGTGATTCGAATTCTCAGACCGGGTGCTGTGTTGTTTCCTTGAGCAAGACACTTTATTTCACATTGCTCTAGTTTACTCAGCTGTAGAAATGAGATAATAGGGACTGGGGTCCCTATCATTCCACTGCAAAAAAGCACCCAGCCCACACTGTAAAGTGGACGTGTAGGTGCCATAGAAAAAAAATCACCCAGCACTCACTGTCAATGAGGTTGGTGTTAGGAAGGGCATCCAGCTGTAGAAATCAAGCCAGAATCAGTTCCCGTCCCACCCTTGCAAGCAGGGAAAAGCGGACGTAAAATGATGATGATGATGATGATATACTTATGTATAAGTCACACTAAAATTTACAATGTACCATATATTTTGAAGTGAGGTTTTTTTAGGTCCAGTAGATGAGTTGCATGGTGTATTATTTAAAGATATTTTTATAGGAAAAGATGCAAATATATATCATCATCATCATCAATAACATTTATTATCTGTTTTCCCTGCTAGCAAGGTTTGGATGCGTCATGACAGAAAGTCGGTACTTAATCGAAGCCACTGATGTTGTTGGTGCATTAAGCACCACTGATGCTTAAAAGGAATGGACCTGGAAATCTTCCTATGAATGGAGAATGTGGAGAATGAATCCCATTACAACTCTTGTGTACCCTAGATTTACATTGTGTACATCATATAGTGCTCCTACCTACTTCTTTTCTGCATATTGAGCGAGGCCATTTTCCCGATGGGATCAGGGTCTCTAGTTTTTGCTAAGTTTACTTACAGCCCTTTTCGATTCACAGCTGGAACTTATTCTCAGGTTCTTTCATAGATTCAGCTATGAGAACCAGTGTATATACAGTAAACAAGTAAAATAATTTTGTTTTTCTAAGACATGAAATAGACAATTTGGCCTTGGTTCATCAATAATAACCAATATTATATAATATTAAGGGCGGTGGATTGGCAGTATCGGTAGAGGGTCAGACGCCATGCTTTGCAGCATAGAGTTACGGCCCTTTATAATCTGAGTTCAAATCCCGCTGAGGTTAACTTTGCCTTTCATCCTTACGGGGGTCGATAAAATAAAGTACCAGTGATTTATTGGGGTAATTGCTGGCCTTGTGCCAAAAGTAGAAACAATTATATAATATTAAGTTTATTTGACAAAGTCACCTCTCCAGTTTTTACAGGTGAGAGGTTTTGATGATTAAATTTGTCCTCACCTGTACATCTCCTCTGTAGAACCTTGATTTCTTCATGCATTCCTTTCAATGTCTTGGCATGTTGCTGACGTAAGAACAACATCTCACTCTCCAAGTTACGGCGTTGAATAGGACTTTCAGACATATTGGTCTTGTTAAAACAGCAGTTATTGTTGAATCTGTCAGGCACAGGAAATTGGAAGAGAGAAGCAGAAAAAACAAAGGAATTTTGAAATCGTTTTGAACATTTTATTTTAAAAAAAAAAGAATTCTCTCACATCTTTCTGTTCAAACTGGCTGTAACCAGCCACTCATACTGATGTTAAGGTATTGTTCTCAAAATAAATAATATCAAAATTTCATAAATTCGATATCATGTGAGATAAAGCCTTTACCATGAAAATATAATAGTAAATATAGAGTAATGTAAATGCTAAAGGGTTAAGCAAGCTGCATGAAAATGCATAATTTCTAAATTGGATGGGGCAATCTTTCTGGTTTGCAATATTTGTGGACATATATATATCTTATCAGGGCTGGCTAGATTAGTTACTGTATTCCCCAGTGCCGAAGACACTTCGTCCTCGAGGGTGCACCCTAATTTTGACAACCAAAAATTTGAAAAAAATTAATAAACAACCTTCAGCCTCCAGGGCACATGGTAGATTTTTGAGACTTATTTTAAGAAAAAAGTAGCATCTTTTATGCCGAGAAATACAGTAAGTTATGAGGCCTCTTCCTTAGGCCCTGAAGGAGGTAGGCCCGGTAAAAAACAATGTTTGTGAAGGCAGTACAAGCTCTCCACAGACGAACAAGGTTAGAATTAACAATGATTATAGTGAGGAATTTAGGATGCTAGAAGGGGGTCTAGAGGTCTATTCTTAGCACACTCTTGTTTATTATCATCCTACAAGCTATAACAGAAGACTTTAAAACTGGATGGCCATGGAAACTTTTGAATGCAGATAATCTACCCTCATAGCCGAATCTATGGCAGAATTAGAGAAGAAATTCCTGACCCGAAAGCGTAACTTGTAATCAAAAGGCCTTAAAGTCAACTTGGCTGAGACTAAAGTCCTGAGTCCTTCAGGGAAATGGCCTTGCTCTGTGTGCAGGAAAGGAGTGAGTAGAAATTCCATTATATGTCCCAAATACAAATTATGGGTACACAAGAGATGTAGCAGGCTAACAAAGAACATAGGTTTTATATGTGGTCAATGCACAGGAGCAGTAAGCAGCAAGAGCTTACAGAAAACAAGCACTATTAAATGCTCAAAGGGCTCTGTAGAAGTAGTTGATAGCTTCTACCTGGGTGACCAAATTAGCAGTGGGGGTGGGTGTTCTGAAAGTACAGTAGTCAGAGTAAAAACAAGATGGAAACACTTCAGGGAGCTACCACTGCTGCTAATTACAAAGTGTTTTCCCCTCAAAATGAAAGGCAGACTGTATGATGCTGATGCTTGTGCAGAAACAGCAATGCTGGAAGGAAGACATGGGTACTGTGTGCTGAGGACATGAAAATTGGAAATAAATGAAGCTTGCATGTTTCGATGGATATGTAATAATAATGTGAAAGAACGATGAAATGTGCATGGACCGAGAGAGAAACCGATCATAAGAGGGATCAGATGTAGTGTGCAGGACATGAAAGAAAAACAGGGGTTTCGGAGGACACCTGTTTGTGTCAAAAGACACTACAACTTCTCCTCTGCACTTGATACGACCATACGTAAGCAAGTATACAATAGACTCCCTTGGACTATCTGGGAGGTCAGGTCAGTAGCCTTGCTTCAGTACTGACATGGTCTAACGTAGACCCGTTCAACCCTTGCTAGCAGGGAAAGCGGACGTATGATGATGATGGTGATGATGATGATGATGATGATGATGACATACGTATAAGGAATATAAGAAATACTTACATGGAGGAATGCCTTGGATGAGAAACACATTGCAAGATTTCGAAGTAATGTAGATTTTTTATTCCATAGCAATGCCGTGGACACCAGTCAACTGTTTCTAGATTTTCCTAGTGTTCCTGGAGAGAGAGCAAAACACAAACAGCCAGCAAATTATTTTTTCGAAACCAAACACGAAGGAATACTTAATACTAAATATATACCCAACTTTGTTACGTAAAGAAACAACAACCAAAAAAAAAAAATATAGAAAAACAAAACTGTTTAATTATTTAGAATTCGTACTAAAGACACCATTGTCTTCTAGAATAATGTCTTTCTTTCGTCATAAATAAACCAGGTGAAATAATGAGCTAAATACAATAATTGGCAACATTTTTACAATAAAAAAAATTGTGATAAAACCAACGATTATTTCCTTCGTACTGTTGTTGTTGTTGTTGTCTTCGTAAATATATTTATCGTTTCAGGAAAAACAGGAGAGAGTTTCTCAGCACAGCCAGGCACTTGAGAGAGAACCTCTTGAAATAAACATCTTATTAGTACCGGAAGGATGGGTGTGTAGTGTGTGTGTGTGTGTGTGTATAAATATATATATGTGTGTGTGTGTATATAAATAAATATATATATGTGTGTGTGTGCGGGTGTGTATATATATACAGAGAGTGAGAGAGAGAGAAGGTGTGTGTGTGTGTATAAATAAATATGTGTGCATGTGTATATATATATATATAGAGAGAGAGAGAGCGAGAGAGAGAGAGAGAGAGAGAGAGAGAAGGTGTGTGTATATGTAAATAAATATGTGTGCATGTGTGTATATATATATATATATAGAGAGAGAG
>OZ024761.1:12648251-12653251 GCA_964016885.1 Eledone cirrhosa | reverse complement strand
ATATATATATATATATATATGCAACTGTATATATATATATATATATATATATATATGCAACTGTATATATATATATATATATATGCAACTGTATATATATATATATATATGCAACTGTATATATATATATATATATATATATATGCAACTGTATATATATATATATATATATGCAACTGTATATATATATATATATATATGCAACTGTATATATATATATATATATGCAACTGTATATATATATATATATATATATGCAACTATATATATATATATATATGCAACTGTATATATATATATATGCAACTGTATATATATATATATATATGCAACTGTATATATATATATGCAACTGTATATATATATATATATATATATATATATATATGCAACTGTATATATATATATATATATATATGCAACTGTATATATATATATATATATATATATATATATATATACAGTTGTATATATATACAACTATGTATATATATATATATATATATATATATATATATATATATATACAGTTGTATATATATACAACTATGTATATATATATATATATATATATATATATATATATATATATATATATACAGTTGTATATATATACAACTATGTATATATATATATATATATATATATATATATATATATATATATATATATATATATACAGTTGTATATATATACAACTATGTATATATATATATATATATATATATATATATATATATATATATATATATATATATATATATACAGTTGTATATATATATATACAGTTGTATATATATACAACTATGTATATATATATACAACTATGTATATATATATATACAACTATGTGTATATATATATACAACTATGTATATATATATATACAACTATGTATGTATATATATATATACAACTATGTATATATATATATACAACTATGTATATATATATATATATATACAACTGTATATATATATATACAACTGTATATATATATATACAACTGTATATATATATATACAACTGTATATATATATATACAACTGTATATATATATATATACAACTGTATATATATATATACAATTGTATATATATATATATATATAAACTGTATATATATATATATACAACTGTATATATATATATATACAACTGTATATATATATACAATTGTATATATATATACAATTGTATATATATATACAATTGTATATATATATACAATTGTATCTATATATATATACAATTGTATATATATATATATACAATTGTATATATATATATACAATTGTATATATATATATATACAATTGTATATATATATATACAATTGTATATATATATATACAATTGTATATATATATACAACTGTATATATATATATATATACAGTTGTATATATATATATATATACAGTTGTATATATATATACAGTTGTATATATATATATATATACAGTTGTATATATATATACAGTTGTATATATATATATATATATATACAGTTGTATATATATATATATACAGTTGTATATATATATATATATATATATATATATATACAGTTGTATATATATATATATACAGTTGTATATATATATATATATATACAGTTGTATATATATATATATATCTACAGTTGTGTATATATATATATATACAGTTGTGTATATATATATATATATACAGTTGTGTATATATATATACAGTTGTATATATATATATATACAGTTGTATATATATATATATACAGTTGTATAGATATATATATACAGTTGTATAGATATATATATACAGTTGCATATATATATATATATATATATATACAGTTGCATATATATATATATATATATACAGTTGCATATATATATATATACACAGTTGCATATATATATATATACAGTTGCATATATATATATATATATACAGTTGCATATATATATATATACAGTTGCATATATATATATATACAGTTGCATATATATATATATATACAGTTGCATATATATATATATATACAGTTGCATATATATGTATATACAGTTGCATATATATATATACAGTTGCATATATATATATACAGTTGCATATATATATATATATACAGTTGCATATATATATATATATATATACAGTTGCATATATATATATATATATATGCAACTGTATATATATATATATGCAACTATATATATATATATATATGCAACTGTATATATATATATATGCAACTGTATATATATATATATATGCAACTGTATATATATATATATATATGCAACTGTATATATATATATATATGCAACTGTATATATATTTTTATATACAATTGTATATATATATATATACAACTGTATATATATATATATACAACTGTATATATATATATATATATATATACAATTGTATATATATATATATATATATATATACAACTGTATATATATATATATATATATATACAACTGTATATATATATATATATATATATACAATTGTATATATATATATATATATATACAATTGTATATATATATATATATACAACTGTATATATATATACAACTGTATATATATATATATACAATTGCATATATATATATATATATATATATATCAACTGTATATATATATATATACAACACTGTATATATATATATATACAACACTGTATATATATATATATATATACACAACTGTATATATATATATATATATACACAACACTGTATATATATATATATACACAACTGTATATATATATATATACACAACTGTATATATATATATATATATATATATAAACAACTGTATATATATATATACATATATATATATACACACAACTGTATATATATATACATACAACTGTATATATATATATATACACAACTGTATATATATATATATATACACAACTGTATATATATATATATATACAACTGTATATATATACATATATACAACTGTATATATATACAACTGTATATATATATACAACTGTATATATACATATATATATACACAACTGTATATATATATACAACTGTATATATATATATACAGTTGTATATATATATATATATATATATATATATATATATATATATATATATATATACAATTGTATATATATATATACAATTGTATATATATATATATATATATATACAATTGTATATATATATATATATACAATTGTATATATATATATATATACAGTTGTATATATATATATATATATAATTGTATATATATATATATATATACAGTTGTATATATGTATATATATACAGTTGTATATATATATATATATACAGTTGTATATATATATATATATATACAGTTGTATATATATATATATATATACAGTTGTATATATATATATATACAGTTGTATATATATACAACTGTATATATATATATATATATATACAACTGTATATATAGATATATATATATACAACTGTATATATATATACAGTTGTATATATATATATACAGTTGTATATATATATATACATAGTTGTATATATATATATACATAGTTGTATATATATATATATATATATATACATAGTTGTATATATATATATACATAGTTGTATATATATATATATATATATATATATATATACATAGTTGTATACATATACATAGTTGTATATATATACATATACATAGTTGTATATATATACAACTGTATATATATATACAACTGTATATATATATATATACAACTGTATATATATATATATACATAGTTGTATATATATACAACTGTATATATATATACAACTGTATATATATATTTATACATAGTTGTATATATATATATATATATATATATATATATATATATATATAGTTGTATATATATATATATACAGTTGTATATATATATATATACAGTTGTATATATATATATATACAGTTGTATATATATATATATACAGTTGTATATATATATATATACAGTTGTATATATATATATATATATATATACAGTTGTATATATATATATATATATATATATATATAGTTGTATATATATATATATACAGTTGTATATAGTTGTATATATATATATATACAGTTGTATATATATATATATATATATATATATATATATATATACAGTTGTATGTATATATATATACAGTTACTCTTTTACTCTTTTACCTGTTTCAGCCATCCGGCTGAGGCCATGCTGGGGCACCGCCCTTGTTGCTACACATTTTATCTCCAGCCTGTATAGGTTGGCCACTGGTGTAGGAGGGAGTTTGTTGCTGCTGCCCTTAGGTTTCCCTCGTGTCTTGCTGTGGGCTCATCCGGGATCCTGGATAACAAGGTGTCGAGATGTTTCTTAAAGACATCCACCTCCACGTCATGCAAGTCTCGCAGATGCCTCGGCAGCCTGTTGAAGAGTTGAGGGCCCTTGAATCCCAGGCTATTGCAATACCTGCTCCTTATTCTAGATGTGGAAGACAGGACCTTTGGCACCACACAGTGACGTCCTGTTCGACGGTTGGTCCAGCTCCCAATGCCAAAGTTTGGTGCTAGTCCCTCCAGGATTTTCCACATGTAGATCACTGCGTATCTCTCCCGTCTTCGCTCCAAGGAGTAGAGGTTCAGTTCCTTCAGCCTCTCCCAGTAGCTTGTCTCCCTCATCTTGGCAATCCTCTTGGTGTAGCTTCGCTGGATTGCCTCAAGCTCCGTGGTTAGTTTGACACTATGGGGTGACCACAGCTGGGAGCAGTAGTCCAGGCAGCTTAGGACAAAAGTCCTCCACAGTGTCAACATGGTGTCTCGATCTCTTGTAAGGAAAGTCCTCAAGATCCAGCCAGCGAATCGTCTACATGCTGTCGCCACCTTCATGATGTGTGAAGAAAAAGATGCATCATCGCTCATGTCTATGCCCAGGTCTCGTATCGATTTTGACACGGGGATATCGGTCCCTCCTGGTCCTGTGTAGCTGTGTTCCGCTATATTTGTG
>OZ024761.1:12613251-12640751 GCA_964016885.1 Eledone cirrhosa | reverse complement strand
TTATGGTCCACCTGGTTCCTTACCACACTTTCTTTGTTATATATATATAATATATATAATATATATAATATATATACATATATATATATATATTTCGTTTCTGAACTTGTTTACCAAGATTCTTTATCTGAAAACGTGTGTATATATCATAATCTATAATATATATATATAAAATAAAATAACAGGAGGCTGGATTGGTGTAAATCCTTGAAAGGTTTATTATACTATGATCATTTCAATGACCGGGTTCAGTATGATTCCGGTGACATCATCAGGTATTCGAAAGAAGTAGTCACGGTTCTAGGACAGCATTCTTCACCATATGAGATGTCATCTGGTGTACCACAGGGATCTGTTCTTGGTCCTCTTTTGTTTGTGGCATATATTAACGACATAGATGCCAACTTACAGAATGCCACGGTACTAAAATATGCAGATGACATCAAGCTGTACCTTGAAATCAAAAGGACTGATCCTGAAATTTACAACTCTTTCCTACAATCAGACCTGGACACAATGCAGCAATGGATCACAGACTGGGAACTGAAGCTGGCTGTGGACAAGTGTACCACCATGCATTTTGGAAGGAAAAATCCAGCGTCCACATACTCCCTCCACAACACTGATATCAAAAAGTCCTCTTGTGAACGTGACCTGGGCATTACTGTCAGCAACGATTTGCGTTGGACAAAGCATGTCTCTAAGATTGTCAAGAAGGCCGAGGGTGTCTTGGCATCACTCAGCAAGACCTTTGTTAGCCGCTTTCCAGCCATCTATTTAAAACTGTATACAGCTATGGTACGACCACACTTGGAATTCGCATCATCAGTCTGGAACCCCTATCTTGCTCAGAACATTGACCTCCTGGAAACTGTTCAGAGACGTGCAACCAAGCGCATACCCTCCATCAGACACCTACCATACTCTGAACACCTTGCTTCCCTGGGCATGGATTCATTGAAGCTCCGACGTCTGGCAATGGACTTGGTGAATACCCACAAAGTTTTTAACCATCTCACCAATTGCAACCCTGAGCGCCTCTTTGATCTCCATGTGTCTAACACACGTGGACATGCCTACAAGATCAGAAAACAGCACAGCTCCCATGACTTTCGTAGACATTTTTTCACGCTCAGAGTTGCTGAAGCATGGAACAAACTGCCTGCGTCAATTGTTAGCTGCCGAGACACTGCATCCTTTAAGACACTCATGCTTCCCGAAATACGCCAAAACTACACCTGATGTACCCCTTCCATGCACATGCACACATGTGTGTATCATGTTTTCATCATGTTCTGATCATCTACTGATGTTTGTGCATTGCCCTATGTACTGTACATGCACTTTTTTTGATGAGTTGTGGTGCACCTGGGCACTGTACACAATATTTCATTATTGTTATTGTTATTATATCATGACTCGTACACTGTTCATTTTCCTGACATTTGTACATTATTCTATGTACTATACATGCACCTTTGATGAGTTGTAGTGCACCTGAGCACTGTACACAATAATTTCATTATTATTATTATTATTATTGAATGCCATGGTTGACGGAGGCTCGGCTCTGTAAGGTATAGTAATTTTTAACCGTTAAAACAATTGTAAATTGTTTAAAACTTGAACCAAATTGTTGATAAAGACACCCTCCTCCTCGTGAGAGGGGTCTTTCTGTCCGTTATTTGGCCCTTCGGGGTTAAATAACCAGTTATTGGGGTTTTGTACCCAAAATTTCATTTTAAACAAAAAAACATGGCTACGAAAAAGAAATTTCATACGTCACTCCCACTCATTCCGTCTTCTTCTTCCTCAATCATCACTACAGCAGAGAGAAGATTGTCTCTCTCCCTCCCTTCTTTAAATGTGTCTCTCTCCCTCCCTTCTCTTTCGCAAGTGACGAAAGAAAAGAAAAGTCTCGTGCAAAGCGTGCAAGGTCTCTCCACGACGACGACGACAGCGACGAAACAGGTGTGCGGGAAATACGAAAACCCAGTTCATTCGTCTGACGTCAGGAATAATAGCAGTAGCAGCCGTAATAACAACAGCAACAGTGACAATGAAAACAACAGTAGCAGCCGCAACAGCATCACCAGCAGCATAAACAACAACAGCATTAGCAGCAGCAACACCAACAACAACCACAGCAACAGCGGCGGAGGCAGTAGTCGTAGTACCTGCAGCAACAACAAAAGTACCAGCAGCTCTGACGACAACAACAACAGCAGAGAAAAACCAATCTCATTTGCAGGTATTGCGAAAAACTTGGAAACAATCCTCATAACAAATGAGGAATTAGAGGAAGCGAAGAAGATGGTGACAAAGACTGGACACCGAGCAATCTGCAAGGCAGCGAAAAAAATTTTTTCGAAACCCAAGAGCACTGTACGGTCACGTACCGTACAGTAAGTACAAAATCCCGTAGGGTGGAAAGAGCCACAGAGGCCCAAATACAAAAAGCCTTGGGGTCTGTGTGGCAGCGGAAAACGCACATCACCCGAGGCAAAAAATATGCCACCGTAGACGTACTTTTTGCCACACCCCAGGAGGCAAAGGCCCAATCAGTAGTGACCCTAAGGAGCGAGGAAATGGTGTTGGTGCCCTCCTACTGTGGGCAAAAAATTGTGAGGGTCAAACTGACCCACGTCCCCCCCGGAATGACCCCTTCTTGGCTGGCCGCGTCTGTCCTCGTCGGAATCGAGGACAAAACAACTGTACTGCAAGTACAGAAAAAAGTAAGAGAAGATTGGGTCGGCTCCTCCATTGAGATGCTAATCCAAACCAACCAGGAGTGCATCGAAGCTATCCCGGATGTGATAGACTTCGATAACGGCACTCAACTGCCCATAAGTGTTGAGGGCAAACGCCCGAAATGCTTTCGCTGTGGATCGAAGACTCACCTCAGGGCCTTCTGCAACGAGAAGACCCTGAGAAAGGAGAAAACCCCCCTCCTTCCGAATCCGGCTCCACGGCTACCAGCAACAGGACAAGCGGCAACCAGGAACGATAGGCCCGTGGCACCCATACCCACTCCACGGAAATCAAAAACAGCAGCAGCAGTGGAAATACTAACAACAACAACAGCAATACCAAATGCAGCTGCAACAGAGACTCCAGTGCAAACATCACCAACAACAACAAGTGAAAGAGTGGAGTTGGTACCCCTCCCCGACCTCACAGAATCAGACATGGAGTGTGAGGTGGGAGAGAGATGGCAAAAGGTCGTAAGAAGGCACAAACGCAGAAGCAGCGCATCGTCGCCTTTGAAAAGGGAGGAAAGAAATGAGAAAAGGGTAAAGTCTACTGCAAAGAGACCCACAGCAGCAACAACACCAACACCATCACCACCCACACTAGCGCCACCATCACCACCGGCGACAACCCCACCGCCAACAACACCTTCAACACCACCACCACAAGCACCAACATCGCAAACACAACAACAAAACACACACACCCAGCAACAACGACAAGAAAATAGCAGAACCACACCCCACCCCCAGAAAAACAAATGCACGGCAATAAATACACACAACAAGAAACTAATGACTTACATAATTGAACACACAGACATTTCACAACAGGACTACATAATACCAGCACCAATCAAAACGCCAACTAACATAAGACTGCTAAAAATAGCACAGAAACAATACACAAATATTAAAACGAAATTCCCCAACGCAGTTGGTGATTTCAGGGACCTAGGAGGAACCATCAATCGAAGAGTATACTCAGACATTCTCTTAGAAGAGCCGACGACCAGCCGAAGGGACGATTCAACGGTCCCTTCACCAGACGATCAAGTGAAAAGGGATGTAAAAACCATCCCTCCTCTACCAAAAGTACGGTAAGTGGTCTTTCCCATCTTTTCCACTCTATTTTAAACATGACCTCACTCAGAATAGGCAGCATAAATGCGCGTGGCTTGGGGTCGTCATGGAAGCAGGGTCACCTGCTCAACGACCTCAGGTCACTAAACATAGATGTAGTGGCCATCAGCGAGACCAGAATCTCCGAAGCACGGGCCTTCGCACCGATCTTCGGCGGCTACGATGTGTACGCATCTCCCAGCCGTCCTGGATCGGGTGGAGGAGTTGCTGTGCTTTTTCGGAGAGATTTGGATCTCGCCATACGGGCCATCTTCCTGGACCCAGAGGGTAAGCTGGTGGTGCTGGACGTGACCAGCGGAGACGGGCAAGCTTTCAGGCTAGTGGCCGTCTATGCCCCGACAGGAGCAGGGCGGCCTGATTTCTTCCGGCGTCTGGAGACCTTTCTTGGAACGTCCCGCTCTTTAGTGTTAGTGGGCGACTGGAACGGGATCTTAGATGCACGCTGGGACTGTGTGGGATTAGCGGATAGGGGTGGAGGGTGCAAGAGCCTCACCAACCTGCTCAGGCGTTTTGAACTGTCTGACAGGTACCGATTGGATTTCCCGAATGTGCCAATGTGGACTTGGACAAACCGCATAGGGTCATCCAGATCATATCTAGATAGAGTATTTTGTAGGGAAATAGATAGGTCTAGCATAGGCTGTCCACAATTCAAGATAGTCAGCTACACGGACCACAAATTCGTGACCTGTGTGCTTGACTTAGATAGGCTTCATAGACGAGGACCCGGCTACTGGAAGCTAAACGCGTCCTTACCAGCGCGCAAGGCCTACAGAGACCGGATTAGCGAACTAGTTAAGCGGGCGTTGACGGGGGCCATCGTCAACAACAAGTGGTGGTTTGCTCTGAAAAGAGCGATTAGAATAGAATCGATTAGGTTTAGTAAGGCTTTAGCAATAGAGAAAAATAGAGCAGAGGGAGAACTAGTTAGAAAATTAGACGAGGCGCTTAGCAAAGGCATTGCGACCGACGTGCTTGCGGCGAAATTGGCCCTTGACCAATTCTTCAATGCAAAGCACGAAGGCTGCGTTGTCAGAGCTAGGGTGCGTGCTCTCAGACACGAGGGGACGAAAGCCGTTCAATGGGCCCGAGTGGCGGAGGCGCGTCGTGGCAACAAAGCCACGATCCGGTCTTTGGTGGACCACGACGGGCGCATGCTACTCGATCCCGGGCAAATGTGTGAAGCTTTTCAGCGACACTTCGCTCAGCTGTTCGGGGGCAGCGGGGGGCCGGGTAGAGGGATGGACTTTAGTGTCTACCTCGACGGGCTGCCGCGGCTCTCGGCCACTGAGGCGAGGTGTTGCGAAAAGCCGATAACAGCCGCTGAAGTACGGGAGGCAATGACTGGCTGCACAAGGGGTAAATCGCCTGGTTTGGATGGTCTGCCCTATGAACTTTACGTACAGATGCCAGACTTGTTCGGAGGCCTCTTGGCGGACGTCTACTGCAACTGGCAACAGAACGGGAGAATTCCCAGTTCTGTGAGCCGAGGAGCGGTGGCACTGCTGAGAAAGGATCCGAACAAGGGGGATAACATAGACAATTTCCGGCCCATAACTCTGCTAAACACAGAGTTTAAGATTTTGGCCAAGGTGCTAGCAAAGAGGTTGGCGCTTGTCGTTGGTGGTCTGGTGGGAGAGGCGCAGACATGCGCCATTCCCGACAGATCCATCCACGACAACCTCCACCTCATGCGATACATCGTAGAGAGGGTAGCTAGGGAACCTGGCACGGGTGGGTCCTTGATCAATTTAGATCAGTCGAAAGCTTTCGATAGGGTCGACCATCGTTACCTAGCGGCAGTCCTGAGGGCGGCTGGCTTTGGGCCCGTCTTCAGAGGCTGGATCGCTGCCATGCACAGCGACATCTGCTCTGTGGTGAGAGTGAACGGTCACCTGTCGGAACCGTTCAACATCATGCGCTCGGTCCGCCAAGGATGTCCCCTCTCGTCCCTCTTGTACGTATTGACTCTCGAGCCATTACTGCACAAACTGGAGACGTTGAGGGGAGTCCCGCGCGAACTAGGATGCGGAAGATCCGTGTCAGCATATGCGGACGATGTCACCGTAGTGGTGTCGAACGCCAAACACATCGAGGCGATCGGCACTACACTAAGAGAATACGAAGCGGTGACAGGAGCAATGATCAACCAGGAAAAGTCAGTGGGCCTGCAGCTCGGCACCTGGAGAGGCAGGTCCATGCCGTCCAACAGCGTCGTCGGGCGCTGGACGGACGGACCGGTTAAATTGCTAGGGGTCTGGTTCGGTCCGGACCTCCAGACGGACAAAAACTGGGACGAGGTGACGAGCAGGGTGGCTTCTCTCACCCAGAAATGGGCGGAGAGGAAGCTATCCCTGAAAGGTCGAGCGGAGGTGGCTAACGCGTACATCGCGTCTGTCATCTGCTACCGCCTAACCGTCGTACCTTGTCCTAAGCCTCGCCTGACTGCGCTGGAGCGTTTGCTCTTTCGCTTTTTGTGGAAGGGACGTGCTCCGATGGTCAGGCGGTCCATCTGTTGTCAACACCCGCTACGTGGAGGGCTGGGCATGCCGTGGCTGATGATGCGCAGGCACGCGCTCAGGCTACGACATCTCCACCTCTTCCTCGACGGTGATCAGGTGTGGTCGCCGTTTGCTAGACGCGTTTTTCCCCAGCTCGTTTCCTTGACGGAGCTGCAGTCCTGGGTCAAGCGAAGACCGAGAGGGAGCGCCTGGAGACTGGAATGTCTTCAGGCGCTCACAGCCCTCGACCAATCGGGCAATGTGATCGGTGGAAACTCCACCTCGGCGTTCTATAGAGGATTAGTGGAGGGGAAGAGCGACGACGTACTTGGGGAAACTCTAGGCGTCGACGAAAATCAACTAGCCAATCTCTTCGGAAGAACTTTCGGGCCAGGGCCTATGGACAACTTCCAGAAATCTCTGGCCTGGCAGTGCTACCGAGGAGCCTTGCCAGTTCGGGATAAACTCTACAGGCATGGAGGTGCCGTCAGCCGGGCATGTCCGAGATGCGCGCAGGGCGACGAAACCGTCCTGCACGCACTCGTCCAGTGTCCGAAAATTGCTGACTTGTGGGTTTATGTCGAACACCTGCTGTCGCGTTTAGGACGGATCCAGCTATCATCTGAGTCTATCGTGAGGATTGCCCCGCCCTCCTCCTTTAGCCGGGAAGGGCAGGCAGTTTTTATCTGTCTGATGGCCATGGCGAAAGAGATAGTATGGTGGACACGTTTGAAAGGGCTGAAGACGAGCACTTACCTCTTCGGTGATGCTCTGATTGACTTTTTCAAATTTCATTTGAAAAGGAAAATCAGAGTAGAGAAGGAAGTGCTCTCTTCCCAGCATTTTGTTGAAAGATGGGTGAGAGAAGCAAGAATGGCCCGAGTGAATGGACCGACTCTGAGTATATATCTGTAAACTAAAGGTGGAAAACTGGGAGAGGGCACTTGCCTTGGTGGTCAGGGTCATTGTGGCTTTTTACTGGGCTTTCTCCACAAATGTCCCTCCGAAGTCTCCCCCCTATTGGGGAATTTTTCATTGTTATTTTCATTGTTATTTTTGTTACATCCTCTGTTTTTGTTTTTTTACACGCAGAAATGCCCATTTGTACCGTCCTGCATTGTCCTGCACTGTCCTTAATGTCTACTTTATGTAAACCCTTGTGGTTAATAAAGAAATCATTATTATTATTATTATTATTATTATTATTATTATTATTATTATTATTATTATTATTATAACAAAGGAATATAACAGATAAAATCCATGGGGCTGAAAATCAGAGACAAGAGGACGACCGACTATTTAGCAGCTTCTACCTCGGTCGGCCGCCCTCAATATATATATATATATGTTTGTTTATTGTTTGTTTATTTATATCTTTACATCTTTATTTGCTGTATTAATGCTCCTCCACGTATTCTACCTCTATACATCCATGTACTTTCTACTTCCCTTATTCGGACTTTTACTCGCGTGTACCCTCAGCACACGTCACTGGAATATTTCCCCCTGGGAACATAAATACCGCAACCTGAACTATATTGTATTTCTCCTGTCTCTTGAACTCTACATTTACTAGACAACGACTATTGTTTGTTTATCTATATCTTCACATCTTTGTTTGCTGTATTAATGTCCTGATTTCTCCATCTTACTCCAACACCACTCTTGTTGGTTTATTTACATGTTTATACCTATATATTGATATGTTTATATATTTATACCTCTGCTGTACCAATGTGCTCTTCCACGTATTCCACTTCTATGTATCCATGTATTTCTACTCCTCACATTGGGACCTGTACCCATTAGCACACGACACTAGAATGTCTCCTCCTGAGAACAAAAATTAAACATTACACGACTATATCCCGTACTCTACATCCCACTAGGATAAATTACAGATCTACATAATACAATTAACGTTTCTTCATAAAAGACTATTTAATTAAACCCCGCAACCCAAAACCTCATAGAAGTTATTTGAATGTCTAATCTTCAATTTTCTGTTTGTTCAATTCTCAATCCTCTTACTCCTTAGTTTCATAATGTTATTCTGAATTCTTTCAACTTCATCCGATAGAGTTAAGCAAAATTCTAAAGTTCCAACTTTCTGTCGGACCGTTGGGTGGGTTTTAGCGGCGGCGCGACCAGCTCCCTGGCGAACGGGCTCACCTGGAGTGCTTGGAAAAATAAATTCCCCTTCTTTCAGTAAATGAAAATACTCGGCGTGGCTTAATTAGCCATGGGGCCCGGGGCGCGGCCGGTGTTTTAACCGCCAAATAGTACCTTTAAATTACGGAACAAATCGGAACTATTATATATATCAACCTGAAACTGTTGAGCTTTAAATTTTCTAACCTCTTTAATATGGAATATTGATTATTAATTTATTAATTTTTTAACTTCATCCTATAAGTCTAAACATTGTAACACACTGACCCCCAATATATTCACCTCTGCTAAGATGCGAGTCCCTGTGAAAATTTTGTCGCGCCACTCCTGGCCCGACTGTGGTGTGACATTAATATCGACCTTCCTTCCTCTCTCTTCCTATCTTCCTTCTTGTAGCTATCAACCATTACTCTTTTACTTCTCTAAGCTAAATTTTAAAGTTCCAACTTTCTGTCGGACTGTTGGGTGGGTTTTAATGGCGGCGCGACCAGCTCCCTGGCGAACGAGCTCACCTGGAGTGCTTGGAAAAATAAATTTCCCCTTCTTTCAGTAAATGAAAATACTCGGCGTGGCTTAATTCGCCATGGGGCCCGGGGCGCGGCCGTTGTTTTAACCGCCAAATAGTACCTTTAAATTACAGAACAAATCGGAACTATTATATAATTAATTGTTAAACTGTTGAACTTTAAATTTTCTAACCTCTTTAATATTGAATATTGATTATTAAATTTTTTTAACTTCATCCTAGAAGTCTAAACACTGTAAAACACTGACTCCCAATATATTCATCTCCGCTAAGATGCGGGTCCCTGTGAAAATTTTCTCGCGCCACTCCTGGCTTGTCTGTGGTCTGACATTAATATCGACCTTTCTTCCTCTTCCTTTCTATCTTCCTTCTTGTAGCCATCAACCCTTACTTTTCTACTTCTCTCTTCCCTTCCTTCTCTCCTCTCCTCCTCCCGCAGACTTATCTTCCTTCCCCCTCTTGCTTGCCTATATCTGACCAGTAGTAGTTACCTTCCTCTTTTAGCTGACATTAACCCTGACTTCTCTTCTTCTTTCTTCCCCCTTCTTCTTCTTCCTTTCTTTCTTTCTTTTACCTTGTGTCATGGGATCGACGTTAACCTATGCTCCCATCTCTTTCTGTTTTCGTTCATCTGACCGGTAGTAGCATACTATAAAATTTAGCCACGTCACTCCAGGGCGACCGGCTGAGGCTGAAGGAACAGAATAGCGGTCGCCCTCGGGTCTCGATTTTCAGCCCCATGGATTTTACCTATTACATTCACGTATTATATTTCGAATACCTGATGATATCACCGGATTCATACGGAACCCGGTCATTGAAATGATCATAGTATAATAAACCTTTCAAGGATTTACACAAATCCAGCCTCCTGTCATTTCATTATAATATTTAACTCCGTAATAGCACCACCAACTACAAAAACAAAGACGGTTGAACTGCTTTACGTTGAGTACTCTCTATATTATTGCATTACGATTGACCATACGGAATAGACCAGCTCTATACAGTGGTGAACCTCAAACCTGAATATATATATATATATATATATATATATGTGTGTGTGTATATATGTAGATATGTTAGGTAATTCCGAAGAAAAAGCAAAGGAAAAAAAGAGAGCTCTATATATAGAACAGAGCTATTTAATGAAAAAGTGAACAACACAATATATAACTACTCCATATATATATATAACAAATGGAATATAGAAATGGCTTCTACACGACTAGAACTGTTGCATTCGAAGGAAATCATCGGGGCTTTCCTGATGATTTCCTTCAAATGAAACAGTTCTAGTCCTATAGAAGCTATTTCTATATTAAATTTGTTGTATACACTCTACTAATGTATTGAGTTACTTACTGTGATTACCCCTAGACACACACAGATAGAACAAAAAACTAGTGACAATTAAATAAACACATAAATAAATAAATAAAAATAGACACAGCCGGATGTAACGCATGCACAAACCAAGCACACAGCACACAAAAACAAAACGGTGTAGGGTAAAACAAAGGAGTGACACAAAATAAGAAATCAGTCACTGAGGCGGTCACAGAATGCATGACGAAAGAGTTTTGAAAATATATAAACCTATTTGTGAAGGTACCCGGAAAAAAACCCGTATCTTGGGAACCTGTGCTCTGATATACGCGAAATTTGTTTTATTTCATTTGTATTCCCATTTCAGGGGCAACTTTCTTTCAAAGTTATTTTCCCATTATTATGCGCCGTTTTGGCTGTATTAAATTACAGACAAGCACACAATCACAGAGTTTTAGTAGTATATTGATAAATATATACTAATAACAATAAAAAGAACGAAGTGCTATATATATATTTTTTCTTATGTATATTTCCCGTTACTTTTCCAGCCCCACTTCCAATTTTTAACAGATTTTAAATCTCATTTCATACTTTCTATCCGTAACATCTCTGTCTGATGACCGATCCAGACGTATATTAATATTGTCTGGCCTCCAGAAACCTTTGGTAATGGAGTAGTTATATTTTGTGTTGTTCACTTTCTAATTAAATAGCTCTGTTCTATACATAGAGCACTCTTTTTCCCTTTGCCTTTTGTTCGGAATTACCTAACACACACACACATATATATATATATATATATATATATATATGACGACTTTCGTCAAATCGGACCGAGGAAACTAGGTTTCCATTGGCCTTTTCAATTCCTAATACTAACTATCGGTCGCAGAAGAAATAACATGAAATAAAATGTCTTGCTGAAGGACATAACGCAATGCCTAGTCGGGGAATCGAACTCACAACCTCACGATTGCGAATCCAATTCTCTAACCACTCACCCACGGGCCTTCACAATATATACATACACACTGAGAGAGAGAGAGAGAGAGAGAGAGAGAGACCTACCTATATATATAAGAAAATATTTTAGAATGCTGTTGAAGTGTGTTGTGTATACATTTTTGGGGGACATCCTGTATAATATTTCTGCAAATATTCAGAATATGAAAAACATTAAAAGAAAAAGAAAAAAAAAATCAACATTTTTATCAACTCTATACTGGCCGAAAAATATAATTGTGCGACTGGCAGAATAAGTTGTAATTGAAAGCTAATGACAGTAGAGTTTCATCGAATACGAGGCAAGTTCTAATCACTCAACCGGCACGGTTAAAATATGATCGCTAATAGAGACATTTAGTATATCTATTTCTCTCGTTCTACCCCTGTCTAGCTAGCTTTTTCCATATATAGAATGGAAATCGAATTTCTGATTAAATAATAATAATTTCTTCTCAAATTAGGGTAATAGTAGCCACATACATATACGTGTGTGTATGCATGTGCGTATATATGTATATATATAATTATATATAGTGCGTGTGTGTGTGCATGTGCTGTGGTTAGTTCTCTCTCTCTTTCTATATATATATATATATAGAAATTTATATAAATATATATAAATAGAAATATATATAAATAGAAATTTATATATATATATATATATATACAGAACATTACATGATATATATGTGTATATATATATATATATATACATGTGTGTGTATATTGTGTATATATATATATATATATATATACATATGCACAATATACACACATATATATCATGTAATGTTCTGTGTCGTGTGCTGTGGTGGTATAGAGAGTGAGTGTCAGCTCTGCTTCTGCAGTTGAATGTTAGCAGCATTAGTAAAATGGCTGCCCCTGGCTCCATTGATATGATTGTCGTGTGGGAATGGTTCATGCAGGGGGTTTGGCGACCCTACGACCCCCTGATTACCAATTTTATCGAGAAATACAGAGCGATTAACAGTCGTATAAACCTGGGCGCTGTGGATCAAAAGTTAGTCATGTACGATATAGATTTTGTCACTCAAACACAGATACGACACGGTACAGGTAAACAAATATTTTAATATTTCTCTCGCTCTAAGTACGTCTTAATGTGTTTTGTTGATTATTATATTCATTTGCCGACTGTAATTCTTTACAATTTAATAAAAATATAAGGTGTTTGTAAAGAATTAGATATTAGCACGCAGAGAATTCCTGCTGATGGTCAACTGAGAGACAAGTGTATGCTTGATATCTGCTTTAAATTATCATAAATATTAGAGCAGTGAAGAATTCGTTATTTGTCCATTGTCTAAATCCATCCCGGTGCCTTTCCTCTAGTATTTTGATGTCTCTCTACACCAGTCATGGGCAAACTGCGGCACCTTTGATTTCTTAATGGCACACGCCTAATTTCTAAATTGCGTTGATTTTTTTTTTCTTTTTCTTTTTTCTTCTTAGTAATGCGTTACATCCTATTTGGCCCATCATGCTCGGAAGAGGTAGTCCATAACTACTTTACATCAATGTCCATAAATATAAACTATGTTCATCTCTTCTTTATTTCCTTTAAGTCTATATTAATGTGGGTGGAGATACTTTGCTTATTTAATATATTCTCCAGTTACCATACAAATGTGGATAGTATTACACACACACACACACACACTTATCCTTTGTGATCCTGTCTCTATTTTTGTACTTCTGAAGAAGGGCTAAAGCCCGACACGTTGAACTTCACCCTTTTCTATATAAAGTATGAAACTAATAAGACTTTTTGGAGCTGTTTGTCGTTTCCTTGAACTATATATATATCTATATATCTATATGTGTGTGTGCTGATATATATATATATATATATATATATATATATATATATATATAGGTGGTCGTGTTAGGGAGGGCATCCAACCGTAAAAAATCTGCCAAAGACACTTCCGTACGAGTGAGACATCAATTGGGACAAAACCGTCTAACCCATGCTAGCGTGGAAGATGGACGTTGAACGATGATGTTGATGATATATTTATATGCTGATATATATATATATATGTGTGTAAATAATTCATCATATAAATAGAAGTACACTTAGAGATATGTGTTCAATCATAGGGGATCAAAAGCCACCAGAGTGACGAGGTGTTTGATCCTATATGACTGAACACATATATCTATGTGTACTTCTCTCTATATGCTGATTTATAATGAGCCCGGAATCTATACCTTGGGCTCATTAAATTATCGGGGATGAATGTGAGTCGATAACTCCATTTTTTTAAAATTTTATATATATATATATAGAGAGAGAATAGAATTGGCTGTGTAGTTGCTAGTTAAGGTAGGCATAAATAAATAAATATATATATATATATATATGTGAAGGAGCATGGCTTAGTGGTTAGAGCATTGGGCTTGCAATCGAAAGGTTGTGAGTTCAATTCTTGGACCGGGTGATGTGTTGTTTCCTTCAGCAAGACCCTTTATTTCACATTGCTCCAGTTTACTCAGCTGTAATGAGATGATAGGACTGGGGTCCATATTCTACTGCAAAGTGGTCGTGAAGCACCCAGCCCACACTGTAAAGTGGACATGTAGGCGCCATGGAAAAAAAGCACCCAGCACTCGCTGTAAATGAGGTTGGTGTTAGGAAGGACATCCAGCTGTAGAAATCAAGCCAGAATCAGTTCCTGTATGAGCAAGACAAGGTCAGCCAACCAGACACTGCCCACAACAGGACAACCCGTCTAACCCACGCTAGCGTGGAAGAACGGACGTAAAACGGTGATGATGATGATGATGATATATATATAGTAAGGGGTTAACAGGGAGATGATTAGATTTTTCCTAATTTAAAGGTTTCATAGAAACCTATGTTTATTTTAGGTTTTGCCATCTGAAGAACTCAGGCTATCATAATTGAAGTATGTATAACAGAGTTTTAAATAAACCTGAATCAACTGAATAAGGCATCCGATTTTTTATTCATTTATATATATATATATATATATAGGTTATTTAAATAAGAAATATCGTAATGAAAGGGTTAATGACACAGACAGTGTCTTTCATTAGAAATATGGTAATGAAAGGGTTAAAGACACAGACAGTGTCTTTCATTAGAAATATGGTAATGAAAGGGTTAATGACACAGACAGTGTCTTTCATTAGAAATATGGTAATGAAAGGGTTAATGACATAGACAGTGTCTTCAATTAGAAATATGGTAATAAAAGGGTTAATGACACATACAGTGTCTTTCATTAGAAATATGGTAATGAAAGGGTTAATGACATAGACAGTGTCTTCAATTAGAAATATGGTAATAAAAGGGTTAATGACACATACAGTGTCTTTCATTAGAAATATGGTAATGAAAGGGTTAATGACATAGACAGTGTCTTCAATTAGAAATATGGTAATAAAAGGGTTAATGACACATACAGTGTCTTTCATTAGAAATATGGTAATAAAAGGGTTAATGACATAGGTAGTGTCTTTCATTAGAAATATGGTAATGAAAGGGTTAATGACATAGACAGTGTCTTTCATTAGAAATATAGTAATGAAATGGTTAATGACATAGGTAGTGTCTTTCATTAGAAATATAGTAATGAAAGGGTTAATGACATAGACAGTGTCTTACATTAGAAATATGGTAATGAAAGGGTTAATGACATAGGTAGTGTCTTTTATTAGAAATATGGTAATGAAATGTTTAATGACATAGACAGTGTCTTTCATTAGAAATATAGTAATGAAAGGGTTAATGACATAGACAGTGTCTTACATTAGAAATATGGTAATGAAAGGGTTAATGACATAGGTAGTGTCTTTTATTAGAAATATGGTAATGAAATGTTTAATGACATAGGTAGTGTCTTTCATTAGAAATATGGTAATGAAATGTTTAATGACATAGGTAGTGTCTTTCATAGAAATATGATTGTGGTGGATTGGCAGTATCGGTAGAGAGTCGGACACCATGCTTTGAAGCATAGAGTTAGGTCCCTTTATGATCTCAGTTCAAATCCCGCCGAGGTTAACTTTGCCCTTCATCCTTACGGGGTCGATAAAAGAAAGTACCAGTCACGCACTGGGGTCAATTTAATCGACTTTCCCCTTCTCCAAAATTGCTGGCCTTGTGCCTATATAAGAAACCATTTTTATTTTTTTAAATTTCCTTATTGTTTTGTCTTAATTTTTCAGGCACAAGTCGTCCTATTAGACGGCAGCTCTACCCCAGGGACAACCCGGCTGCAAAAGGTATAGTTTGGCAATGGGAAGGTGACCAACCAGGCAATTGGCAAATGTTTGACATGGTTACACTCTGTCTCATTGAATCATCCTGGTTACAGGGCCTGCAGAATATCGACTTGAGTAAGTCTCCCAATATATGTATGCCATACTTTCTAGATCTGGCTTCCATGAAACAAATTCGTGTGGAGACAGGCAATGCTCGCAAGATCCGTCGCACCACACTCACATACTTCTATCCTCAGGCTGTGGCCTCTCCCATGATGCCGGCCCTGAACATGCATTCGCCAATGTCACAGACATCTCCGTTACCACAACAACAGCTTGGACTACCTCTATCACAACAACAACAACAACAGCAGCAGCAGGCATTGCAACAGCAACAACAACAACAACATCAACAGCAACAGCAACAAGCTTTACAACAACAGCAGCAGCAGCAGCAACAACAAGCTTTGCAACAACAACAGCAGCAGCAGCAGCAAACTTTGCAGCAGCAGCAATTGCAACAACAACAGCAGCAGCAACAACAGCAGCAGCAGCAACAACAACAACAACAACAGCAGCAACAGCAGCAGCAATTGCAACAGCAGCAGCAGCAGCAGCAGCAACAACAACAACAGTTTCTGTCTCAATCTCTAATTCCCGGCCAACAGCAGTCCTCATCGGCAGGGGTTTCAGCTTCCATGATCCCAGGCCAACAGCAAGTCCCTTTAACGGGGGCTTCAACTTCCAACCAAAGCAGTGAGCATAACATGTCGGACAATTCATACCCAGGGGGGGGAGATAACGGGGCGTCTGTTGTACCCCCGAACATGAGACGATCAAACAGCCAGACCAGTTTCTCGAACAAGGGTAACAAACGCTCCCTCTCCAAAACTGCTTCAGTAAATTCTACCCAGGGGCGCTCGCAAATGTTAGCCTCCACCTTTTTCAATCCCAATGGCTTTCTCTCCTCTTCTCCTCTTCAGTCAAAGTTGGCCCTTGCAAAGAAACTGAAGCTGAACAACATCGGACACAAAGTGCCTTCCGCCTCTGCTGCTTTGGCAAATTCACAACACCCTTCCGGAAATGCATCATTGCACCCACAACCGCAGCCAGTTAGCTCCATTTGCTTGAGTCCGGGTAGCCCGTATGGTATGAACCACCATCAGAATCCTAACCATCAACATCACCCACATCACAACACCTACATGATTCCTGTTGCACCACCAACGGCTTCTTGTCAGTTCCCCCCTCATACAACTGGTGGCGGCTTGCCCGGGGCGGGTGGTGGTGGCTTGCCCGGGGCGGGTGGTGGTGGCGGCTTGCCCGGAGCAGGTGGTGGCGGCTTGCCCGGAGCGGGTGGTGGTGGTGGCTTGCCCGGAGCGGGTGGTGGTGGCTTGCCCGGAGCGGGTGGTGGTGGTGGCTTGCCCGGGGCGGACGGTAGCAACGGAAAACTTCAAAACAACGGATCTGGATCTCACAAACAGCTGATTGGGTCGCAGATGATGACATCTCCCAATCACCTCCAAACTCAACTCCAAGCACCACCACCGCCGCAACCACAGCAACAACAACAACAACAACAACAACAACAACAACAACAACAACAACAACAACAACAGCAACAGCAGCAACAACAACAACAACCACGCCCCCACCACCACCACCACCAACAACACCACCACCACCACCACCACCAACAACAACATCCACAACAACACCACCACCAACAACATCAACAACAACAAGCACATTTCATTCCAAATATATCCAGTAACCCTAACCTTATTGTTAACCCTAATTTAAATACTGCTGGCATGCTTGCTGCTGGTAGCAGACTCAGGAGCCAGGCCCCATTATATGCTCACCCCTCTCAAATGCAACTGGCACAACACCCTCAGGGGGTCCACCACAGCGGACAGATGGTCAACCCACAGCAGTTACACTGTCAGTCCCCCCAGGCATATCTACCCCAGTACTCTGGTTACAACACCGGGCCTCTGGACCCTTTAGCTAACGGGGTTCAACCCACCAGGGCCCTGTTTCATATGCCGGGGTCACACCAACCTTCTTTATCCAAGTAAGTTCACACAAACATTTATCACCTTCTTTTCTTCTTCTTCTTCATTTTCTTCTTCTTCTTCTGCCTTTTTTACTTCTTCTTTACTTTTTCTTTTCTTCTTCTTCTGCTTCTTCTGCCTTCTTTTCTTCTTTCTTTTCTTCTTCTTCTTCTTCTTCTTCCTTTTCTTTTTCTATCCTTTTCTTCTGTACCAGTAATACACTGGGATCGATTTAATCGACCCCCCCCCCCCCCAATAAAGATTGCTGGCCTTGTTATTAATAATATTACACTTTGCTAAGTATTTGTTAAACATGTTTACATCAGCTCTCTTGCCACCCAGTACTCCTGTGACCCTCCACCCAGTACTCCTGTGACCCTCCACCCGGTACTCCTGTGACCCTCCACCCGGTGTTCCTTTGACCCTCCACCCAGTACTCCTGTGACCCTCCACCCAGTACTCCTGCGACCCTCCACCCAGTACTCCTGCGACCCTCCACCCAGTACTCCTGCGACCCTCCACCCAGTACTCCTGCGACCCTCCACCCAGTACTCCTGCGACCCTCCACCCAGTACTCCTGCGACCCTCCACCCAGTACTCCTGCGACCCTCCACCCAGTACTCCTGCGACCCTCCACCCGGTACTCCTGTGACCCTCCACCCGGTGTTCCTTTGACCCTCCACCCAGTACTCCTGTGACCCTCCACCCAGTACTCCTGCGACCCTCCACCCAGTACTCCTGCGACCCTCCACCCAGTACTCCTGCGACCCTCCACCCAGTACTCCTGCGACCCTCCACCCAGTACTCCTGCGACCCTCCACCCAGTACTCCTGCGACCCTCCACCCAGTACTCCTGCGACCCTCCACCCAGTACTCCTGCGACCCTCCACCCGGTACTCCTGTGACCCTCCACCCGGTGTTCCTTTGACCCTCCACCCAGTACTCCTGTGACCCTCCACCCAGTACTCCTGTGACCCTCCACCCGGTACTCCTGTGACCCTCCACCCGGTGTTCCTTTGACCCTCCACCCAGTACTCCTGTGACCCTCCACCCAGTACTCCTGCGACCCTCCACCCAGTACTCCTGTGACCCTCCACCCAGTACTCCTGCGACCCTCCACCCAGTACTCCTGTGACCCTCCACCCAGTACTCCTGTGACCCTCCACCCAGTACTCCTGTGATCCTCCACCCAGTACTCCTGTGACCCTCCACCCACTAATATATTGTTGCTATCTTTCCAGTGCTCCTGTAGCCCTTAATCAACCCACAAATATGAAGGCTATTGGACGTTTGATCAGCCCTGTTGTATCGAGTAAGCCTGTTTTAACCCTTTAGCATGTACATTACTCTATATATACTATTGTATTTTCACAGTAAAGGCTTTACCTCACATAATATCTTACATAACATTTACATTACTCTATATATACTATTGTATTTTCACAGTAAAGGCTTTACCTCACATAATATCTTACATAACATTTACATTACTCTATATATACTATTGTATTTTCACAGTAAAGGCTTTACCTCACATAATATCTCACATAACATTTACATTACTCTATATATACTATTGTATTTTCACAGTAAAGGCTTTACCTCACATAATATCTCACATAACATTTACATTACTCTATATATACTATTGTATTTTCACAGTAAAGGCTTTACCTCACATAATATCTCACATAACATTTACATTACTCTATATATACTATTGTATTTTCACAGTAAAGGCTTTACCTCACATAATATCTCACATAACATTTACATTACTCTATATATACTATTGTATTTTCACAGTAAAGGCTTTACCTCACATAATATCTCACATAACATTTACATTACTCTATATATACTATTGTATTTTCATGGTAAATATCGAATCTATGAAATTTTGAAAGTATTTATTTTGAGAACAATACCTTAACATCAGTATGAGTGACCAGTTACAGCCAGTTTTAACAGAAAGAGGTAGAGAATTCTGGCCGGTTTGGGCTGGTTTGAACATTAAAGGGTTAAACAACCGCTTTATTACTGTAGTCCTATGGTGTGTGTAGTATTAATGGTGAGGGTACATATGGGTACCTGCTAGTGTGGCTGTGTGGGTACATGGGGGTGTGTAGTGTGGGTACATGGTGGTGTGTAGTGTAGCTTTGTGGCTACATGGTGGTGTGTAGTGTGACTGTGTGGGTACATGGTGATGTGTAGTGTGGGTACATGGTGATGTGTAGTGTGGGTACATGGTGGTGTGTAGTGTAGCATTGTGGGTACATGGTGGTGTGAAGTGTGGCTGTGTGGGTACATGGTGATGTGTAGTGTGGGTACATGGTGGTGTGTAGTGTAGCTGTGTGGGTACATGGTGGTGTGTAGTGTAGCTGTGTGGGTACATGGTGGTGTGTAGTGTGGCTGTGTGGGTACATGGTGGTGTGTAGTGTGGCTGTGTGGGTACATGGTGATGTGTAGTGTGGGTACATGGTGGTGTGGAGTGTAGCATTGTGGGTACATGGTGGTGTGTAGTGTGGCTGTGTGGGTACATGGTGGTGTGTAGTGTGGCTCTGTGGGTACATGGTGGTGTGTAGTGTGGCTGTGTGGGTACATGGTGGTGTGTAGTGTGACTGTGTGGGTACATGGTGATGTGTAGTGTGGGTACATGGTGGTGTGTAGTGTAGCATTGTGGGTACATGGTGGTGTGTAGTGTGGCTGTGTGGGTACATGGTGGTGTGTAGTGTGGCTCTGTGGGTACACGGTGATGTGTAGTGTGGCTGTGTGGGTACATGGTGGTGTGTAGTGTGGCTGTGTGGGTACATGGTGGTGTGTAGTGTGACTGTGGGTACATGGTGATGTGTAGTGTGGGTACATGGTGGTGTGTAGTGTAGCTGTGTGGGTACATGGTGTGCAAGTATGTTTCTTATATGTAGTGTGTATATTGATATTATACGCAGGTATATATACATGTAGATATAATACAACATCGTAATTGACAATATACACAGAAATGGAACAAAGACTGCGTTACACTGTCTTCTGTAATCAGTAACGTAATCCATGACACATGACACATATTAATAATAATAATAATGAAATTATTGTGTACAGTGCTCAGGTGCACTACAACTCGTCAAAGGTGCATGTATAGTACATAGAATAATATACAAATGTCAGGGAAATGAACAATGTACGAGTCATGATATACGTGTGTGCATGTGTATGGATGGGGGGGGATATGAGGTGTAGTGTTGGTGAATCTCAGGAAACATGGAGGTTTTAAAGGATGCAGTGTCTCGACAGCTAACAACTGATGCAGGTAGTTTGTTCCATGGAGGTTTTAAAGGATGCAGTGTCTCGACAGCTAACAACTGATGCAGGTAGTTTGTTCCATGGAGGTTTTAAAGGATGCAGTGTCTCGACAGCTAACAACTGATGCAGGTAGTTTGTTCCATGGAGGTTTTAAAGGAGGCAGTGTCTCGACAGCTAACAACTGATGCAGGTAGTTTGTTTCATGGAGGTTTTAAAGGATGCAGTGTCTCGATAGCTAACAACTGATGCAGGTAGTTTGTTCCATGGAGGTTTTAAAGGATGCAGTGTCTCGACAGCTAACAACTGATGCAGGTAGTTTGTTCCATGGAGGTTTTAAAGGATGCAGTGTCTCGATAGCTAACAACTGATGCAGGTAGTTTGTTCCATGGAGGTTTTAAAGGATGCAGTGTCTCGATAGCTAACAACTGATGCAGGTAGTTTGTTCCATGGAGGTTTTAAAGGATGCAGTGTCTCGACAGCTAACAACTGATGGAGCTTTTAAAGGATGCAGTGTCTTGACAGCTAACAACTGATGCAGGGAGTTTGTTCCATGCTTCAGCAACTCTGAGCGTGAAAAATTGTTTCCGAAAGTCATGGGAGCTGTGCTGTTTTTTTACTTTGTGGGCATGCCCACGTGTATTAGATACATGGAAATCAAAAAGGTACTCAGGGTTGTTGGGAAGATGGTTAATAATTAACTGCATTAGGAGAAAATTAGTGACAGAAATATATAAATGTTTATTCAAGCGATCGCTAACTGGCAGTGTTGACATTTGAAAAGTTTAAAGAAGTGAATCTTTAAATAAGTAATAAAATATATTTAATGAACAGCTACGAAATTTAGTAGATAAATTATATAATATTAATTCATTATGGTGGATTGGCAGTATCGGTAGAGGGTTGGATGCCATGCTTTCCAGCATAGTTTACGGTCTGAGTTCAAATTCCGCCGAGGTTAACTTTGCCTTTCATCCTTACGGGGTCGATAAAATAAAGTACCTGTAATATACTGGGCAATTGCTGGCCTTGTGCCTAAAGTAGAAACAATTATTTATTCAAAGTAATCCAACTTATTTTACAAATGGGATAATAAAAAATAAAGGCAGACCTTCCTTTATTATAGTTTAGATAAATAGCTACATCTTTATATATGTGTGTGTGTATATATTGATATAACTACATGTATGTTTATGTGTGTGTGTGTATATATTGATATAACTATAGTTTAGATAAATAGCTACATCTTTATATATGTGTGTGTGTATATATTGATATAACTACATGTATGTTTATGTGTGTGTGTGTATATATTGATATAACTATAGTTTAGATAAATAGCTACATCTTTATATATGTGTGTGCGTATATATTGATATAACTACATGTATGTTTATGTGTGTGTGTGTGTATATATTGATATAACTATAGTTTAGATAAATAGCTACATCTTTATATATGTGTGTGTGTATATATTGATATAACTACATGTATGTTTATGTGTGTGTGTGTATATATTGATATAACTATAGTTTAGAGAAATAGCTACATCTTTATATATGTGTGTGCGTATATATTGATATAACTACATGTATGTTTATGTGTGTGTGTATATCTTGATATAACTACATGTATGTTTATATATGTGTATGTATCCAGTGATTTTAGAATGTGTACACTGTATCCTTGCTTCTTGTAAGAGGTAATTCAAATTGTTGGTTTTAAGGAAGGATATTTAGCTGTAAAACATTGCTTCAAAAGGCCCCTTCCAACATGGATAATTAGATGTTGAAATGATGATGATGATGTTGTTTACTTGTAGATATCACAAATATTTTGGTGTCTCCGGCTATACCAGTGCGTCTACCTCCAGGCCAGATTCACCCAGGAGCAGTTGCAGGGAGACCACAGACTCATGGACGTATCTCTCTTACCAAATCTTCAACAAAGTTAGGTAAGTCACTCGAAAATTAAATCTATTGGATATATCTACTAGTTTACAATAGGTACACTGTATCCCTGTGTATACCCAGTTTACAATAGGTACACTGTATCCCTGTGTATATCCAGTTTACAATAGGTACACTGTATCCCTGTGTATATCTGGTTTACAATAGGTACACTGTATCCCTGTGTATATCTAGTTTACAATATGTACACTGTATCCCTGTGTATACCCAGTTTACAATAGGTACACTGTATCCCTGTGTATATCAGGTTTACAATAGGTACACTGTATCCCTGTGTATATCAGGTTTACAATAGGTACACTGAATCCCTGTGTATATCTAGTTTACAATAGGTACACTGTATCCCTGTGTATATCAGGTTTACAATAGGTACACTGTATCCCTGTGTATATCTAGTTTACAATAGGTACACTGTATCCCTGTGTATATCAGGTTTACAATAGGTACACTGTATCCCTGTGTATATCTGGTTTACAATAGGTACACTGTATCCCTGTGTATATCTAGTTTACAATAGGTACACTGTATCCCTGTGTATATCTGGTTTACAATAGGTACACTGTATCACTGTGTATACCCAGTTTACAATAGGTACACTGTATCCCTGTGTATACCCAGTTTACAATAGGTACACTGTATCCCTGTGTATATCAGGTTTACAATAGGTACACTGTATCCCTGTGTATACCCAGTTTACAATAGGTACACTGTATCCCTGTGTATATCAGGTTTACAATAGGTACACTGTATCCCTGTGTATATCTAGTTTACAATAGGTACACTGTATCCCTGTGTATATCAGGTTTACAATAGGTACACTGTATCCCTGTGTATATCTGGTTTACAATAGGTACACTGTATCCCTGTGTATATCAGGTTTACAATAGGTACACTGTATCCCTGTGTATATCAGGTTTACAATAGGTACACTGTATCCCTGTGTATACCCAGTTTACAATAGGTACACTGTATCCCTGTGTATATCAGGTTTACAATAGGTACACTGTATCTCTGTGTATATCTAGTTTACAATAGGTACACTGTATCCCTGTGTATATCAGGTTTACAATAGGTACACTGTATCCCTGTGTATATCAGGTTTACAATAGGTACACTGTATCCCTGTGTATATCAGGTTTACAATAGGTACACTGTATCCCTGTGTATACCCAGTTTACAATAGGTACACTGTATCCCTGTGTATACCCAGTTTACAATAGGTACACTGTATCCCTGTGTATATCAGGTTTACAATAGGTACACTGTATCCCTGTGTATACCCAGTTTACAATAGGTACACTGTATCCCTGTGTATATCAGGTTTACAATAGGTACACTGTATCCCTGTGTATATCAGGTTTACAATAGGTACACTGTATCCCTGTGTATACCCAGTTTACAATAGGTACACTGTATCCCTGTGTGTATCAGGTTTACAATAGGTACACTGTATCCCTGTGTATATCAGGTTTACAATAGGTACACTGTATCCCTGTGTATACCCAGTTTACAATAGGTACACTGTATCCCTGTGTGTACCTGGTGTACAATAGGTACACTGTATCCCAGTGTATATCTGGTTTACAATAGGTACACTGTATCTCAGTGTATATCTGGTTTACAATAGGTACACTGTATCTCTGTGTATATCAGGTTTACAATAGGTACACTGTATCCCTGTGTATATCAGGTTTACAATAAGTACACTGTATCCCTGTGTATACCCAGTTTACAATAAGTACACTGTATCCCTGTGTATATCAGGTTTACAATAGGTACACTGTATCCCTGTGTATATCAGGTTTACAATAGGTACACTGTATCCCTGTGTATATCAGGTTTACAATAGGTACACTGTATCCCTGTGTATATCAGGTTTACAATAGGTACACTGTATCCCTGTGTATACCCAGTTTACAATAGGTACACTGTATCCCTGTGTATATCAGGTTTACAATAGGTACACTGTATCCCTGTGTATATCAGGTTTACAATAGGTACACTGTATCCCTGTGTATACCCAGTTTACAATAGGTACACTGTATCCCTGTGTATATCAGGTTTACAATAGGTACACTGTATCCCTGTGTATATCAGGTTTACAATAGGTACACTGTATCCCTGTGTGTATCAGGTTTACAATAGGTACACTGTATCCCTGTGTGTATCAGGTTTACAATAGGTACACTGTATCCCTGTGTATACCCAGTTTACAATATGTACACTGTATCCCTGTGTATATCTAGTTTACAATAGGTACACTGTATCCCTGTGTGTATCTGGTTTACAATAGGTACACTGTATCCCTGTGTATATCCAGTTTACAATAGGTACACTGTATCCCTGTGTATATCTAGTTTACAATATGTACACTGTATCCCTGTGTATATCCAGTTTATAATAGGAAACAGTGACCAGTATAAAGTCAGTCATTGGTTTCTTATACTTTATTATTTCATTACAGGCCGCAGTGCTGTGGAAGTATTAAAGAATTATGTTAACAAGGTAGAGCAGCCTCCAACAGAAGAGGTAAGCCTGTTGATATATTTATTGTTGTTATTCATGTTTTGGGCAGGTGAGAGCAATTAGTTTACACATACAGTAATGTCCTACAGTACACTATCATAGTACGCTATGGGTCTGTTGTATAGAACATTATAGGTTTATCCTATAGTGTTCTATAGGATAATATAATAGTACTCTATAGGTCTGTCTTATAGAACACTATAGGTCTGTTATAGTACACTATAGATTTGTCCTATAGTCCACTATATGTCTGTTCTATAGTACACTATATGTCAGATCTATGGTACATTATAGGCCTGTCCTATAGTGTACTATAAGTGTCCATTCATACACTATCGGACACTTATAGTGTACTATAGGCCTGTTTTATAGTGCACTGTAATGTATTATAGGTCTGTCCTATACTTATAGTATATAGTGCTATAGGCCTGTCCTATATTACATTATAATATCCTTTATGTCATCATATTTGTTAATCAGCAGCTTAAATTATTTCACCTGAAAGATGTCCTATTTCTTATATTTTTACCTGTATAGGATTACTGTATTATTTCACCTGAAAGATGTCCTATTTCTTATATTTTTATCTGTATAGGATTACTGTATTTCACCTGAAAGATGTCCTATTTCTTATATTTTTACCTGTATAGGATTACTGTATTATTTCACCTGAAAGATGTCCTATTTCTTATATTTTTACCTGTATAGGATTACTGTATTTCACCTGAAAGATGTCCTATTTCTTATATTTTTACCTGTATAGGATTGCTGTATTTGTTATGAAAAGCTTGATCAACCATCTGGCTATGGAGATGGTATTGAGAAGGAATGTGTCAAATTAAAGAAGTGTGCACATTTCTTCCACACACTCTGTTTATATGCCATGTATAATAATGGACATAAGGTAAGCTATGTGTGTGTGTGTGTATATATATTTGAAGGGGTGAGTATAATCTGTTTGTGTGTGTGTATTTGAAGGGTTGAGTGTAATCTGTTTGTTTGTGTGTGTGTATTTGAAGGGTTGAGTGTAATCTGTTTGCGTGTTTGTGTGTATTTGAAGGGTTGAGTGTGGTCTGTTTATTGTGTGTGTGTGTATATATATATATGTATATGTGTGTGTGTGTATAACTTTGATAACTTTTGGCCAGTATTGGCCATAGCCATGTCTAATAGCATATATGTGTGTGTATGTATACATGTATGTGTGTGTGTATATATATATATGTGTGTATGTATTTATATGTCTCTATATATGTGTGTGTGTATGTATACATGTATTTATGTCTCTATATATATGTGTGTGTATGTATACATGTATGTATGTGTGTATGTATTTATATGTCTCTATATATATGTGTGTATATATTTATGTTTCAGGATGACAGTATCCAGTGTCCAACATGTAAGACCATATATGGTAAGAAGCTTGGTAATTGTCCAGATGGCGACATGGATTATATCACAATACCTGAGTCTTTACCTGGATATCACAACACTGCAACCATTCGGATATTGTATGACATCAAGGCTGGTATACAGGTAAGACTTGACTTACCTTTGGTAGTGCTAGTGGTGTTAGGGGTTGATGTGGAATGGTGGTAGTGGTTGGTGGTTGATATTGTATGACATCAAGGCTGGAATTACAGGTAAGACTTGATTTACCTGTGGGGCTGCTGGTGGGGGTGGTTGTCGACTGGGTGCTTTTGTCATGATACCAGCACTGCCATTTTAGAGTGATAGTGGTGATGGTGATGATGGTGGTGGTAGTGGTGATGGTGGTGGTGGTGATAGTGGTAGTGAGGATGATGGTGATGATAGTGGTGGTGGTGGTGGTGATAGTGGTGGTGGTGATGGTGATGATGGTGGTGGTAGTGGTGATGGTGGTGGTGGTGATAGTGGTAGTGAGGATGATGGTGGTGATAGTGGTGGTGGTGGTGATAGTGGTGGTGGTGATAGTGGTG
>OZ024761.1:12590751-12605751 GCA_964016885.1 Eledone cirrhosa | reverse complement strand
TTCTTTACTGTGGTTGTAACTTAACTTCTGTGAGAGTTGTTTTCTACTAGATTCTGCCGGTCTTTTCCATGTCTCACAACCTCAAGTAGACGTTAACTTAGTATGGTTGACATACGAGGCATGGCCTACACTTTAACCTTGTGCTCATTGCCGTCTTATTTACAAAAGATTCAGTGTTGAGTTAGTCAGCTGAATACCTTTCAGTGTTTATATAACATCCCTTAATTTATTTAAACAGTACATTTTTAATTCCCTGTCCACATCGGCTTTTACTTTGCATTGTTCCGAGGCTGAGGTGGGTTGTATTCAATGATATATTTCACCAGTTATATACTGGGGGGAGTCGATGTAATCGGATATCGCCTCATCTCCACAATTTACCAGTTATATAATGGGGAGTTGATGTAAACAGTTAATATCAACCTCGTCTCCACAATTTACCAGTTATATACTGGGGAAAATCGATGTAATCAGCTAATATCTCCGCTATTTACCAGTTATACACTGGGGAGTCCATGTAATTGGATGATATCTCCTCGTCTCCACAATTTACCAGTTATATACTGGGAAATCGATGTAATCAGCTAATATCAACCTCGTCTCTATAATTAACCAGTTATATACTGGGGAGTCGATATAATCAGCTAATATCTCCATATTTTTACCAGTTATACACTGGGGTGTCAATGTAATCAGTTAATATCTCCACAATTTACCAGTTATACACTGGGGTGTCGATGTAATCAGATGATATCTCCTCAATTTACCAGTTATATACTGGGGGAGTTGATGTAATCAGCTAATATCTCCACAATTTACCAGTTATATACTGTGGAGTCGATGTAATCAGCTAAATCCTTGTCTCCATAATTTTAGGCTCTCATGCCACACCGCCAATGTAAGAAATAACTATTTATTCAAATATTAACCCCTGCCATCGTAAAACTAACAAAATCTGGTTATTTTTTTCACTTTAGAAGAGAAACATTTGTATTTCTACAACTTTCTCAGCCTTAAAATTTAACACATCCCCCCCCCCCCCCGATTTTAATGTATTTTTATTTTATTTTTTTTTTTATTGAGGTTGAAGTATTTTTTTTTTTTTTTTGTTGTCGTCTTGTTAATCTGATCCTTTCCCTGTCTTTGTCTGTGTGGCAGCAGTCAGTTACGCAGCCATTTAGCAGAAATGGCAAAAAAAAAAAAAAAGAACCAAATAAAACCACACACAAAAAAAAAAAAAAAAAAAATGAAATGAAATAGAAAAAAATTTAATGAATTCTTCACCTCTCGTTCTTGCAATGAATAAAAGTTGCTCCTCTTCATGTTTTCCTGTGTCGCTCTATTTCTTTTAGACTAATTAAAGCGGTTAATATTTTGTAATTAAAACATAAGCATGGCTTTTGGATACCAGTAGTTCCTGAATAGAAACCTAGATCACACACACACACACACACACACATTAGTATTGGTGCTCTGACATAAGCGATGTACACATGAATGTATGTATAGTATATATTCACTATTTAAAACTCATAGCATATGGTCTTCTAAATGTTTTTAATTAAACATACGGTATATTGCCAAATATACTATACATACATTCATGTATACCAAAATTATATTAAGGATATCATATCTGAGAATATCAGAATCTTGTGCTATACCACCTGTGGGATATACTCAAAGATTCCAAGTAGTAAATTCGAGCATTTCTATTAAATCAAAAGTAGGATATATATATATATATTTATTTTATATATATATATATATAAAATAAACACATCAAACAATTACAGGGCAAAATTTGTAAAGAGTGTAACCCACAAATAGTTACAGGGGTAACATATTTAAATTAAACAAGCACTTTGAATAAAGATACCTTATTTGTGGTTACTCTTTACAAACTATCCCCTGCAATTGTTTGATGTGTTTGTTTTATATATATATATATATATATATATATATATATATATGAAGGCGTGTGGCTGAGTGGTTAGAGAATTGGATTCGCAATCGTAAGGTTGTGAGTTCGATTCCTGGACCAGGCGATGCGTTATGTCCTTGAGCAAGACACTTTATTTCACGTTCCTTCTACATGGAGTTGCGACCGATAGATAGTATTAGCAATTGGAAAGACCAACGGAAACATTGTTTCCTCGGTCCGATTTGACGAAAGTCGATCGTTAAAATATATATATATGTCATATTGCTATTGATTTAATATATATATGTATATATGAGTTTAATACATGAAAAGAAGGTTTTCATTACAGGGTGTGCGTTACCACTAGTGAAACACAACTACGTATTCTCTCCTATATATTTGAAGAGCCTGGAAAATTTGAGCTCATTATATTACAGGGACCAAAGCGAATCCTTTACTCTGTTGCTTCATTTGATATATATATATATCTCATCACTGTTTTATGTCCATTCTTCCAGGCTAGCATGGGTTAGACAGATTGTACTGTTGTGAACAATGCCAAGTCAGGTGACCTTGTCTTGCTCATACAGAACTGATTTTGGCTTCATTTCTGCAGCTGGATGCCCTTCCTAACACCAACCTCATTTACAGTGAGTACTGTGTGCTTTTTTTTATTTTTTATTTTTTTTTGTGACACCTACACGACTACTTTACAGTGTGTGTGTGCTGGGTGCTTTTCTCAATCTATATTTAACAGAAAGGTCCTTTAGCTTCCATATTCTCGTTCTCCATATATGCCTGTGTCTTGTGCTTATTCTGATGTCACTAATAACAAACTTATGTTGTCTGGTGCATTCTTCACCATGGAAGACCTTAATATTTATAATTGTCTATCTATCTCATCTTTTAACAAGAAATCTGGCTTGTATGTTCACCTGATTGAAGTTAGTTCATTTGAATCACAGAATTCTAGGAGCTTCACTCCTTCCTTGTTTCTTGAGCCATAACCATAAACCACCATGTACCCTGGTGTAGCCACCCTGCTACTGTCCAGCATGTCCATTGAAGTCCCCATAGAAATCAAACCCAAAATAGAATGTATGAACATGGTTACCTGAGCTGTCAAGCCTCATAGGTTTACAACCCATCTAAACCAATGCAAACACTGATAAAAGATATGTCTACATCACTCAATGAATATAGTTTCATACCCTCTCATACACGTGCTTACACACACACACCCCCTTTAATGGAAGCATACAATACACTCCATGAATAAATGTGAAATATATATTACAATAATGGGTGGAGTTGGTGAGAGCTGACCTCAGATCGCTGAAGCTCACACAGAGGAGATGACAAATGGAGAGATGCTGTGATGAAAAGGACCCATCCCACCCTTGCAAGCAAGATAAAGCGGACGTAAAATGATGATGATGATGACAAAAAACAAGTGATTTATATTTAAAAGTTTAAAGAAAGAAAAAAAAAATTTATTTTGCAATCAATTCACAGCCATCTTTGGTTATGACACCTGCTTATGGAACTGTAAGTTCTTTTTGTAACATTGTAAACCACAGAGCGGTACTTTAGTCTTAGAACATGTATACTTCCGAACCTTGTTACAATGGCGTACTCCACACAACATAGTCTTCGGTCGTCTGGAAGAAACAAAGACACAAGACGAAATTAAAGAATGCTATCAGTTATCGGTATGTTTAACTCTTTAGTATTTACAATTCTCTATATTTACTATTGTATTTTTGTGGTAAACGCTTTATCTCACATAATATTGAATCTATGAGATTTTGATGTTATTTATTTTGAGAACAATACCTTAACATCAGTATAAGTGGCCAGTTATGGCTGGTTTGAACAGAAAGAAGTAAGAAAGTTCTGGCCAGATATGGTCGGTTTAAATGCTAAAGGGTTAATGGTATTTTATTTTCATGGTACAGAGTTGGGGTTGTGAAAAGGGTTAGAAAAAGGTGGTAAATTGGCAGAGTTGTTAAGACTTCGGATAGAATGCTTTACGGGTCCAACATTATTGCACGCTCTGAGATCAACTTTGCCTTTTGAGGTCGATAAAAAAAGTACCAGTCCAGTACTGAGGTTGATTCTTCCTCTAAAGAAAAAACTCGGCTGTATTCAGATTTGAGTGACTGCCGGTCATCTATAAAACAAGCTTGCCCGGACTTATGCCTCAGAGGGAGTTCATCTAGGTGTAAATCACATGATCATTCGTGACCGAAGGGGATCTTTTCCCTTTTTTTTATAGTACTGGAGTTGATTATTCCTCTATAGAAAAAATTGGCTGTGTTCAGACCTGGAGAGGGTTGAGCTCTGCCAGGTTTAAAAGTACCCTAGACATGCCATACGACTGTGCCTCTATGACCCCACAAGGGGTTATGGGGTCTTTATCCTTTTATCCTATATAATGTATGGTAGTATCTAAGATATAATATATGGTATGGTAGTATCTAAGATATAATATAATGTATGGTAGTATCTAAGATATATGGTATGGTAGTATCTAAGATATAAAGTAGGTATGGTAGTATCTAAGATATAATATATGGTATGATAGTATCTAAGATATAAAGTAGGTATGGTAGTATCTAAGATATAATATATGGTATGGTAGTATCTCAGATATAATATATGGTATGGTAGTATCTAAGATATAATATATGGTATGATAGTATCTAAGATATAATATATGGTATGGTAGTATCTAAGATATAATATATGGTATGATAGTATCTAAGATATAAAATACGGTATGGTAGTATCTAAGATATAAAGTAGGTATGGTAGTATCTAAGATATAATATATGGTATGGTAGTATCTCAGATATAATATATGGTATGGTAGTATCTAAGATATAATATATGGTATGATAGTATCTAAGATATAATATATGGTATGGTAGTATCTAAGATATAATATATGGTATGATAGTATCTAAGATATAAAATACGGTATGGTAGTATCTAAGATATAATATATGGTATGATAGTATCTAAGATATAATATATGGTATGGTAGTATCCCAGATATAAAGTAGGTATGGTAGTATCTCAGATATAATATATGGTATGGTAGTATCCCAGATATAATATATGGTATGGTAGTATCTCAGATATAATATATGGTATGGTAGTATCTAAGATATAATATATGGTATGGCAGTATCTAAGATATAATATATGGTATGGTAGTATCTCAGATATAATATATGGTATGGTAGTATCTAAGATATAATATATGGTATGGTAGTATCTAAGATATAATATATGGTATGGTAGTATCTCAGATATAATATATGGTATGATAGTATCTAAGATATAATATATGGTATGGTAGTATCTCAGATATAATATATGGTATGGTAGTATCTCAGATATAATATATGGTATGGCAGTATCTAAGATATAATATATGGTATGGTAGTATCTAAGATATAATATATGGTATGGTAGTATCTCAAATATAATATATGGTATGGTAGTATCTCAAATATAATATATGGTATGGTAGTATCTAAGATATAATATATGGTATGGTAGTATCTCAAATATAATATATGGTATGGTAGTATCTCAAATATAATATATGGTATGGTAGTATCTCAAATATAATATATGGTATGGTAGTATCTAAGATATAATATATGGTATGGTAGTATCTAAGATATAATATATGGTATGGTAGTATCTCAAATATAATATATGGTATGGTAGTATCTCAGATATAATATATGGTATGGTAGTATCTCAGATATAATATATGGTATGGTAGTATCTCAGATATAAAGTAGGTATGGTAGTATCTAAGATATAAAATACGGTATGGTAGTATCTCAAATATAATATATGGTATGGTAGTATCTCAAATATAATACATGGTATGGCAGTATCTCACATATAAAGTAGGTATGGTAGTATCTAAGATATAATATATGGTATGGCAGTATCTCAGATATAAAGTAGGTATGGCAGTATCTAAGATATAATATATGGTATGATAGTATCTCAGATATAAAGTAGGTATGGTAGTATCTCAGATATAATATATGGTATGGCAGTATCTCAGATATAAAGTAGGTATGGCAGTATCTAAGATATAATATATGGTATGATAGTATCTCAGATATAAAGTAGGTATGGTACTTACTCAGTTCGTGTCTGAGATGCGAGTGGAAAGTCAAATCCTGCTGGTACAGACATATATATACCAGACATACTGTTTACATAACTGTAACGAGCTATATCAGTTCTTTTACTGCTTTTTAACTGAAATTAGTGAACACAATATAACAGTTATATACATCATTATATACATGCATATACATTACTATATACATTATTTTATACATGTATATACATCATTATTAGCAATAAGTCAGTTATTATCAACGGTGCATGGTGTGTGTATGTAATATGGTGTATAGTGTGTGTGTGTGTGGTGCATGTAAGTATGTGTGAGGTATCAGGTGTGTGTATATGTATGGTATCTGCTGTATATGTATGCGTGTGAGGTATCATCTGTATGTATGTGTGAGGTATCGTCTGTCTGTATGTGTGAGGTATCTGCTGTGTGTATGTGTGTGAGGTATCGTCTGTATGTATGTGTGAGGTATCTGCTATGTATATGTGTGCTGTGTAATATTGTCTTGAAGAAATTCCTACCTTTGGTCCTTTTGATTTTGTTTCTTGTTTCTTTAGTAATCTTTCAAGAGTTTGTTTCTGTAAAAAAAGTAAGATAGCATGAGACAGATTTCATCATCATCAACACACGTAATACCCTCAACACCCCAACCCCTGTATCCAAAGAGACCTGCCTACACGCTAATAGTAAATAATAGAGTGTTGTAGTTTGCTTGAATCATTGTTGAATAGCAAATATAAATTGAAATAATTTAAAAACCAGAGCATTGGCCTTGCAATCGAAAGGTTGTGAGTTCAATTCTCAGACCAGGTGATGTGTTGTTTCCTTGAGCAAGACACTTTATTTCACATTGCTCCAGTTTACTCAGCTGTAGAAATGAGATGATAGGACTGGGGTCCCTATCATTCCACTGCAAAGTGGTCGTGGAGGTGCCACGGCAAAAAAGCACCCAGCACTCACTGTAAATGAGGTTGGTGTTAGGAAGGGCATCCAGCTGTAGAAATCAAGCCAGAATCAGTTCCCGTCCCACCCTTGCAAGCAGGGAAAAGCGGACGTAAAATGATGATGATGATACAATGCATTGGAAAATGAAAGGTGCCAAGATAACGATAGAATCTTACCTTAGCAAATTTAATAATCCCAAATATTTTCGGGTTTAAAAAGCCATTAACAAGGGAGTATCTCTGTGAAGGTCTTAAAGGATGGGTTGGAGATGAGTTGTAGGATGGCAGATTTAATTTAAATGCTATGGTAAAATGTTATCGTTATCTTGGCACCTTTAATTTTGTAATGCATTGTATGGCTTTTAAAATTATTTCAATTTATAATAAATAATATTATACTATGTATAAATAAACATTATATATTCTTAATTTTACGATATTTATATATAATATATATCATTTTGGTGAAGGCGCGTGGCTGAGTGGTTAGAGAATTGGATTCACAATCGTAAAGGTTGTGAGTTTGATTCCTGGACTGGGCGATGCATTATGTCCTTAAGCAAGACACTTTATTTCACGTTGCTCCTTCTACCCGGAGTTGCGACCAATAGATAGTATTAGCAATTGGAAAGACCAATGGAAACATTGTTTCCTCGGTCCGATTTGACAAAAGTCGATCGAATATCTCTATATATCATTTGATATTTAACCCTTTAGCATTTAAGCCAGCTGTATCCATCCAGCCAGAATTCTCTCACCTCTTTCCATTCAAACTGGCAATAACTGGCCATTCATACTAATGTTAAGGTATTGTTCTCAAAGTAAATAATATCAAAATCTCATAGATTTGATATTATGTGAGATAAAGCCTTCATTGTGAAACTATAATAGTATATATAGAGTAATATAAATGCTAAATGATATAATATACTATTATATCATCTCTACCTCCCCACTGGACCTTCTCAACACCCCCCAGGGGGTGGTAGCACCCACTTTGAGAACCTTTCATATAGAGTAATGGAAATGCTACAGGGTTGAGGAAGGCGAGGGGAACAATACAACAACAACAACTACAACATGTTACTTTAGTGTTCTTACCTTATCTTTCTCCCTCTTTTCCTGGGCCTGTAGTCGACGTTTTTTAGCTCGTTGTTGCCGTCTCTGTATCTGTTCTTCAGTAAGTTCCACAGTTTTGTAACCTATAAACACATACATGAACAATCATCATATATCTATCTACCTATCATCATCATCATCATTTTACGTCCGCTTTTCTCAGCTTGCAAGGGTGGGACAGGAACTGATTCTGGCTTGATTTCTACAGCTGGATGCCCTTCCTAACACCAATCTCATTTACAGTGAGGGCTGGGTGCTTTTTTGCCATGACACCTCCACGACCACTTTGCAGTGGAATGATATGGACCCCAGTCCCTATCATCTCATTTCTACAGCTGAGTAAACTGGAGCAATGTGAAATAAAGTGTCTTGCTCAAGGAAACAACACATCACCCAGTCTGAGAGTTGAACTCACAACCTTTCGATTGCAAGGCCAATGCTCTAACCACTAAGCCATGTGCCTCCATATATATATATATGTCTAGGGCGGGTAAAATTCCTGAGATGCATGGACGAGTTCTCTCCAGCGGTCTCTGTCCCTCATCATCGCTGCCATGTCCTGCATCTCCAAGAGATCAGTGCCCATCCTTAGGGCATCAACATATGCCAACCTCGGTCTCCCCCTTCCAGTGTGTCCATGCAGGGGCTCCCACAGGAGCACTGAGTGCAGTGTCAACTCTGGATGTCGGTGAGCATGTCCAGCTAACCTCTGTCTCCTCTGGGCTACTCTCGAGCTGGCTTTTGGGAGGCTCCCGTACAGCTCTGAGTTCTTCATCCTCAGTGTATACTGATATGTGTATGTAAAAGGTAAACAGAAATAACAACACAATCGGTACAGTATATGGAAGGAATATATTAGGTTAACGCTTGATATAGTAGGAAGAGGGTCTTAACATTTCGGACGCTAGTCCTTCATCAGAAGAAAGAATGAGAAATAAGATAGATTGAAGTGACGGGTGGAATTACACACACTAAGCCAGGCCTCTCAAAGATGCGGCCCTTTACAAGCACACCTGCGGCTCGCACAAAGGTTTTTACAACACGAGCATGTTTTATCTTCGCAATATAAAATAAAAAAAAAATTAGTTGTCATGTGGGGCCCTCAGACAACAATGTGTGACCCATCTGGCCCCCAGGGGACCCTCAGACAACACATATGTGATTAATGTGGCCCTCGAGGGACCCTCAGTTTGACATGCCTGGACTAAACAATAGAAACACATTTAGAAAATCTTTGAAAATGTTTTACCTGATGGTAGCTCCAAAAGTTCTTGTTCTTGTTTACCATGCAGCAACGCCCTCTATCGGGAGGAAATGAAATGGAGGTGTAAGTCGAAAGTGTAACACACACACACAACAAACATTACATAAAACCCTATTTCCCGGTGCTACTTTTTTCCTAAGATAAGTCTCAAAAATCTACCGTTGTGTCCTAGGGGCCGAAGATTGTTTATTATTTTTTTTTCAAATTAGGGTCCGTCCTCGAGGACATAACATTATATACATACATTATATATATATAAGAGCGGTGATTGGCAGTATCGGTAGAGGGTTGGACACCATGCTTTCTAGCATAGTTACGTCCCTTTACGTTCTGAGTTCAAATCCCACCGAGGTTAACTTTGCCTTTCATCCTTACGGGGTCGATAAAATAAAGTACCAGTAATACACTGGGTAATTGCTGGCCTTGTGCCTAACGTAGAAACAATTATATATATATATCGTCATCACAGTTTTACGTCCGTTCTTCCACGCTAGCATGGGTTAGACGGGTTGTCCTGTTGTGGGCTGGGTGCTTTTTTGCCGTGACACCTCCACGACCAACCACTTTGCAGTGGGAGGGGGTGGGGGGCATATTGTCTACATGTGTGTATGTGGTATACATACATGTTATATATATATATATATATGTACATAACATAAACATTATATACATGTGTGTTTTATATATACATGGGCTGGACAACAACATAAACATTATATACATGTGTGTTTTATATATACATGGGCTGGACAACAACATAAACATTATATACATGTGTGTTTTATATATACATGGGCTGGACAACCATTATGATGATGATGATGATGATGATGCCTCACATACATACTAACCAGAGAGAGAGAGAGAGGTAACGACCATAAGCATAGAAATAAATAAAACTAATAAAAGAAAGAGAGAGAGAGAGGAAGTTTATTGTGTGACTCACCTGTCTTGCTGTCAACAGGTTTGGGTCTTTAGGTTTGCGAATCTCCCCAAAGTCATCCAGTTCACCTGCCTCCAGAGCATCAAGCCATGCTTGTTCCTCATCAGAAGTCTCTTCTTTCTTCTCCTCTCCTTCTTCAGGTGTGTCAACTTTCTCAGGTGTCAGATCAAAATCAACTGAGAAAAGAAGGTATTAGAGTTACATTATATTAAAGGAGTCAGTAAAGAGAAAACGAAGGGTTTTTAGATGGGACAAGGAAACTATGTTTCCATTGTTACTAGATGGATATATAACAGGATGTATATATGGGAGAGTGTATATAGGAGAGTGGATATATAGTAGAGTGTATATATAACAGGGTAGATATATAAAAGTGTATATAAAACAGAGTGTATATATAATAGGGTGTATATAGTAGAGTGGATATATAACAGTGTATATATAGTAGATTCTATATATAAAAGAGTGTATATAACAGGGTAGATACATAGTAGAGTGTATATATAGTAGAGTGTATATATAGTAGAGTCTATATAACAGGGTAGATATATAGTAGAGTGTATATATACAACACAGTGTATATATAGTAGAGTTTATATATAACAGGGTAGATATATAGTAGAGTGTATATATACAACAGAGTGTATATATATAGTAGAGTCTATATATAACAGAGTGTATATAACAGGGTAGATATATAGTAGAGTGTATATATACAACAGAGTGTATATATATAGTAGAGTCTATATATAACAGAGTGTATATAACAGGGTAGATATATAGTAGAGTGTATATATACAACAGAGTGTATATATATAGTAGAGTCTATATATAACAGAGTGTATATAACAGGGTAGATATATAGTAGAATGTATATATACAACAGAGTGGGTATGTAGTAGATTCTATATATAACAGAGTGTATATAACAGGGTAGATATATAGTAGAGTGTATATATATAGTAGAGTCTATATATAACAGAGTAGATATATAGTAGAGTGTATATATATTAGAGTCTATATATAACAGGGTAGATATATAGTAGAGTGTATATATACAACAGAGTGGGTATATATAGTAGAGTCTATATATAACAGAGTGTATATAACAGGGTAGATATATAGTAGAGTGTATATATACAACAGAGTGTATATATATAGTAGAGTCTATATATAACAGAGTGTATATAACAGGGTAGATATATAGTAGAATGTATATATACAACAGAGTGGGTATGTAGTAGATTCTATATATAACAGAGTGTATATAACAGGGTAGATATATAGTAGAGTGTATATATATAGTAGAGTCTATATATAACAGTAGATATATAGTAGAGTGTATATATATTAGAGTCTATATATAACAGGGTAGATATATAGTAGAGTGTATATATACAACAGAGTGGGTATATATAGTAGAGTCTATATATAACAGAGTGTATATAACAGGGTAGATATATAGTAGAGTGTATATATACAACAGAGTGGGTATGTAGTAGAGTCTATATATAACAGTGTATATAACAGGGTAGATATATAGTAGAGTGTATATACTAACTGGAAGATCCCCAGGGGTTGATACTTGGTGCCATGATACCAGCAATGATACTGTTAGATGTGAGGTAACTGGGATGTATAGCAGAGGCTAATGGATCAGGGAATTGAGTGTCGTCCACATCTACAGGTTCATCCTCCAGTGAAGACAGCCTGATGGAATTGACAGAAAAATATCTTAAACAGCCACAAGCGCAATAACAACAATACCGTACTTCCTAAATCTATTTTGACACAAAGCCTTTATTATATCATTTTCCACATTTATATTTTACAGGTTTACAGGCAATACCCACCAACATAATTTAAACTGGCCAGAATTCCTTCACCTCTTTCTGTTCAAACCGGTCATATCCGGCCAGAATTCTCTCACCTTTCTGTTCAAACTGGCCAGAATTATCTCACCTCTTTCTGTTCAAACCAGCCGTATCTGGCCAGAATTCTCTCACCTCTTTCTGTTCAAACTGGCCAGAATTATCTCACCTCTTTCTGTTCAAACTAGTCATATCTGGCCAGAATTATCTCACCTCTTTCTGTTCAAACTAGTCATATCTGGCCAGAATTATCTCACCTCTTTCTGTTCAAACTGGCCAGAATTATCTCACGTTTTTCTGTTCAAACTGGCCGTATCTGGCCAGAATTCTCTCACCTCTTCCTGTTCAAACCAGCTGCTCATACTTAACCCATTACTCAATATTTACTATTGTATTTTCACAGTAAAGGCTTTAAGTCAAATAATTATCTCACATAATATCGAATATATGAGATTTTGATATTATTTATTTTGAGAACAATACTATAACATTAGCATTTAAACCGGCCATATCCAGCGGGCATTTTCAAACCGGTTGTAACTGGTTGGTCATAACGACGTTAAGGTATTGTTCACAAAACAAATAATATCAAAATTTTGTAGATTCAATATTATGTGAAATAAAATCTTTATCATGAAAATACAATAGTAAATATAGAGTAATGTAAATGGTAATGGGTTAAACCAGCTGTAACTGGCCACTCATACTGATGTTAAGGCATTGTTCTCAAAATAAATAATATCAAAATCTTTTCTGTGAAAATACAATAGTAAATATAGAGTAATGTAAATGGTAAAGGGCTGACAAAGCTAGGGCTCAACAACCAATAACAAGGGACTTACTTTGAATTAGTTGCAGCAGCACTCTTCATTTTAGTAGCAGCTGTTGGTGAAAATTCATTAAGTGTCGATGTATTGCTCTCATCTTTCAGTATAAACCTATATAATACACACCATTAAACATACATTAGAACTATATTACATACATATATATATAACATTCAAAGCATCTTATCACCCACGAATCTGCTCAAAGAAAAATCAAAGAATAAATCTGAGCATTTAATCGTTACAAAATAGTGAATGACATATCATCATCATCATCATTTTACGTCTGCTTTTCCCTGCTTGCAAGGGTGGGACGGGTCTTATTCAGCACAGCATCTCTCCACTTGTCACGGTCCTTTGTCATCTCCACCGTGAGCTTCAATGATCTGAGGTCTGTTCTCACCACCTCCGCCCATGTTTTTCGTGGTCTACCTCTACCACGTCTTCCTTCAACTGGCATTTCCTGGCACTTCTTCACCCATCGGTCATCCTCCATATAATAATAATAGTAAGAAATCCCAGTAGAAGGAAGACCATGAAAAACATGGGCAGAGGTGGTGAGAGCAGACCTCATTGCTGAAGCTCACGGAGGAGATGACAAAGGACTGTGACAAGTGGAGAGATGCTGTGCTGAATAGGATTCTTCCCACCCTTGCAAGCAGGGAAAAGCGGACGTAAAATGATGACGATGATGATAATAATTGTTTCTACTTTAAGCACAAGGCCAGCAATTACCCAGTACATTACTGGAACTTTATTTTATCGACCCCGTAAGGATGAAAGGCAAAGTCAACCTCGGCGGGATTTGAACTCAGATAGTAAAGGGACGTAACTATGCTGCAAAGCATGGCGTCCGACCCTCTATCGATACTGCCAATCCACCACCCTGACATGGTGTCCGACCCTCTATCGATACTGCCAATCCACCACCCTGACATGGTGTCCGACCCTCTATCGATACTGCCAATCCACCGCCCTGACATGGTGTCCGACCCTCTATCGATACTGCCAATCCACCGCCCTGACATGGTGTCTGACCCTCTATCGATACTGCCAATCCACCACCCTGACATGGTGTCCGACCCTCTATCGATACTGCCAATCCACCACCCTGACATGGTGTCCGACCCTCTACCGATACTGCCAATCCACCACCCTAGCATGGTGTCCGACCCTCTACCGATACTGCCAATCCACCACCCTAGCATGGTGTCCGACCCTCTATCGATACTGCCAATCCACCACCCTGACATGGTGTCCGACCCTCTATCGATACTGCCAATCCACCGCCCTGACATGGTGTCCGACCCTCTATCGATACTGCCAATCCACCGCCCTGACATGGTGTCTGACCCTCTATCGATACTGCCAATCCACCACCCTGACATGGTGTCCGACCCTCTATCGATACTGCCAATCCACCGCCCTGACATGGTGTCCGACCCTCTATCGATACTGCCAATCCACCACCCTGACATGGTGTCCGACCCTCTATCGATACTGCCAATCCACCGCCCTGACATGGTGTCTGACCCTCTATCTATACTGCCAATCCACCACCCTGACATGGTGTCCGACCCTCTATCTATACTGCCAATCCACCACCCTGACATGGTGTCCGACCCTCTATCTATACTGCCAATCCACCACCCTGACATGGTGTCCGACCCTCTATCTATACTGCCAATCCACCACCCTGACATGGTGTCCGACCCTCTATCTATACTGCCAATCCACCACCCTGACATGGTGTCCGACCCTCTATCTATACTGCCAATCCACCACCCTGACATGGTGTCCGACCCTCTATCTATACTGCCAATCCACCACCCTGACATGGTGTCCGACCCTCTATCGATACTGCCAATCCACCACCCTGATGATAATAATGATAGTAAATTAATTATGATGGTAACAAATGTGTTAAATGTTTTAGA
>OZ024761.1:12568251-12585751 GCA_964016885.1 Eledone cirrhosa | reverse complement strand
TTTTAATGTGGAATACTGCAGTGAAGACCGAGTACTTATTGATGAATGTTCCCGAGATTGTCCAGCGACGAGGGGGAGATCGTGGCTTACTTTGGTGGCACCTCAAGATGAAACATTATATAAATATAAAGAAGCATGTTGTTCAATCATTTTGATTACTGGAGGTTGAACTAATATGAGCACTCGATGCTATAGCAGGGTGTATATATTATGAATCTAGGACTTTATCGATATGATAAAACTGACTCCTGTATCGATCTGGTCATCAGATGTGCGTACTCATTCAAAACATGTTCCTTCCTCTCTAGGGCCCCCGGTATTGTACGATAATCGCCGTCAGTTTACTAAATTTCGCATAGAGCCAATCATCTGTGAAACATGTGTAACGTTCAATATCCAATACAAAGATTTTAAAATGAAACTTCGTTCTATCATCTAAATTACAATCGGCCGCGGAAAGAAGCATTGATCGGTTAAATTGAGTCATGTCAATATTTGAACCTGAAAATATAAACAATGATTCAACAAGGCAACTTCTAGGTGGCCGCTTGATCGGACAGAAATAGCAACTAAAATACCCTCCGATTACACCCTACCGTATTTAATATAGCAAGGTTGTATTATATGGAGTATATCTGAAATACAAACTGAATAACTAGAAGTGAACGACGACACCAACAACATCAACAACAACAACGATGATGGTTCAACTGAAAATACCGTCTATAATTACAAACAATAAATAAAACGGGAGAAATGTTGACATATTAAGTTATTAGGAAAGATTTGACAAGGACGATCTTCATATAAATATTTCTGTGATGGCAAACATAATGGAAAGATCGGGGTCCCACAGTAATTCATAAATAAACAAACATGGAGCTGGCAACAAATGTTACTTACTAGTAACATCTTCTTCTGTAGGTTGTTCCTTTTTCTTACCCATTTCCTCCTTACGATCAAAGACTAGAGAAGTGAAAGTTTAAATGTAAAGAGATCTGATCAATTGTTTATTACATTCAAACACTCCAGCAATGGAGGTCCTCCTTGTCAAATTGAGAGCCATTTTACTTTCACCATTCTCACACCGGATCTTCACCCGAACAACAAACATTTTACATAGTTTTCTTGTTTACTTTTTGTTTTTCTCAAAACAAAGATGTTTTTTTATCATATCTATTTTAAAAAATCTATTTACTAATTAATCTACTTTGCACACTCTCCTTACTGCAACGGAAACAATTTTGAAATTATGGGGAATGTTGAAAATTTGCAGTGTTATTAAAAATAAAGCCACAACTAAAAGGGATATGAAAATAATAATAATAATAATAACTGGGCCTCTTTGAATTACCGAAACGAATAAATTTCCTTTTGGTGTAGATTTATGAGCCCCCCCCCCCCCCCCCCCGACATTCTTTAATATATAAATATAGGTATTTGTTTGAATTGAAATGTTCATCCTTGCGTGGATCCCACACTGTACATTTTTTTATATTTCATCGAATTTATTGCGTAAATAAAATAATTCGTCGGTTCGTGTATTTGAATATATAAACGGGAGCAAGTCTTACAAATTATTTTATTTACGCAATAAATTCGATGAAATATAAAAAAATTACAGTGTGGGATCCACGCAAGAATGAACATTTCAATTCAAACAAATACCTATATTTATATATTATATATATACACGCACATATGAGCATAGCAATTGTTGCATATTGTCACATTTGCGTATGATCAATCAATACAAGATATTTCAATTTTCTTATTTTGAACCGTTAAGTTAAATAATTTCCACCGAAAACATTTTCTAAGAGTTATCTCCCTTAGATAATGATTTTGAAATGTTATGCTATGGGCGTGCTCACAGAACAAATGGATCTGTCTTGGAAGAGATTGGTGCCAATCGACAGTTAGGTGAAACAGTAAGGAAAAGGAAACTTCAGTATTTTGGTCATGTCATTAGGGCCCAAATTTGACTATCCACATCCGTGAGGGACGAATACAGGGAAAAGGGGCTGAGGGGGGGGGGGGGGGGCGAAAAGGAGATGAACAGATGATATTAAGGTATGGACAGGAAGGAGTTTGACAGAATGTATGGCAATGACAAAAGACAGGAAAAGATGGAGAGTGCTGATCCATGAGTCCATGACCCCAGGCCCTCAGATATTAGGATGGGATGAGAAGGAATAGAAGAGGCATCACAGCTGACGTGCTAGTGGTGAGAATGGCCCTTAATGTCCCTTGACCATTTCTTTGATGTGAAATATAAAGAATGTGTTGTCCTTTGCTGGGGCGCATCCATTAAAAGATGAAGCTTCGAGAATTGTTCAATGGACTCAAGTGATGGAAGTACAATGTGACAACAAAACCACAATTCGATCTCTGTTGGACCATGGAGGGTGCATACAATCTGATCCTAAGTAGATGTGTTGTATGAGGTTTCCAGCAACACTTTGCCAAACTTTTAGCAAGGAGAGATGGGCTAGAGATGAGAGACTTCACGTCCTACCCCAACAACCTGCTGCGACTCAGCAGGGAGGCGGAGTGTTGTGAAAAACCCGTCTCAGCAGATAAAATGGCACATGTGCTGAATCAGTGTGAAGGGGCAGAGTGCCGGGGTCGGGTGGTCTACCCTATTAGTTCTACTCTTGCATGCCTGACTTGTTCACTACAAGTATTGGTAGCCATCTACTGAAGCTAGCAGCAGACCAGCGGCTTCTGTCAGGAGCATCTGTTTCTAAATGATCTGCCTGGACCCCAAACGAGACCAGCCGAGTTCATCGATGTTATCCAACCATCTTGCTCGGGGTGTACCCCCGGATCTACTGCCGGTTGGGTTGGCCCGTAAAATCTATCCAGCGATTCTTTCCTGAGACGTTCTAACCACATGTCTGTAATATCGGAGCTGTGATCTCTTAATTCAGAGAAGTAGCGGCTCTACTTGGAGTGACTCTTTGACATCTGATATCAAGTAACATTACTCCAACGACGCTTTGGAAGAACCCCATTTCATCCGCTTGTATTCACGACGGTATTCTTTCGATCATTACCCCAGATTCATGACCAGAGTGGAATAATTAACTATTTCACATCGTTTTCTCTTATCCTTTCGTTTATCACACACACACACATGTACGTGAGTTTTCTGATGGTAACCAGAACTGGGACTGCTGCTGCTGATAATGAGGAGAAGGAGAAGAAAAAAGAAGCATCAGTGTGTTCCTGCTGTAAAGGAATACTTCAAACAGACAGCCAGGTGGTGACAAATACTAATTTGTCTTCTATTTGCTTGCCTCTACTTTTGAAACACGTGAATATTGTAGCTTTTCGTAGTGAACGGTGTCGCAGGAAACTGTTCCAGATGAAATATTTGTCACACAGCCTCAACACGGTCACTAGACTTATTAAGAATACCAGTCAGATACTGTCGAAATCTTACACATTTGTCGTCTTTTACCCTCCGATCTGCCACATACACAAAAAGAGAAGTACAGATTAAAGACATACGAGAGAGTTATAGTTTGATACCTTTGATATGTCAGTTTGATCAGGACTGACCTTTGGTTAAACAATAAATACAATAATAATACTTTCAGCGATCCAATAAAGTTTATATACTGGTAATATGTTTGCGTGTTTATATATGTAAGGTGTATACACGCGCACAATCATATATATTATATATACTATAATATATATTTTATATATACTATAATATAATTATTGAGGTGTTAATATGGGAGTTTACAATTATTTAAAGATTTAAGGTTAATAAATATAACTAGGTTGATGGGAACCCAACGTCAGAGAAACTAATAAAATAAGAGTAGAACACACACAAATATCTCTCTCTCTCTATCTATATATATATATAGATAGAGAGAGAGAGAGAGAAATAGAGGGAAAGAGATAATAGTTATAGAGGAGGCAGGGCGCGCGAGGTTTTGTTATGTCGCCGGTGTAACGTTGCTTTAAGAAACAAGGTAACTTTATATTTCAGTTCACTGACTGGAAATTGTTACACCAACAAAAAGATACACATCAACCTCCTGAGAAAAAAAAAAACTGACGCTCCCTCACTTTTTTTCTTGAGTGCATCTGTTAATTTTTACACGTTGAACACACACACACCTACATAAATGTATATATACGTGTACTTATACACTTACATGTAGCACACAAGCACACTGACGCCAAATATATATATAAATACATCTACATGCGTATGTCTGTATACAAGCATACATGCTCCGAATGAATATATACACATATATACAAATGTTTTTCTGTACACAAGCATACATACCCACGCCACCTATGTAAATACATACATACGCATTTCTATATAGATAAGTACCAACCCAATCCGCATATAAACACATACATATTTCTATACACAATTTACACATAGTCATGTTAAACAAGAGCTATTGTTGGTAATAAGTAGTAGGTAATTCGGGGTAGATTTTTGGTGATGTGACCGTATTTATTGCTTTACTACAAGTGGAACATCGAGTGGAAGAAGGAGAAGAAAGAAACACCCACAACAAAATAGGCGATGCAAAACTAATATCGGAAACAGTTAATCTATATATTATTGGAAATACATTTTAAAACAGCAGAAAACCAATCAACAAATAATAACAACGAGAAGAACAATAACGCCCAACAACAACTGAGGTTTGTTGTCATTTTGGAATCAATACAACTGCTTCAGGCAGGCCTGACAGATATATACGGAGTTTAAACCATTTTTTTCGGGTGGTTAAAAGATCAACAACATTTAAACGTTCAACAAACGTCCCTGCTTCTTGCCTCTACCATCCATAACACAATCATCATTATCAAACATTTTGTCAGTCAGCTGCCACTCCCGCCTCTGCGTGTTTTTTTATATAACCCCAACGAGTTTGGGCCCCAACATTGATGCTGAATTACAAACAACGAGTCATGGAAGATTTAGGTAAATAGCTCTATTAAATTAACCGTTATTTGATTTTATTTTTATTAATTTGATTGTTTTTATATATTTTTCAATGTCTAAATGTGTCCGATCCTACAGCTAAACATACTAAATACATACACCTCTGTCGTACCAACGTGGGTTACTGCCAATCCCTCAACCCGACAGATATTCATGCCAAAATTTTCTTTCATTTTATCACGTCGTCAACTAATCAGACATTTTATACACACATATATATATATATATAAATATATATATATATATATATATATATATATAAATATATATATATATAAATATAAATATATATAAATATATACGACGTTTCGATATAAATGTAGTAGAGTTTATTTGTTGGAAGCCGATCTCTCTCATTTGCTTACGTACAAAGCATGTCACCAACCGAAATTTAATTACTGTTAATAATTACACCATAGGTGGTCCTTAAGGAGGTTCTACCCTGAAATAAAACATACTTGAATGAAAGAATAAAATAATATAAGTTCTTTTATTGAATCTCAAGTCTTTCGACTCTTTTTCTTTCTTCTTTCAACCCTATAAAAATCTATGGATTTCTTGTCGTGCTACTTAAAACCTACTAGAAATAGCAACCACGCTCTACTGTCTTGTAGAAAGAAAGACATTTTTGGACGATATAGTCCTAGATATACTAATAAACGAGATGGTCAAGGCTGGAGCACCTATTATAGGTTTGCTAAATGAGGATTGACCTTATACTGTCACTACCATGTGTCTTTACAGCTTTGATTTTTTTTTTTTTTTTTTGCCAAACAAGTTTGAGTTACATTATGTATGCGTTTTTTATTTTCATTTTTATTTTATTTTCTTTTTCAAAAAAGTTTTAAGCTGCCCTGATTAAATAAACTTTAGACTTTTTCTTTGGTCAGATGTCAGATGTGTACAATTATTATAATAACATTTTATTTCTCCAGCAAACTCGTTACATTTTCTGAAACACTCACTAACACGCACTTTGTTTTAGCTAGCTTTGATTTATTTATTTATCTATATTATTATTTAACAATACATCGGTCAACATTGTATTTCTAGATTACAAGTCCATCTTAATAAATTTCAAAAACCAGCTTCTCAGGAGGACTTTCACCCGTTCCTCTACCCCAGTTGTTTTGTAGTTCTAGAAACAAACAGTTTTAGCCTAGTTGTTAGCAGCAGAAGAAAAGGAAAAATAAAACCGGCCTGTTTTTATGTGTTTATGAATGTAATTTCTGGTTTCAAGTATTCATTTGAACAGAATTTCATATATAAGTGAAAATAATCAACTAAAATGTCCCTACAAATAACAGCCAAATACATGATCAATTACTGATGTAAGATATCGTCAATCTAACTCATTCTTCTCGATTTCTGGTCCTGTGCTAATACCAAAAATTATCTGTACTCATTATTTAGAGATGTTGGTCTTCTTCCTTCGTTCCAAACCAGTTCTAAACCAAGAGGACAGACCCGTGATAAAAGCATTCCAGCCACGACTAACACAGCATTCCCATACCTTTCATCCTCTCCCGATCGATAAAATAAAGTACTGGGTCGATATAAACGACTTTCCTTTGCCCCTAAATCACTGGCCTTGACCGCAAATTAGAAACTATTACATTCTCCAATGAGTCCTGTCTTTTCAAGATGGTAATGTGTTGTTGATTAGCTTCAGGTGGACCCAGATTGATCTTTCACATCAAAGGTATTCCAACCATTAGCATTTTGCCCTTTCTATGGCTGGCATGCCAAACTGAGGGTACCCCGAGGGCCACATAGATCACGTGTTGTCTGAGGGCCACATGGGTCACACATGTGTTGTCTGAGGGCCACATGGGTCACACATGTGTTGTCTGAGGGCCACACACGACAACTAATTGCGCACATTACAACTAATTTTACGAAAATAAAAGATGCTCGCGTTGTAAAACCTTTGTGTAAGCTGCAGGTGTGCTTGTAAAGGGCCGCCGCATGTTTGACATGTCTGATCTATGGTATTGCCCCGTAACTCCCAACAGACGGAGTGGGTGTACACTCTACAATAGGGTGGCTGTATACCCCCCATGGGGTGGCTGTACACCCTACAATGGGGTAGCTGTATTCCCTACAACGGGGTGGCTGTATACCCTACAACGGGGTGGCTGTATATCCTACAACGGGGTGGCTGTATACCCTACAATGGGGTGGCTGTATTCCCTACAATGGAGTGGATGTATCCCCTACAACGGGGTGGCTGTATACCCTACAACGGGGTGGCTGTATATCCTACAACGGGGTGGCTGTATACCCTACAATGGGGTGGCTGTATTCCCTACAATGGAGTGGATGTATCCCCTACAACGGGGTGGATGTATCCCTACAATGGAGTGGATGTATCCCCTACAACGGGGTGGCTGTATACCTTACAATGGAGTGGATGTATCCCATACAACGGGGTGGATGTATCCCCTACAACGGGGTGGCTGTATACCCTACAATGGAGTGGATGTATCCCCTACAACGGGGTGGCTGTATACCTTACAATGGAGTGGATGTATCCCCTACAATGGAGTGGATGTATCCCCTACAATGGAGTGGATGTATCCCCTACAACGGGGTGGCTGTATACCCTACAACGGGGTGGCTGTATCCCCTACAACGGGGTGGCTGTATCCCCTACAGCGGGGTGGCTGTACACCCTACAACGGGGTGGCTGTATCCCCTACAGCGGGGTGGCTGTACACCTTACAACGGGGTGGAATGGCCATGATTCTCTCTAGAAATTTAGCGAATCGTTGACATCAATTGCCGTTTGTTGTTGTTTAACTCCAGGTCGGTCGTCCTGTCAGCCTCAGGTCAGCCCCACCCACAGTCAAACATCAGGCCAGCCCCACCCACAGTCAAACATCAGGCCAGCCCCACCCACAGTCAAACATCAGGCCAGCCCCACCCACAGTCAAACATCAGGCCAGCCCCACCCACAGTCAAACATCAGGTCAACCCCTCACGCCCTGTCAATCATCACCTCAGGCTCCTAGGTCAGCCTCCATCCCCAGTCAATCACCATCTCAGCCCCTCCCCCAGTCAATCACCATCTCAGCCCCAGGTCAGTCCCCCTCCCCCTCATCTCAGCCCCAGGTCGTTATGGGTGGGATAGTCGATTAAATCAACCCTCGGTATATAACTGGTGATTGATTCCTGAAGGATTAGATATGAAATTTACCCCCGGGATTTGAACTCAGAAAGTAAAAAAGCCGGAAACATATACCACAGCACATTTAAACCGATGCTCTACCGATCCACCACCATTACCACACACCACCACAACAATCACCACCACCACAACAATCATCACCAACACCACCACCCACACCACCACCACCCACACCACCACCACCACACCAACCCTACCAACAAACCCCCACCACCACAACAATCACCACCACCACCACACACACACCACCACTACCAACACCACCACACACACACTATCACCACCACCACTACCAACAAACCAACAACACCACCGCCACACACCACCACTACTACCACCACCAACACCACCACCACCACACCAACCCTACCAACAAACCCCCACCACCACACACACACCACCACTACCAACACCACCACACACACACACACTATCACCACCACCACTACCAACAAACCAACAACACCACCACCACCACACACACACCACCACTACCAACACCACCACACACACACTATCACCACCACCACTACCAACAAACCAACAACACCACCGCCACACACCACCACTACCACCACCAACACCACCACCACCACACCAACCCTACCAACAAACCCCCACCACCACACACACACCACCACTACCAACACCACCACACACACACACACACTATCACCACCACCACTACCAACAAACCAACAACACCACCACCACCACACACACACCACCACTACCAACAAACCAACAACACCACCGCCACACACCACCACTACCACCACCAACACCACCACACACACACACTATCACCATCACCACCACCACCACCACCAACAAACCAACAACACCACCACACACACACACCCACCACCACCACCACACACCACCACACACACCACACACACCACACACACACCACCACTACCACCACCACTACCACCACCACCACCACTACCAACACCACCACACACACACCACCACCACTACCAACAAACCAACACCACCACACACACACACACACACACACACCACCACACACACACCACCACTACCACCACCACTACCACCACCACCACCACACACACCACCACCACTACCAACGCCACCACACACCACCACCACCACCACTACCACCACCACCACACCACCAACACCACCACCACACACCACCACTACCAACACCACCACCACTACCACCACCACCACTACCACCACCACCACACCACCAACACCACCACCACACACCACCACTACCAACACCACCACCACTACCACCACCACCACTACCAACGCCACCACACACCACCACCACCATTATTGTATTGTTTTATATCCCACCCCAATCATTTCTTCTCTGTTCGACCTAATTCGATTTTCCCAGTCGATATTTACCCCCCCCCCAGTGCCGTGGAGTCAATGCGGAACTACGGAGAAAATCATAGTTTGTGAACTAAGTACCACTACTACTACTACTGGTACTACTATTACTACCACTACTACTACTACTGGTACTACTGGTACTACTATTACTACCACTACTACTACTACTGGTACTACTATTACTACCACTACTACTACTACTGGTACTACTATTACTACCACTATTGCTACTACTGGTACTACTATTACTACTACTACTACCACTACTGGTACTACTATTACTACTACTACTACCACTACTATTACTACTACTACTACTATTATTACTACTACTACCACTACTACTACTACTATTACTACTACTGGTACTACTACTACTATTATTACTACTACTACTACTACTGGTACTACTACTACGACTACCACCACCACCTCCACTACTACTACCACCACCACCACCTCCACTACTACTACCACCACCACCACCTCCACTACTACTACCACCACCACCTCCACTACTACTACCACCACCACCACCACTACTACTACCACCACCTCCACTACTACCACCACCACCTCCACTACTACCACCACCACCTCCACTACTACCAACACCACCACCTCCACTACTACCACCACCACCTCCATTACTACCAACACCACCACCTCCACTACTACGACTACCACCACCACCTCCACTACTACTACCACCACCACCACCTCCACTACTACCACCACCACCACCTCCACTACTACTACCACCACCTCCACTACTACCACTACTACCACCACCTCCACTACTACCACCACCACCTCCACTACTACCACCACCACTACTATATATATACAGAGAGAGAGGTGTGTAGTAGTGGTGATGATTTTTTTTGTGACACCCTATATATATATATATATAAAAGTGCTGCTTTGCTTTCAGGGTTGGGGGTAAAGAGACACGGGGGTGGGTGGGGGCGATTTTGTTATTTTTGTTGTTGTGCACCCCCCCCTCTTTCCTCCCCTCCACCATCCTATGATCCTTCTCTAAATACATTTTGATGTTTTCTAAAAGAAGGAAATTGAGAGAGGAGAGGTGGGATGTCAGTGAGTTGAACTGTTTCTGTTTATTTCAAATGATTCAGAGCATACACACACACACATAAACATACACACTGATGCACACACACACACATATATATACACACACAAACAAAGAGGGAACTCCTAGTGCCTTGTTCTACAAATCAACCAGCAGCTTAGACAAAAAAGAAAAAATCTCCTTAAGCCTTTAGCATTTAAACTGGCCATATCCAGTCAGAATTCTCTCACATCTTTCTATTTAAACCGGCTGTAACCGGCTGCTCATACTGATGTTGAGGTATTGTTCTCAAAATAAATAATACCAAAATCTCATAGATTCACCTCTTTCTATTTAAACTGGCTGTAACCGGCTGCTCATACTGATGTTAATGATGTTATTATTTATTTTGAGAACAATACCTTAATGTTGGTATAAGCTGGTTTGAATAGAAATAGGTGAGAGAATCCTAGCCGGACACGGCCGGTTTAAATGCTAAAGGGTTAAGCAACAGATCTGTCACAAACCACATCACGTCTTAACCCTTTAGCATTTAAACCGGCTGTATCTGGCCAAAACTCTCTCAACTCTTTCTGTTCAACCGGCTGTAACTGGCCACTCATACTTACACTAAGGTATTGCTCTCAAAATAAATAACATGAATCTCATAGATTCGATATTATGTGAGATAATTATGCAAGATAAAGACTTTATTGTGAAAATATAATAGTATATATAGAGTAATTGTTTCTACTATTGGCACAAGGCCAGCAAATACCCAGTACATTACTGGTACTTTATTTTATCGACCCCGTAAGGTTGAAAGGCAAAGTTAACCTCGGCCTTTCATCCTTACGGGGTCGATAAAATAAAGTACCAGTAATGTACTGGGTAATTGCTGGCCTTGTGCCAATAGTAGAAACAATTATTCTATATATACTATTATAGTATATATAGAATAATGTAAATGCTAAAGGGCTAAACAACAGATCTCTCACAAACCACACTATATTAGTTATGTTCCAAGCACCAGAATAATAAATTCTATAATCTGTATTTTTACTTAACAATTTTACAGTTAATCGCATACACTGAAATAGAGAGGACTTTTGGAAAATAATTATTTATTCCTAATAAAAATTAAATGATTGTATTGTAGTTGTGGGGTTGCCCTGTTTGTTTCCTTCTGGCAACCAATATTTTTAGACCCAGTCCATCACACACCTGAACATAAGGACTTATTGCATCAGAAGGAGAGGATTCTGATATCTCTTCTGTCTTATCCTGCCAATTCCAGCTTTGATGAGAAAATTAACAGTTGCTCCAGAAATAGCATTCTAAAGGTTAAGTTTTTTGACTAGGGAGACTAGAAATAGTTCAACCATGATCAATAACTCTCTTTCTCCTCCTCCCCCTGTCTTTCTCTCTCTTTCTCTCCCTCCCACTCCTCCTCATCTATTGCCTCTCTTGGAAAATGTTTCGACCTTAATGACTGTCACCTCTCTAAGGCAGTAAGTGCGTTCCACTGTAGAATTACTGCTGGCTCACTTATTTTGGACAGAACAGCTGTTTGAGAACACAGACACACACAGTCACATAGTCACACATGTACACAGTCACACACACACACACAGTCACATAGTCACACATGTACACAGTCACACACACACATGTACACAGTCACACACACACACACAGTCACAAAGTCACACATGTACACAGTCACACACACACACACAGTCACATAGTCACACATGTACACAGTCACAAAGTCACATACACATAGTCACACACAATCACACATATACGCAGTTACACTCATACACACACAGTCATAGTCACATACAACCTCACACATACATTCACATACACAGTCACACACACACACACAGACACACACACACACAATCCCACAGTCAGACAGTCCCACAACCAACTTTATAGATTAGCTGTCCTCACCCTAGTCCTATCCAAACGATACCCCGCCACCACTACCACCCTGTCTCCCACCACTACCCTGTCTCCCACCACCACCCCACCACCGCCCTGTGTCCCAACACTTCACTGACATGGCTGAATGCATTTTACAAGGGTGGTGGTGGACTGTAGATCAGAAGAAGACTAGCATCTTAGCAACCCTTATCTCCATGGCACCCTCTCACAATACCCCCCCCCCCCCTCTCTCCACACATGAAACCAGTTGACCTGATCAACAACAATTTGGGAATACCCCCTCTTCTCCCCCCTTCCCCCTCCTCTAGACTAAGATTCAACAGATTCTCTCTTTATCATCCCCCCTCAGCAGGTGTTGAATTTACCAGAAGAGTGAGGGGAGGGGGGAGGGGGGAGATTTCCCACAGACACACAGAAACACACACACACAGAGAAACACACACACAAAGAAACACACACACACACACACAGAAACACACAGAAACACACACACACACACACACACAGAGAAACACGTAAACATGCATACACAGAAACACACATGCACATTTGGACACAAGGAGGACATGCATGTAAACACACACTTACACACACAGAAACACACTTACACACACAGACATACACACACACACACACATTAGTGGCCAAACAGCCCAGATTAACCCTTTACCATTTACATTCCTCTCTATATATATACTATTGTATTTTTATGAGATTTTGATATTATTTTGAGGACAATACCTTAACATCAGTATGAGTGGCTGATTATAGCCGGTTTGAACAGAAAGTAGTGAGAGAATTTTGGCCAGATATGGTCGGTTTAAATGCTAAAGGGTTAAAAAAAAGTTGGCTGCCTTTCATCCTTACAGGGTCGATAAAATGAAGTACCAGTAATGCACTCGGGTAATTGCTGGCCTTGTGCCAAGAGTAGAAACAATTATTATCATCATCTTCCACGCTAGCATGGGCTAGATGGTTTTGTTCCATTTGATGCGGGATTGGTCAGGAGACCATGTCTCGCTCGTACAGAAGTGTCTCTGGCAGGTTTTCTATGGCTGGATGCCCTTCCTAACACCAACCACTTTACAATGTGGACTGGGAGCCTTTTTACCATGTCTCCTACACGACCACTTTACAATGTGGACTGGGAGCCTTTTTACCATGTCTCCTACACGACCACTTTACAGTGTTGACTGGGAGCCTTTTTACCATGTCTCCTACACGACCACTTTACAGTGTGGACTGGGAGCCTTTTTACCATGTCTCCTACACGACCACTTTACAGTGTTGACTGGGAGCCGTTTTACCATGTCTCCTACACGACCACTTTACAGTGTGGACTGGGAACCTTTTTACCATGTCTCCTACACGACCACTTTACAGTGTGGACTGGGAACCTTTTTACCATGTCTCCTACACAACCACTTTACAGTGTGGACTGGGAACCTTTTTACCATGTCTCCTACACGACCACTTTACAATGTGGACTGGGAGCCTTTTTACCATGTCTCCTACACGACCACTTTACAGTGTGGACTGGGAGCCTTTTTACCATGTCTCCTACACGACCACTTTACAGTGTGAACTGGGAGCCTTTTTACTGTGTCTCCTACACGACCACTTTACAGTGTGGACTGGGAGCCTTTTTACTGTGTCTCCTACACGACCACTTTACAGTGTGGACTGAGAGCCTTTTTACTGTGTCACCTACACGAATACTTTACAGTGTGGACTGGGAGCCTTTTTACTGTGTCACCTACACGACCACTTTACAGTGTGGACTGGGAGCCTTTTTACTGTGTCACCTACACGAATACTTTACAGTGTGGACTGGGAGCCTTTTTACTGTGTCACCTACACGAATACTTTACAGTGTGGACTGGGAGCCTTTTTACTGTGTCTCCTACACGACCACCTTACAGTGTGGACTGGGAGCCTTTTTACTGTGTCACCTACACGAATACTTTACAGTGTGGACTGGGAGCCTTTTTACTGTGTCACCTACACGAATACTTTACAGTGTGGACTGGGAGCCTTTTTACTGTGTCTCCTACACGACCACTTTACAGTGTGGACTGGGAGCCTTTTTACTGTGTCACCTACACGACCACTTTACAGGGTGGACTGGGAGCCTTTTTACTGTGTCACCTACACGAATACTTTACAGTGTGGACTGGGAGCCTTTTTACTGTGTCACCTACACGAATACTTTACAGTGTGGACTGGGAGCCTTTTTACTGTGTCTCCTACACGACCACCTTACAGTGTGGACTGGGAGCCTTTTTACTGTGTCACCTACACGACCACTTTACAGTGTGGACTGGGAGCCTTTTTACTGTGTCTCCTACACGACCACTTTACAGTGTGGACTGGGAGCCTTTTTACTGTGTCTCCTACACGACCACTTTAAGTGTGGACTGGGAGCCTTTTTACTGTGTCACCTACACGACCACTTTACAGTATGGACTGGGAGCCTTTTTACCATGTCTCCTACATGATCACTTTACAGTGTGGACTGGGAGCCTTTTTACTGTGTCTCCTACACGACCACTTTACAGTGTGGACTGGGAGCCTTTTTACTGTGTCTCCTACACGACCACCTTACAGTGTGGACTGGGAGCCTTTTTACTGTGTCTCCTACACGACCACTTTACAGTGTGGACTGGGAGCCTTTTTACCATGTCTCCTACATGATCACTTTACAGTGTGGACTGGGAGCCTTTTTACTGTGTCTCCTACACGACCACTTTACAGTGTGGACTGGGAGCCTTTTTACTATGTCTCCTACACGACCACCTTACAGTGTGGACTGGGAGCCTTTTTACTGTGTCTCCTACACGACCACCTTACAGTGTGGACTGGGAGCCTTTTTACTGTGTCTCCTACACGACCACCTTACAGTGTGGACTGGGAGCCTTTTTACTGTGTCTCCTACATGACCACTTTACAGTGTGGACTGGGAGCCTTTTTACTGTGTCTCCTACATGACCACTTTACAGTGTGGACTGGGAGCCTTTTTACTGTGTCTCCTACACGACCACTTTAAGTGTGGACTGGGAGCCTTTTTACTGTGTCACCTACACGACCACTTTACAGTGTGGACTGGGAGCCTTTTTACTGTGTCTCCTACACGACCACTTTAAGTGTGGACTGGGAGCCTTTTTACTGTGTCTCCTACACGACCACTTTAAGTGTGGACTGGGAGCCTTTTTACTGTGTCACCTACACGACCACTTTACAGTGTGGACTGGGAGCCTTTTTACTGTGTCTCCTACACAACCACTTTACAGTATGGACTGGGAGCCTTTTTACTGTGTCTCCTACACAACCACCTTACAGTGTGGACTGGGAGCCTTTTTACTGTGTCACCTACACAACCACTTTACAGTATGGACTGGGAGCCTTTTTACCATGTCTCCTACATGATCACTTTACAGTGTGGACTGGGAGCCTTTTTACTGTGTCTCCTACACAACCACTTTACAGTGTGGACTGGGAGCCTTTTTACTGTGTCTCCTACACAACCACCTTACAGTGTGGACTGGGAGCCTTTTTACTGTGTCACCTACACAACCACTTTACAGTATGGACTGGGAGCCTTTTTACCATGTCTCCTACACGACCACTTTACAGTGTGGACTGGGAGCCTTTTTACTGTGTCTCCTACACGACCACCTTACAGTGTGGACTGGGAGCCTTTTTACTGTGTCTCCTACACGACCACTTTACAGTGTGGACTGGGAGCCTTTTTACTGTGTCTCCTACACAACCACCTTACAGTGTGGACTGGGAGCCTTTTTACTGTGTCACCTACACAACCACTTTACAGTATGGACTGGGAGCCTTTTTACCATGTCTCCTACACGACCACTTTACAGTGTGGACTGGGAGCCTTTTTACTGTGTCTCCTACACGACCACCTTACAGTGTGGACTGGGAGCCTTTTTACTGTGTCTCCTACACGACCTCTTTACAGTGTGGACTGGGAGCCTTTTTACTGTGTCTCCTACACGACCACTTTACAGTGTGGACTGGGAGCCTTTTTACTGTGTCACCTACACGACCACTTTACAGTGTGGACTGGGAGCCTTTTTACTGTGTCTCCTACACAACCACTTTACAGTGTGAACTGGGAGCCTTTTTACTGTGTCTCCTACACAACCACTTTACAGTGTGGACTGGGAGCCTTTTGTTGAATCACTGACACAGTGGATGGGGTGGGGTATATATTGGGTTAAGAGGTCCCTACTGAAGGGAAGGCAGGTCTTCTGTACAACTGCATAGCACCAAAGATCTCGATCCAATGACATTGTCTTAGAGACGTGTAAGTGAGCAAGGTCAGTTTTTATATTTCTATCAATACTTCCACAGTTCAATATGTCTACCAATAAATTTTACAGTTCAATATTTCTATCAATAACTGTCACAGTTCAATATCTCTATCAATGCTTCCGCAGTTCAATATTTCCAATTTGTTTTTGTAAGCAGGCTAAATGTAAACTAAAAAAAGGTGTGTGTGTGTGTGTGTGCATGTGTGTGTCTCTGTGTCCTTGTGCAACCATTGTTCTGTTTGTGTGTCTTTGGTTGTGTGTGTATGTGTGTGTTTGGTTGTGTTTGTGTGTGTATGTTAGACTATGTGTTTCTGAGTATGTGTGAATGTGCCTATGTTTGAATATGATAGTGTGTATGTGTGTGTGTGTTAGACTATGTGTGTGTCAATATACCCATGTTTGAATATGTTAGTGTGTGTATCTCTAATGTATGAACACTACCTACCAACTGATATCTAGGTTGTGTTGTTAATATAAATGACAAGTTGTGAATGTGTGACTATTTTTTATTTCTCTGTTGACCTTTTCACAATATTTCTACTTTCAGTCTGTCTTTGTTGTCTGTCTTTCTAAATTATATTCTT
>OZ024761.1:12540751-12560751 GCA_964016885.1 Eledone cirrhosa | reverse complement strand
TATCCCAGCATTTACTGTGTGTACCCCAGCATTTACTGTGTGTACCCCAGCATTTACTGTGTGTACCCCAGCATTTACTGTGTGTATCCCAGCATTTACTGTGTGTACCCCAGCATTTACTGTGTGTACCCCAGCATTTACTGTGTGTACCCCAGCATTTACTGTGTGTATCCCAGCATTTACTGTGTGTACCCCAGCATTTACTGTGTGTATCCCAGCATTTACTGTGTGTACCCCAGCATTTACTGTGTGTACCCCAGCATTTACTGTGTGTATCCCAGCATTTACTGTGTGTACCCCAGCATTTACTGTGTGTACCCCAGCATTTACTGTGTGTACCCCAGCATTTACTGTGTGTACCCCAGCTCAGTGCACAGTCTTTCCTCACTTTAAAAAACATCTTCACGCGCAGGCATTGCACGATAGAATGAACTAATAATTATTAATGATGTTCTATCGTGCAATGGCCATACTCAATATTAAGGGGGCAACCATCATATATATATATACACACACACACACACACATACAGAGTGAGAAAAAGAGAGGGAGTTTTATAGGGAGGGGATAGGGTAGTTTAAGAGTCACTTCAACCATAACTGCTCAACTTGTGTTTGACTTATCTTACAGGGGAAGACATTTTGTTTTCAAAGGTAAGGTGCAACTACTTATCTGCTTGTTGCAATAAATGGACAGCAATAAATCTTTTGTTTTTGAATTTGTTTAGCAAGATTCTTTATCTGAAAATGTGTGTTGAAACCGATATTGTTATACTTTGGGAGGGTCATGTTGCCAATAAGAAACACACGCACCAGTTGCTTTCACTTCAATTTATTATAATAAATTTATAAATTTAGGAATTTATAAATTTCCGGTTGGTTGGTTGGTTCCACAACCAGATGGTTGTTCATATATTGTCAAAGTTCTTTCGTCACACATTCTGTGACCTCTTCAGTGACTGGGGGTTCTTTTCTTTGTTTTTTGTGCCTCTCCTTTGTTCTGTGCTACGCCATCTTGATTTTGTGTGTGTGTTGTGTGCTTAGTTTGCGCATGTGTTACATCCGGGTGTCTGTGTGTATTTATATTCGTTTATTTATTTGTTTATTTACATGTTACTGGTTGGTTGTTTGTTCTTATTGGCAACATGACCCTCCCAAAGTATAACAATACATCTTTTAATCTTGGAGAATATTATTAATTTTATTATTACTGACGAAAACAAGAGGATGAGAGAAATAAAAATAAATTGTTGTGGGGACAGAGGAGAGGGGCCGAGGGACAGGTGTCGGTGATGGTGGAGGATTTGTGAATTTTAACCCTTTAGCATTTACATTACTCTATATATATACTATTGTGAAGGCACATGGCTTAGTGGTTAGAGCATTGGGCTTGCAATCGTGAGGTTGTGAGTTTGATTCTTGGACTGGGCTTTGTGATGTGTTCTTGAGCAAGACACTTTATTTCACGTTGCTCCAGTTTACTCAGCTGGAAAAATGAGTTGTGACATCACTGGTGTCAAGCTGTATCTGTATCAGCCATTGCCTTTCCCTTGGACAACATCGGTGGCGTGGAGAGGGGAGACTGGTATGCATGGGCGACTGTTGGTCTTCCACAAACAAACCTTGCCTGGATTTGGGACTTGGAGGGGAGAACTTTCTAGGTGCAAATATTGTCATTTGTAACCAAAGGGAGTTTCATGGATGTTATCTTGCTTGGGGTCTATCCCTGGGTCTCCTGTTCGTTGGTTTTGCCTGTAAAATCTGTCCAGAGATTCTTTCCTGAGACACTCTAACCACATGTCCATAGTACCGGAGCTGTGATCTCTCAATTCAGAGAAATAGTGGCTCTACCTGGAGTGCCTCTCTGATCTCTCAGCTACAAATCTGTCCAGTGATTCTTTCCTGAGACACTCTAACCACATGTCTATAGTATCAGAGCTGTGATCTCTCAATTCAGAGAAGTAGTGGCTCTACCTGGAGTGCCTCTCTGATCTCTCAGCTACAAATCTGTCCAGAGATTCTTTCCTGAGACACTCTAACCACATGTCTATAGTATCAGAGCTGTGATCTCTCAATTCAGAGAAGTAGTGGCTCTACCTGGAGTGCCTCTCTGATCTCTCAGCTACAAATCTGTCCAGAGATTCTTTCCTGAGACACTCTAACCACATGTCTATAGTATCAGAGCTGTGATCTCTCAATTCAGAGAAGTAGTGGCTCTACCTGGAGTGCCTCTCTGATCTCTCAGCTACAAATCTGTCCAGAGATTCTTTCCTGAGACACTCTAACCACATGTCCATAGTATCAGAGCTGTGATCTCTCAATTCAGAGAAGTAGGTAGTCAAATAAAATAACAGTTATATACTTGGGTCAATTTAATCCACAATGCTAGAAATGATTTTGTTGTTGTTGTGAAGAGGAGTTTCTTTATTCCACTCAGTCATGGATACTACCCAATAAACACCACATTATCATATCTTCTTTATCACACATAAACAACATTATCACACATAAACACCAAACTCTTCAAAATTGCTAAGCTTATATTATCTTTATATCTGTATTATCATAGGGACAGACAGACAGACAGACAGACATATCTATCTATCACCCCCCCCCTCTCTCTCTCTCTATACAGTGTGTTCCAAAAAAATGTATACACACTTCAACAGCATTCTAATAAATATTGCCTGTTCAAGTAATCAAAGTGTGTATACATTTTTCTGGGATACCATATATATATAATACATATATATATATATATATTATATATATTTACTCTGTTATACTTGGACTGGTTGCAGACACTTGGTTGTGGCCTAGCTGGAGCAGTGCAATATAAATAAACTGCAAATACTTGCTTACTTATCAGAGATAATGTTTGAGAAAGTTATGTAAGTCGGTTGTTTACAAACTTATTTCTGTGAGGGAGGAAGATGAAGAGAGAGGGGAGAAGAGAGATGGAGGCAATGAAGGGGACCGGACACAGGATAAAAAGAACAAGATCAAGGAGGATGTAAATATGAGAAAGGGTCGTGTAGGTGTCACAACAAAAAGCACCCAGCTCTCACAGTAAAATGGTGGGGTGTCACGACAAAATGCACCTAGTCCACACAGTAAAATGGTGGTGTGTCATGACAAAAAGCACCCAGCTCTCACAGTAAAATGGTGGGGTGTCATGACAAAAAGCACCCAGCTCTCACAGTAAAATGGTGGGGTGTCATGACAAAAAGCACCCAGCTCTCACAGTAAAATGGTGGGGTGTCATGACAAAAAGCACCCAGCTCTCACAGTAAAATGGTGGGGTGTCATGACAAAAAGCACCCAGCTCTCACTGTAAAATGGTGGTGTGTCATGACAAAAAGCACCCAGCTCTCACAGTAAAATGGTGGGGTGTCATGAGAAAAAGCACCTAGTCCACACTGTAAAATGGTGGGGTGTCATGAGAAAAAGCACCCAGTTCTCACAGTAAAATGGTGGGGTGTCATGAGAAAAAGCACCTAGTCCACACTGTAAAATGGTGGTGTGTCACGAGAAAAAGCACCCAGCTCTCACTGTAAAATGGTGGGTGTCACTACAAAAAGCACCCAGCTCTCACTGTAAAGTGGTGGTGTGTCATGACAAAAAGCACCCAGCTCTCACTGTAAAATGGTGGTGTGTCACGACAAAATGCACCTAGTCCACACAGTAAAATGGTGGTGTGTCACGACAAAATGCACCCAGCTCTCACTGTAAAGTGGTGGGGTGTCACGAGAAAAAGCACCTAGTCCACACAGTAAAATGGTGGTGCGTCACGAGAAAAAGCACCCAGCTCTCACTGTAAAGTGGTGGGGTGTCACGAGAAAAAGCACCTAGTCCACACAGTAAAATGGTGGTGTGTCACGAGAAAAAGCACCCAGCTCTCACTGTAAAGTGGTGGGGTGTCACGAGAAAAAGCACCTAGTCCACACTGTAAAATGGTGGGGTGTCACTACAAAAAGCACCCAGCTCTCACTGTAAAGTGGTGGGGTGTCATGACGAAAATCACCCAGCTCTCACTGTAAAATGGTGGTGTGTCATGACAAAAAGCACCCAGCTCTCACAGTAAAATGGTGGGGTGTCACGAGAAAAAGCACCTAGTCCACACAGTAAAATGGTGGTGTGTCACGAGAAAAAGCACCCAGCTCTCACTGTAAAGTGGTGGGGTGTCACGAGAAAAAGCACCTAGTCCACACTGTAAAATGGTGGGGTGTCACTACAAAAAGCACCCAGCTCTCACTGTAAAGTGGTGGGGTGTCATGACAAAAAGCACCCAGCTCTCACTGTAAAATGGTGGTGTGTCATGACAAAAAGCACCCAGCTCTCACTGTAAAATGGTGGTGTGTCACGACAAAATGCACCTAGTCCACACAGTAAAATGGTGGTGTGTCACGACAAAATGCACCCAGCTCTCACTGTAAAGTGGTGGGGTGTCACGAGAAAAAGCACCTAGTCTACACAGTAAAATGGTGGTGTGTCACGAGAAAAAGCACCCAGCTCTCACTGTAAAGTGGTGGGGTGTCACGAGAAAAAGCACCTAGTCCACACTGTAAAATGGTGGGGTGTCACTACAAAAAGCACCCAGCTCTCACTGTAAAGTGGTGTGGTGTCATGACAAAAAGCACCCAGCTCTCACTGTAAAATGGTGGTGTGTCATGACAAAAAGCACCCAGCTCTCACAGTAAAATGGTGGGGTGTCACGAGAAAAAGCACCTAGTCCACACTGTAAAATGGTGGTGTGTCATGACAAAAAACACCCAGCTCTCACAGTAAAATGGTGGGGTGTCACAAGAAAAAGCACCTAGTCCACACTGTAAAATGGTGGGGTGTCATGACAAAAAGCACCCAGCTCTCACTGTAAAGTGGTGGGGTGTCACGAGAAAAAGCACCTAGTCCACACAGTAAAGTGGTTGTGTGCTTTTTGGCGTGACACCTACACGACAACATCACAGTGTGGACTGGGTGCTTTTTATCGTGGCAATTTGATTCCCGAAATGTGTATTGATATGATCACCAGGTGAAGAAGTACCAAGAAATCCCAGTGGAGGGAAGACTCCGTCGAGTAAGACCAATGAAGATCTTAGTGGAAGTGGTGAGGGCCGGTCTCAAATCTCCATATATATGTATGTGTATATATATATATTTATATATATATATATACATATATATGTATATATATATATATATACATATATATATTTATGTGTATATATCATCATCATCATCATCATCATTTTACGTCCGCTTTTCCCTGCTTGCAAGGGTGGGACGGGAACTGATTCTGGCTTGATTTCTACAGCTGGATGCACTTCCTAACACCAACCTCATTTACAGTGAGTGCTGGGTGCCCTTTTTCCGTGGCGCCCACACGTCCACCCTGCAGTGAGTGCTGGGTGTTCCCCTGCAGTGGAATGATAGGGACCCCAGTCCCTATCATTTCATTTCTACAGCTGAGTAAACTGGAGCAATGTGAAATAAAGTGTCTTGCTCAAGGAAACAACACATCACCCGGTCTGAGAATTGAACTCACAACCTTTCGATTGCAAGGCCAATGCTCTAACCACTAAGCCATGTGCCTCCTAAATATATATATACATATATATATTTATGTGTATATATATATATATATATATATACACACCCCGGCCCCACTACCACCACCCCATCCACACCACCCCTTCCAATGTAAAGTTATGTTGGTACCACAACATCCAGTGCTAAACAAATGAGGTCGTGTAGGTGTCACGAAAAAAAAAAACACACAGTCCACGCTGTAATGTGACCGTGTAGGTAACACGGTAAAAACCTCCCAGTTCACACTGTAAATGTGGTTGGTGTTAGGAAGGGCATCCAGCCGTAGAAAACCCGCCAGACGTGTAGGTATCATGACAATAAAACATACAGTCCACGCTGTAATGTGGCCGTGTAGGTAACACGGTAAAAACCTCCCAGTCCACACTGTAAATGTGGTTGGTGTTAGGAAGGGCATCCAGCCGTAGAAAACCCGCCAGACAGTCCTATATGAGCAGGACAACCAAACTTGCCTCAAGTGGGAACATTCCCGTCCAAACCCATGCTAGCGTGGAAGATGGACGTTAAACGATGATGATGATGATGATGACATGCATATATATATATATATATATATATATATATACACTCCCCTATTTTTTCTTTGCTCACACTAATTATTCATTATCTTTCCCTCCCCTGTCAATTCATCTTCTCCACACCCCACATCACCCCGAGCCTTTGCCCTCAGCATCTTACTCAATCCTATACCTCTCTGTCTGTGGAGTGTGGGGCATGACAGAAGAAGGGTAGGGTCTGGCTGAGGTGTGGGTGTGACTGTGGTGGTGGGGGTGGGGGGTTGAATAGTTGCATGTATGAGAGTATTATTATACTTTAACGCAGATGGCATACATGTTTTGGATGTTGATAGCATGTGAAATTGGGGCTCAATACACCCCCCCCATTATTGCCCCTCACCCTCAGCTCCCCTCCCTGCTTCCCTTCCCAGTCCCCCACCACTCCCATCAGTCACTCCTCAATTACAAGAAAAAAAAAAGACAGAGCAAACTGCAGCTGTGTTAGACTTATCTTTCTAAAACTCTTTTTACCTGTGTGTGTATGTGTGTGTGTGTGTGTGTTAGTGTGTGTATGTGTGTGTTTGTTACTGTATGTGTGTGTGGACCTTGATTTACATACATAGAACTGATTTTGGGTTCTTATATATATATATATAGTATATATAATATCATCATCATCATCATCATTTTACGTCTGCTTTTCCTTGCTTGCAAGGGTGGGACGGGTCCTATTCAGCACAGCATCTCTCCACTTATCACGGTCCTTCGTCATCTCCACCGTGAGTTTCAGCGATCTGAGGTCTGCTCTCACAACCTCCGTCCATGTTTTTCGTGGTCTTCCTCTACTGCGTCTTCCTTCTACTGGGATTTCTTGTCACTTCTTCACCCAGTAGTCATCCTCCATGTGCATCACATGTCCATATCATCGCAGTCTTCTCTCCCGCACAACATAACTTATCCCTCTTATATACAGTTTCTCTCTCAACTCATCCATGCTTGGTCGTTCACGCACATTGACATTGCACATCCAACGGAGCATGCTTGCTTCATTTCTCTCCAGCCGTCGCATACTCTTTGCAGTTGCTGCCCATGTCTCACTACCATGCAGCATCACGCATCTCACACAGGCATAATTTAACTGGCCTTTCGTACACATGTATATATATATATATATTAACAATATTATTAAATGGAAAATATCATTTATTATACATATTTCAAGGACACAAAGTTTTTGTGTGCTTTCATCAGATAAAATATAACTGTTTCTACTTTTGGCACAAGGCCAGCAATTACTCAGTGCATTACTGGTACTTTATTTTATCGATCCCGTAAGGATGAAAGGCAAAGTCAACCTCGGCGGGATTTGAACTCAGACCGTAAAGGGACGTAACTATGCTGGAAAGCATGGCGTCCGACTCTCTACCGATACTGCCAATCCACCGCCCTTCATCAGATATAATATAATATTTGGTGTTAAGATATTGACATACCTTAACATAGTCTTAATAGGAGGAAGTTATAGTTCACTTGAAGCATTGTGTAATGAGGTATAAACGTTTGTATTTGTAAAGCCAAAACAATGCAGGTATGGACATAGAATAAAGAATGCAAATGCAAAAGATATTGTTGACAATTAGTCTTTTACCTTAAATTTATTTAAATGTCCTTAATTTTCGAGATAATATCTCTTCTTTGGAGGGAAGTAAAGCGGTTAAACCAGTGTTCTAAATAGCTTAGAATACTGGAATATCTTTTGCATTTGCATTTATATTCTATGTCCATACCTGCATTGTTTTGGCTTTACAAATACAAATGTTTATAGTCTTAATAGTATAAGCTCGCTAACGGCAGTGAGGTACAGATTCAAATCACAAGTGATATAAGTTAACAAGAATACATTAAAACAGAAAAGGACCGTTATTATAGACGCTAGAAACATTTTGAAAAATAGCGCAATTATATTGGTCGTGTGGCGGTCGTTAAAAGGTGAAATATTAGTGTGGGATTATGCATATATATATAAATACACACACTCATATATATATACTATATATATATAGTATAAGAATAAAGGAACAAGGATTTAGTGTTGCATCATGCCATATTTAATAACATATTACATATGTTTCACTATCAATCAGCTCGAGGAAAGACCTATTATAGATCGAACCTGACTCTGTAATCCTCTGTCAATTTTTCTTGCAACCATACAATTATATATAAATATTGTTATACTTTGGGAGGGTCATGTTGCCAATAAGACCCTCCCAAAGTATAACAATATCGGTTTCAACACACGATTTCAGATAAAGAATCTTGCTAAACAAATTCAGAAACGAAATATATATAAATATACATATATATTTATGAGGGCAATGCCAAAAGTAAGGTCTCCTTCCGATATTGCAACTTCCAATAAAATCCTGTGGATGGTGCTTCGGGAAACCTCAGGAACCAAAATGCAGAGAGCATCCAGAGTGATCCGCCGATCTTTATGCATGTTTTCCTCGGAAGGAGACCTTACTTTTGGGATTGCCCTCTATATAATAACTGCACGAAATTTGCACTTGGCGGTAGCGTTCAACGGGAGCTCCATTTTCAACGGCTGCCAAGCCAAGATTGAGCATCGCAGCGAAGCGCGCACATGCTTGTTTGGGAGTGAAGGAAGCACCAATCACAACAGTGTTGCCAACAGCCGTACGAACAGTTTCTCTGCGTCCCCATCGCTTTGGAGACCTTACTTTTGGGATTACCCTCGTACATACATATATATATATATATATAAACAACATAAGATAGTTAATTCATTTACCAGTGGTTTCATGAAGAGCTTGGCACTTATGTCCGTCTTCATTCATCATAAAAAATTTTTATTAATAAAAATTTTATTAAAATTTTATTAATAAAAATTTTTTCTGATGAATGAAGACGGACATAAGTGTCAAACTCTTCATGAAACCACTGGTAAATGAATTAACTATCTTATGTTGTTTATTACATAACTAAAAAGCTTATTAGCCTACATAGAGCACTCTTTTTTCCTTTACCTTTCCTACGGAAATACTTCATTATATATATATGCTACCGGTGCCTTGAGAAAACAACACTAAACTTTAGCACGGAGCATATTAAAAAAATCGAAATAACAGAAGTAAGCTTTATTCCATCATTATGTTTTTCTGTTTTTTCTGTTCAAATTCTAACTGTCTGATGAGATCATAGCTGTTATAGCTGTTGTATAATGGTTATCACCGAAATATATATAACAGCGACTATGAATAAACAGTTAATATTAGCCTGTTGACTTGTACTTCTTATATATATATATGTGTGTGTGTGTGTGTGAGGTTCAATCGAGGGTAACCACAGTAAGTGAGGTACTCAGTACATAGAGTATATACAATGTTTAATATAGAAATGGCTTCTACAGGACTAGAACTGTTTCATTTGAAGAAATTCCTTCCAAAGAAACAGTTCTAGTCCTTTAGAAGCTAATTCTATATTAAACATTATATATATATATATATATATATATATATATATATATATATATATATATGCAAAAGTTTTATTTAAAAATGTTGGGTTACAACAAGTAAATATTTTATAACTGATATAAAGCACTCAACAAGTTTTGGAGTAGATATACGATATTAAACAAATGGAAACTATATTTATAAAACCATATTTATTTCATTATACATATTTCAGGGATACCATATTAAAAATATGGCATGCCTTCGTCAGATAAAATACAATATATAACCAGTTTTATAAATAATTTTGACATACCATAAATATAGCGGCCATTAATGTAGGAGGCTGGCTTGGTAGCCTGAAATATGTATAATGAAATAAATATGGTTTTATAAATATAGTTTCCATTTGTTTAATATCGTATATCTACTCCAAAACTTGTTGAGTGCTTTATATCAGTTATAAAATATTTACTTGTTGTAACCCAACATTTTAAAATAAAACTTTTGCATATATATATATATATATATATATATATAGTTAATACATAAACAAAGAAATCACAGGAGGCAATTTTATTAGGTTCAGCCTTGGTGAAAGTGGAGAAGGTTGTATATATATATTTATGAAGATGGGGTGGAGCAAGGAGTCCAGCATGTTGGCATGGAGGCCGAGATGGAGGGACCTTGTTTATCATTGCTATTGTTACGTGTGTGCAGATATTGTGGGCGTCATGGGTGTGCTTGTCTGTCTGTCTGTGTGTACATGTTTTGTGTAGTGTCAATCGGAATCTGTGCTTGTGCTGTGTGCCTGTGTTTATATGTGTTTATATATGTTTATATGTATTTATGTGTGTGTTTGTGTGTCTGTTTATATGTGTGTTTATGTGTGTATATATGTGAGTTTGTGTTTATATGTATTTATGTGTGTGTTTGTGTGTCTGTTTATATGTGTGTTTATATGTGAGTTTATGTGTTTATATGTATTTATGCGTGTCTTTGTGTGTCTGTTTATGTGTGTTTATATGTGTATATATGTGTGTTTATGTGTGTATATATGTGTTTATATGTGTTTATATGTTTGCGTGTGTTTATATGTGTGTTTATGTGTTTATATGTTTGTGTGTGTTTATATGTACATAGACACACACATGTATTCCATGTCAGTATATGAAATGGATGTAAAATGGTGATGATGATGATGATATACCAATGTTAGGAAAGATAACATGATAGCTATATTACTAAGTTAGTAAGTTATGTAAATTTGCATAATGTGCAGGAAAGGAGTGGGTAGAAATTCCATCCTCTGTCCCAAATGCAAACTATGGGTACACAAGAGATGTAGTAACATCTCTGACAGGCGAGCAAAGAATTTAGGTTTTATATGTGGCCGATGCACAGGTACAGTAAGAAGCTAGAACTCACAGGATATTGGCCCCTTCAAATACCCAGAGGGCTCTATAGAAGTAATGGATAGTTTCTGTTACCTGGGTGACAAAATTAGCAGCAGACTTAGGTGTTCTGAAAGTACAGTAGCCTGAGTGAGATTGGGATGGAGAAAGTTCAGGGAGCTACATTATACATCATTTATTATATACAAATGTAACATTAAATATGTTAGAATTCTCTCTCTCTCTCTCTCTCTCTCTCTCTCTCTCTCTATATATATATATATCTTCTATTTTTGAGTTAATTTATTATATATATATATATATATATATATATATATATATATATATATATATATATCCCCCTCATACCCTCGGAACTCTTTTCCTGCCCACTTTTCTCTTGATGAAGGGCTTACGCCCGAAACGCCCCCCCCCCCCCACTCTCAAGCGTGAAACTAATATTAACATTTTGTACTTCCTCTTCGCTTCCACGTTGTTGTTTTTTTGTTTACTGTTTCAACTATATATATATATATATACGTCTAACCCATGCTAGCGTGGAAGATGGACATTAAACAAAGATGATGATGATGATATATATATGTATATATATATGTATATATATATATATGTATATATATATATATGTATATTTGGAGGCACATGGCTTAGTGGTTAGAGCATTGGCCTTGCAATCGAAAGGTTGTGAGTTCAATTCTCAGACCGGGTGATGTGTTGTTTCCTTGAGCAAGACACTTTATTTCACATTGCTCCAGTTTACTCAGCTGTAGAAATGAGATGATAGGGACTGGTGTCCCTATCATTCCACTGTAAAGTGGACGTGGAGGTGCCACGGCAAAAAAGCACCCACCACTCACTGTAAATGAGGTTGGTGTTAGGAAGGGCATCCAGCTGTAGAAATCAAGCCAGAATCAGTTCCCGTCCCACCTTTGCAAGCAGGGAAAAGCGGACGTAAAATGACGATGATGATGATGATCATCATGTATATATATATATATATACATATATATACATACACACATAACACCATCATCACCCCAGATCTCTAATCCTACATAAGTATTTGGTACGGCCTTTCCTTTAAAAGAGGAAAGAAAAACTGAAGTTCTTCAATATATCTAGATGCACGTGCATATATGCAAGCATGCATCTATATGTAATGGGTTACATACACACACACACACACACACACACACACACACACACACACATATATATACAACCAGTTCCATATAAGATATTTGTTAATAAATTTTTCAAGTTTCATGTTTTTTTTGAAATCTTAACGGTGTGTGAGTGGGTGTGTACATGTGTATGAAATCTATAGTGTGTGTGTGTGTGTGTGTGTGTGAATGAAATATATACTCTGTGTGTGTATGCAATCTATAGTGTGTGTGTGTGTGTGTGTGTGTGTGAATGAAATATATACTCTGTGTGTGTATGAAATCTATAGTGTGTGTGTGTGTGTGTGTGTGTGTGAATGAAATATATACTCTGTGTGTGTATGAAATCTATATTGTGTGTGTGTGTGTGTGTGTGTGTGAAATCTATAGTATGTGTGTGTGTGTGTGTGTGTGTGAATGAAATATATACTCTGTGTGTGTATGAAATCTATAGTGTGTGTGTGTGTGTGTGTGTGTGTGAATGAAATATATACTCTGTGTGTGTATGAAATCTATATTGTGTGTGTGTGTGTGTGTGAAATCTATAGTGTGTGTATGAAATCTACAGTGTGTGTGTGTGTATATGTATGTATGTCTGTTTGTTGCTATTTCTCCACACCCTCATGCCAAGTCTTTCCCAGGCACCCCTGGCTTATGCTGTCATATGTAATATCGGTGGAAATGACACACCCCACAAAAGCAGAATTGCTGCACAAGATTCAGCTTGGTCTGCCTGATGGAAGTATTTGGTAGATGGAATTCATCCTGGGGTTAATTAGCAGAGTCGTTAAGGCATCAGATAGAATGCGTTATGGTATTCGCCCCACCTCATGGCATGCTCTGAGTTCAAATCCCATTGAGGTCAACTTTGCCTTTCATCCTTTCGAGGTTGATAAATGTACCAGTCCAGTACCATCACTGGACCAGGTGATGCGTTGTCTCCTTGAGCAAGAAACTTTATTTCACGTTGCTCCAGTTCACTCAATTGTAGAAATGAGTTGTGACGTCACTGGTGCCAAGCTGTATCAGCCATTACCTTTCCCTTGGGCAACATCAGTGGCACGGAGAGGGGAGACTGGTATGTATGGTTGACTGCCGGTTATCTATAAAACAACCTTTGCCCGGACTTATGCCTCAGAGGGAGTCCATCTAGGTGTAAATCCCATGGTCATTCGTGACGGAAGGGGATCTTTTCTTTTTTTTTTTTAGTACTGGGGTTGATGCTTCCTCTATAGAAAAAATTGGCTGTGTTCAGACCTGGAGAGGGTTGGGCTCTGCCAGGTTTAAAAGTACCCTAGACACGCCATATGAAGGTGCCTCTATGACTCCACAAGGAGTTATGGGACTTTACATACGCTCCTGAGGACAAGACTGCAAAAGTATTCCCAGGACAATGTCCAGAGACAGCCACTGCACCAGCCACCCCGCCTCGTGGGGCTCCTTCCTCAGACAGGCTGCCGATGTTCTGACTTTGCAGAGGACCCTGGTAGTACGGGGTCCAGGCACACCTGAGGTCTCGATGGTGAATATTAAATAGGTTTTTTTTTGCTTTTCTCATATATATATATATATATATATATATATATAGGTGAAGGCGTGTGGCTGAGTGGTTAAGAGAATTGGATTCGCAATCGTGAGGTTGTGAGTTCGATTCCTGGACCGGGCGATGCGTTATGTCCTTGAGCAAGACACTTTATTTCACGTTACTCCTTCTACCTGGAGTTGCGACCAATAGATAGCATTAGCAATTGGAAAGACCAATGGAAACACTGTTTCCTCGGTCCGATTTGACGAAAGTCGATCGTTAGGAATATATATATATAAACCTGTTAGCTCTTTCGTTACTTTGGTATTGTGTGCTAGATTTTGCCTACCACAATGTTCGATTTGTCAAGCTATTTAAACGTATGTTATTACTCTAAGGACCTACCCTTGTCGAGTGCTTTGCTCACTCATTCATATCGTAGGTCGAATTTGCTTGCACACCGCCAAAGATTCGATTTTACTAAGCCTCCAATTATATATATATATATATATATATATATATATATATATATATATATATATATATTAATAGCAGCACTTGAATAGTTATGTTGATTTCATTTTAATGTTTCCTACATTTGAAAAGGTTGGGGTTTAAGTGGGGTATAGATTACCTATAGACCCAACCCTGCTTCTTGGCTTCTGTGAGCCCTGCTGGTTTGAAAACAAAACGGAAAGGGATGCTATGGGGTATGTTGTCAAAGGGGTCGACACCCCTCTCTGCCACACCATCATCATCAACAACAACATCATCAACAACACCATCACCAACAACACCACCACCACAGCTATCAACACCACCACCACCACCACAGCTAGCAACACCACCACCATCATCACCAATAACACCACTATCACCAACAACAAAAGCACCACCACCATCACTACCATAGCCAACACCACCACCACCTCCAACACCACCTCCAACACCACCACCATCACCACCAACACCACCAAAACCACCACCACCACCACCACCACCGCCACCACCAGCACTACTACCACCACCACCAACACCACCACCACCACCACCACCAACACCACCTCCAACACCACCAACACCACCACCACCACCACCACCACCACCACCACCACCAACACCACCAACACCACCACCACCACCACCACCAACACCACCTCCAACACCACCACCACCACCACCACCACCACCACCACCACCACCAACAACACCGCCACCACCGCCACCACCACCACCACCGCCACCACCACCACCACCACCACCACCACCACCATCACCACCAACACCATCACCACCAACACCACCACCAACACCACCACCACCACCACCACCATCAACACCACCACCACCACCAACACCACCACCAACACCACCAACACCACCACCACCACCACCATCACCACCAACACCACCACCACCACCGCCACCACCACCACCAGCAGTAGCAGAGAATTCCAGCTGTTATAGATAAGGTTTCATCACAGTCTCTAGTTTGTAAACAGAAACCCAACATAAAATATGTGGTGGTATTGGTGGTGGTGGTGGTAGTGGTGGTGGTAGTGGTGGTAGTGATGGTGGTGGTGGCGGTATTGGTGGTGGTGGTAGTAGTGGTGGTGGTGGTGGTGGTAGTGGTGGTAGTAGTGGTGGTGGTATTGGTGGTGGTGGTGGTGGTAGTGGTGGTAGTGATGGTATTGGTGGTGGTGGTGGTGGTGGTGGTGGTGGTAGTGATGGTGGCGGTATTGGTTGTGGTGGTGGTGGTGGTGGTGGTGGTAGTGATGGTGGCGGTATTGGTGGTAGTAGTGATGGTGGTGGCGGCGGTATTGGTGTAGTAGTGATGGTGGTGGTGGTGGTGGTGGTAGTAGTGATGGTGGTGGCGGCAGTATTCGTGGTAGTAGTGGTGGTGATGGTGATGGTGATGGCTGTGGTGGTGATAGTGGTGTTGGTGGTAATAGTAGTGATGGTGTTGGTGCTGATAGTGGTGGTTGTGGTGGTGATGGTGTTGGCTGTGGTGTTGGTGTTGGCTGTGATGGTGATGGCTGTGGTGGTGGTGGTAATGGTGGTGGCTGTGGTGGTGGTGTTGATGGTGATGGTGATGGCTGTGGTGGTGGTGGTAATGGTGGTGATGGCTGTGGTGGTGGTTGTGGTGGTGGTAATGGCACCAGCGAAGGCATAATTACCTCTCTTATTGGATGTCACTAGCAAAAAAAAAACACAAAAAAAACAAACACAAAAAACTCCCCATAAATAATCCCCCCCCCCCCCCCCCCCCCCCCCTCAAAGACTTTTGCAGATAAAATCTTCCTAAGTTCTTCACCCTGATTCTTACATTGATGTAGATTTAAAAACAGACAAACCATAAATTGTATCAGAATGAAATACAATATTAACCCGTGACTAATATTCTGTTATTACAACCACAAATTTATTTCTAATTAGTCTTCTTAATGCTCCAATCATTAACTTCATTTATACCTAATTAACTATACTTTTTTCATGCAGACAGCAATTGCTGGATTATTTAATCTCTAGGCAATTGTACTTTCATAAGCCGATATGTTTACACTCTTCTATATTTACCTAATAATTCTTTCATCTCTCCTTTGGCAAAATGGAGGCTATGATGGATTTAGGACAAATGAGGCCCTGTGCTAGTTAAGAGGCCCCTTACTTGGGCCCTTAAGGAAGTAAAACATTTTTTTGGCAGGAAGATGATCCCCATCCCTGGTCAACGGGGCCCTGTGCTTAAGCACACCTAAGCACAATGGTAAATCTGGCACTGATAATGGAGGCTATGCTTTGTTGAGAAGGTCAGCATAAGGCAGAAACTTGCTTGCAGTTGTCTCCATTCTTGCCAGAAAAATGAAAATGATTAGACATTGTGACTAATATAGTCTTTATTTTCTTATTGCATAATTTTTTGTAGTCAGTTTTTTTAATGTTCACAGCCCATAATTCCCACTGGACTGCATATGACACTACCCTTTACTCTTCAATAACCTTCTCCAACAACAAAATATCAGCTACATGTGATCTCGACACCTTGCACTAAGTTTACATTGACCCCCATGTACCATTCAATACAGACATGCCAGTCTCTTTCAACACAAACTCTCCTCATTTTCAGAAACATTGCATCTAACCCATCTTAAACAAAGCCAGAAAGAGGTGAGAGAATTATGGCCAGATACGGCCGGTTTGAATACTAAAGGGATAGGCAATGCTCACCTGACAACATGTCCATCTAATTCTAATTTCATTGACACTGCGAGAAGCTGTTCCACTATTTGTTTCGTAATTTGTAAAGTCTAATACATTATTCATTTAACATTAATAGTAATGTAATGTTTCCTACCACAGACACCAATACCTGAACTAACTGGTTTGGAGTGAATACAAATTCATACAAGATTAAATGAACCACTTTTATATAGTCTTTTTTTTATCTTCCTTTCTCTTTTCTCTTCTTAACCCTTTAGCATTTAAACTGGCCATAACCGGTCAGAATTCTCTCACCTCTTTATGTTTAAACCGGCTGTAACCAGCCGCCCATACCAATGTTAAGGTATTGTTCTCAAAATAAATAACATTAAAATCTTGTAGCTTCGATATTATGTGAGATAAAGCTTTTACTGTAAAAAGACAATAGTATATATAGAGTAATGTAAATGCTAAAGGGTTAAACACTGGTTCTGTGACAAACCGGTTGCAACCGGTCACTCATACTGATGTTTAGGTATTGTTATCAAAGTAAGTAACATTATCAAAATCTCGTAGCTTCGATATTATGTGAGATAAAAAGCTTTTACCGTAAAAATATAACAGTGTATATGGAGTAATGTAAATGTTAAAGAGTTAAACCAGCTTTAACCGGCCACTCATACTGGTGTTTAGGTATTATCAAAGTAAATAACATAAAAATCCCGTAGGTTTGATATTATGTTAGATAAATCCTTTACCACGAAAATACAATGGTGTATATAGAGTAATGTAAATGCTAAAAGGTTAAACTGCTGTGTACAGTGCCGTATTTAGGACAAATGACGCCCTGTGCTACTTAAGTTATGAGGACCATTGGTTGGGCCCCGATGGAGGTAACAAATATTTTTGGCAGGAAGATGGGCCTCCCTGACCAACGGGGTCCAGCACAATGGTAAATATGACAGACTGTGTTTGTATAAAGTACCGTGTGTATATAAACTACCGTGTATATAAACTCTGTGTATAAAGTACCATATGTATTTAAAATGTGTATATAATAAACTGTGTGTATAAAGTACTGTGTGTATAAAGTACTGTGTATATAAACTACTGTGTATATATAAACTGTGTGTATAAAGTACCATATGTATTTAAACTGTATATAATAAACTGTGTATATAAACTATCGTGTATATATAAACTGTGTGTATAAAGTACCATATGTATTTAAACTGTGTATATAATAAACTATGTGTATAAAGTACTGTGTGTATAAACTACCATGTATATATATAAACTGTGTGTATAAAGTACCGTGTGTATTTAAACTGTGTATATATAAAGTACTGTGTGTATAAACTACCATGTATATATATAAACTGTGTGTATAAAGTACCGTGTGTATTTAAACTGTGCATATATAAACTGTGTGTATAAAGTACCGTGTGTATTTAAACTGTGCATATAGAAACTGTGTGTATAAAGTACCGTGTGTATTTAAACTGTGCATATATAAACTGTGTGTATAAAGTACCGTGTGTATTTAAACTGTGCATATATAAACTGTGTGTATAAAGTACCGTGTGTATTTAAACTGTGCATATATAAACTGTGTGTATAAAGTACCGTGTGTATTTAAACTGTGCATATATAAACTGTGTGTATAAAGTACCGTGTGTATTTAAACTGTGTATATATAAACTGTGTATGTATAAAGTACCATGTGTATTTAAACTGTGCATATATAAACTGTATGTATAAAGTACTGTGTGTATTTAAACTGTGTATATATAAACTGTGTATGTATAAAGTACTGTGTGTATTTAAACTGTGTATATATAAACTGTGTATGTATAAAGTACTGTGTGTATATAAAGTGTGTATGTATAAAGTACTGTGTATATAAACTACCGCGTATATATAAACTGTGGTGTCTGTATAAAGTAGTGTTTATATATAAACTGTGTGAGTATATATATATATATATACACATATATATATATATATATATAGTTCTGTAATAAACAACATAAGATAATTATTTCATTTACCAGTGGTTTCTTGATAGCAAACAAATTTGTTTTCAGTCATCAGAATGAAAAAATCCTGGTGTTTTTATTGAATGTGGATTTGAAAAACAAAAATATAATAAATATGAAAGTGAGGCTGGAGGAAGAAGAAAAGGAGAAAAAGAATAATAAATATATAAGTATATAAACGCACACGCACACACACACACATATACATATATATATATATACACACATACACATAAATACACGCACACACATACACACACACACATACATATATATATGTATGTATATATATATATACATACACATAAATACACAAACACACACACACACATATATATATATATATATACACACATACACACACATACATATGCACACATGACATGTGTATTATTCTATGTACTATATTGACAAGTTGTAGTGCACCTGAGCACTTTACACAATAATTTCATTATCATTATCATATATAAATAAATATATATATATATATATATATATATATATATATATATATATATAAATCAGGAAAGAAGGTTGACATGGTTTGCTATACAAAAAAGGTTTTTAATCTCATAGCTGACAATTGTTTCTCTGAACACTAAGTGGACTGCATTTAACTATTATTTGTTACCCCGTATATATATATATATATATATATATATACACACATATAATTATTTATCTGATGAGGACGTACTGTTGAAAATAGCTCAGTACCTCTGAAATATGTATAATAAAATATACTTGATCACATGAATGTCTATATTTGTTAATATTTTGAATTAATATTAATAACTCCAGAAAACCACTACTGTGGAGTGCTTCTAATCTATTGTGAAACTTTATTCATTGATTTATTCATTGAACCTTGTTGAATCTTTAATTATATATATACATATATATACATGCATACACATACACATACATATACACACATACATACGTACACATACATAGAAAAATACACACATAATTATATACAGTACAAACATATACACAGATAAGTGTATACATACAACAACATATACACACACACATAATTACATACATGTATGCATACATACATACATATATATAT
>OZ024761.1:12533251-12535751 GCA_964016885.1 Eledone cirrhosa | reverse complement strand
GTCACTTATTTTAAGAACAATACCTTAACATCAGTATGAGTTGCGAGTTACAGCTTGTTTGAATAGAAAGAGGTGAGAGAATTCTGGCCAGATATGGCCAGTTTAAATGCTAAAGAGTTAAACACATTCCAACAGAATTACATTCCGAAAAATATGACCTTTTTCTTAATGTGACCTATGACACATAAATTACTTTAAAACATTTTTTTATAATATCTCTGTGAGCTTCCTGTAACATCTTCCTTCTTAAGGTTTCATTCCAGATATTCTTGAGCAAGTCTGTACTATGTTCTTCTTTCTCATGGTTTCACTCCAGATAATCTTGAGCAAGTCTGTAACATCTTCTTCCTTCTATTTGCTGGTTACAAAGCCTTTCTACTCTGTTTTTTTTTCTCTTTTGAAATATATGCAACGGAAATAGCTGCAAAGTAGTTAAAGAGGTCAGTTTTTTATTGAGACATTTCATAGCAAAAGTGGTCTGAAGTAGTTTCTTTGAATGTCAAGAACTAAAGTCTTGGCAGTTTATTTGAGTAAATGAAAAAATTTTATAAATAATAATAATTGTTTCTACTTTAGGCACAAGGCCAGCAATTACCCAGTGCATTACTGGTACTTTATTTTATCGACCCCGTAAGGATGAAAGGCAAAGTTAACCTCGGCGGGATTTGAACTCAGATCGTAAAGGGACGTAACTATGCTGCAAAGCATGGTGTCCGACCCTCTACTGATACTGCCAATCCACCGCCCTAATAATAATAATAATAATGATGATGATGATAAAGAAAATATTTTGATGAATGTAATGAGAGAAAAAGCTATGTAACTGAGTGACTAATTGTTGTTGAGCTCCAGGTCAGATCTGTTGGTCAGTCGATCTGTTGGTCAACAGATCAATTGGTCAGATCTATTGTCAGATCAATTGGTCAGATCTATTGTCAGATCAATTGGTCAGATCTATTGGTCAGTAGATCTATTATCAGATCAATTGATCAGATCTATTGGTCAGTAGATCTATTATCAGATCAATTGATCAGATCTATTGGTTAGTAGATCTTGCAATACCTTGTAATTGGTGTATGTGTGTGTAAAGTGTCTGCACTGTGTTTGTGTATATGTATGCAAAGTTACAGTACTGTGTGTGTGTGTGAATGTCCAAAGTTACAGTACTGTGTGTGTGTGTGTGAATGTCCAAAGTTACAGTACTGTGTGTGAGTGTATGAATGTCCAAAGTTACAGTACTGTGTGTGTGTGTGTGTGAATTTCCAAAGTTACAGTATTGTGTTTGTATGCAAAGTTTTAGTATTCACTGTGTTTGTGTGTTTATGTATTCAAAGTTTCAGTACTCTGTGTGTTTGTGTGTGTATGTATGCGTGTGCAAGGTTTCCGTACTCTGTTTCTGTGTTTATGTATGTGTGCAAACTTTCCGTACTCTGTGTGTGAGTGTGTGTATGTATGGGTGTGCAAACTTTCCGTACTCTGTGTATTTGTGTGTGTATGTATGTGTGTGCAAACTTTCCGTACTGTGTATCTGTGTGTGTATGTATGTGTGTGCAAACTTTCCGTACTCTGTGTATTTGTGTGTGTATGTATGTGTGTGCAAACTTTCCGTACTCTGTGTATTTGTGTGTGTATGTATGTATGTGTGTGCAAACTTTCCGTACTGTGTAACTGTGTGTGTGTGCAAAGCTTCAGTAGTCTGTGTGCGTTTGTTCGTTTGCGGAACTTTTCCGTAATGTGCGTGTTAGCAAACTTCCCCTGTGTCCGTGTATGAGTGTATGAGTGTATGTGTGTGAGTGTATGAGTGTGTGTGTGTGAGTGTATGAGTGTGTGTGTGTGTAAGTAAAGTCTTGTTTTCTTGACTTTTTGGCTTCCTTTACACCCCTCTTTTCTTTCTCTTCCTTTCTTTTTCACTCTCTCCTACCCTCTCTTTCTCTCTCACGCTATCTCTTTCTCTCCTCCACTCTCTCACCCTCACTCTCTTTTTACTCTCCTCCCACCCTCTCTTTCTCTTACTCTCCCTCCCCCTCCCCACCGATCTATTCTTTTCTTAACTTTCTTCCACTTGCCGTCTTCTTCAAGTGACTCGCTTCAAACTTTTTCGGAAGTTAAGCTGCCTGACAAGAAGCCAGGCAGATAACTAAAACATACACACACTCACATATATATACACATATAAGTGTGTGTATATATAAGTATATATATATATATATATATATATACGAGAGAGAGAAGGAAAGAGAGAGAGAGAGATCTGCTGATAAGACGGGACGAAACCAGCAGGCATTTATATACACACACACAAACAAACAAATATATATATAAATATATATGTATACATATGTATATATATGTATATACAAACACGCGGATATTGCCTTAAGAACAGGCCGGGCACCTACGCAAGTTTAACTGGATAGATATAGAAAGGTCGGGCAATACGCTAGCACCGAATATCGCCATCCTCGCCAATCTCTTCTCACCTAACGACCATCTAGCAAGT
>OZ024761.1:12528251-12530751 GCA_964016885.1 Eledone cirrhosa | reverse complement strand
TACTCCCTCTCTTTCTCTCCTTCTCTCTTTACTCCCTCTCTTACTCTCCTTCTCTCTTTACTCCCTCTCCTTCTCTCTTTACTCTCCTACCTTTCTCCCTCTCTTACTCTCCTCCTGTTCCCTATCCTCTCGGTATATAGAGGAAGGGCATTTAACTCTCTCTCACACAATGTTCATATGACAGCTCAGTATACAGATTTTATTTACACAGGTATTGTTTGGGACGAGTAGGTAGGTAGGTTGGTAGGTTGGGAGATAGGTAGGTAGGGAGGGAGGTAGGTAGGTAGGTAGGTAGGTAGGGAGGTAGGTTGGTAGGTAGGTTGGGAGATAGGTAGGTAGGTAGGTTGGTAGATAGGGAGGTAGGTTGGTAGGTTGGGAGATAGGTAGGTAGGTTGGGAGATAGGGAGGTAGGTTGGGAGATAGGTAGGTAGGTAGGGAGGTAGGTTGGTAGGTAGGGAGGTAGGTTGGGAGATAGGGAGGTAGGTTGGGAGATAGGTAGGTTGGGAGATAGGTAGGTAGTTTAGGGAGATAGGTAGGTTGGGAGATAGGTAGGTTGGGAGATAGGTAGGTAGGTAGGTAGATATAAAGGTAGATGGACAGGTGGAGAGATAAATATGAAGGTAGGGAGATAGGTAGATATATTTCTTTATTAGCCACAAGGGCGCACAAGAAAAGGGGACAATACAAAGACATGCCGGGGATTTTACATACAATCGTGTAAAAAATATAAAAACAAACAATTACAACAATCGAAATCCCCAATAGGGGGGAGGTGCCACAAATGGGTTGTTTAATACCCCGTAGATAGAACAACACTCAACTGCAGGAGCGTGTTGTGCAAGTGCTCCTTTCTTCCCTTTGCTTTCTTCTTCAACCTACAGGTTTATAAACAGAGAAGACCCAATCACTCGGGCCATTTTCGCTTCATTCACCCACCTTTCAGTAAATTTACTGGGGTGCAGTGCCTCTCTCATAGTTAGGGTAGTATCAGATAGCTAGGTGCATTGGTTGATAGATGGGTAGGGATGTAGGTAAGTGGGTAAATAGATAGGTAGGTGGGTAGGTGGGAAGGTAAGTAGATAAGTAAGTAGGTAGGTAGGTAAGTGGGTAAATACGTAGGTAGTTAAGTGGAGAGGTGGGTAGTATATGGGTAGATACAAAGGTGAGTCGGAAAATTCAGTTTAGAGAATATTCGAGCTGCTGACTAATGTAAAACACGGGCGTGGGAAAAATTTGGAAAAACTTTTTGAAATAATGTGTGTTTATTTATATATATATATACATACATAACACACACACACACACATATATATATATATATATATATATATATATATGGAGAGAAAGAGATTAAGACACGTACACTGTTCATGTAAAAAGTATTAAGTTACGTACCTTTAACAATACATGTATATATATGGGCTTATAGATTGCATATTACTATCTAATCGCTAAAACATTGACTAATTTCTCTCTCCTCTCCACTCTCTTACGCCTCCTCTCGTGTGTGTGTGTGTATATATATATATATATATATATATATATATATATATATATATATATAAAATACTTAATAAATATTTGCTTTAGGGTTCGTATATACTTGATATATATTTATCCTTATCGAATCCTCTTTGGATTTTACTCTTCACATTTATTATTATTACTATATATATATATATATATATATATATATATATATATATATATATAGGAGGTGAGTTTTATTGTAGCACAATAAAGCAATGCAAATATCGGATAAGTAGCACTCAACAGTTTATAGGACTGGAGTATAAATAATATAAGATCAAAAGATGGTTAAAAGAGTTCCATGTATTTTATTATGCGCATAATTGTTTTTGAAATGCACATAATAAAATACATGGAACTCTTTTAACCATCTTTTGATCTTATATTATATATATATATATATATGTGTGTGTGTTCGTTTGAATCTACATACGTTAGAAGAAAACATTATACACATATATATTGTGTAGAATTTATTCAAAGTTTAAGAATTTCTACTGCACATCATTGATTCTTCTGTTAAGTTGAGAATTGCCCCAGGAAAGGTAAACTCGAAGCATATATTGATAAACATGCCTGCATTAACTGGGGTGTAAATTATGCAGGGGACATTTCTGTATAGAAATCACACGTCAGGTTGGGCAATTACAAATGGGTGTGTAATTGTCAAGCAGATTAACATGTTATCAGGTAATCTCGTCCTTCTGTGTGTGTGTATATATATATATATATATATAAGGGTTAAAATACTGGAGCGTGTTGGAGTTAAACACCCTCTTCGTATTATAGAAATGGCAGTAAAAGGTATAGCTCAATGTAGTTAAACAGAACAGAGCCGAAGAATTAAGAAAGTAAAACAAAGAAGCCTTCAATACATCAAAAGTCTTTATTAGCCGACAATGTTTCGTCCTATTAAGGACTCATCAGGGCAATTAAAACAACAAGAAGTATTATCGGCCAATACAAGCCA
>OZ024761.1:12498251-12523251 GCA_964016885.1 Eledone cirrhosa | reverse complement strand
CTACACCTGATAGCCAGATCTGTTCTACACCTGATAGCCAGATCTGTCCTACATGTGGTAGCCAGATCTGTTCTACACCTGATAGCCAGATCTGTTCTACACCTGATAGCTAGATCTGTTCTACACCTGATAGCCAGATTTGTTCTACATCTGATAGCTAGATCTGTTCTACACCTGATAGCCAGATCTGTCCTACACCTGATAGCTAGATCTGTCTTACATCTGGTAGCCAGATAGCTTCATCTTTCAAGCCTTTAGCATTTACATTACTCTATATTTACTATTGTATTTTCACAGTAAAGGTTTTTACTTCATATAATTATCTCACATAATATCAAATCTATGAGATTTTGATATTATTTATTTTGAGAACAATACCTTAACATCAGTAAGAGCAGTTGGTTACAGCCGGTTTGAACAGAAAGAGGTGAGAGAATTCTGGCTGGATATGGCTGGTTTAAATGCTAAAGGGTTAATGCATGTACCCCAGCAAGGACAACACATCCTTTAACTTTCATATCAAAGAAATGGTTGAGGGCCATTCTCACCACTAGAACGTGACCTTTTATGCCTCTTCTATGGAGAGTTTCTTTTAAACATTCTCTGCTCTCCAGCTTTCTGGTAATCACCAATACTGCTCATCTTTTTCTCTTCATCAAACCCAACACCTGTTGTACATGTTAGCTGTTGCTTTTGTCCATCACTGAAGAGAAAACAATTGGGATAACAATAATAGAATTTATAATATATATATATATATATCATGGAGGCACATGGCTTAGTGGTTAGAGCATTGGCCTTGCAATCGAAAGGTTGTGAGTTCAATTCTCAGACCGGGTGATGTGTTGTTTCCTTGAGCAAGACACTTTATTTCACATTGCTCCAGTTTACTCAGCTGTAGAAATGAGATGATAGGGACTGGGGTCCCTATCATTCCACTGCAAAGTGGTCGTGGAGGTGCCACGGCCAAAAAGCACCCAGCACTCACTGTAAATGAGGTTGGTGTTAGGAAGGGCATCCAGCTGTAGAGATCAAGCCAGAATCAGTTCCTGTCCCACCCTTGCAAGCAGGGAAAAGTGGACGTAAAATGATGATGATGATGATGATGATGATGAATGATCATCATCGTCGTTTAACGTCCATCTTCCACGCTAGCATGGGTTAGATGGTTTTGTTCTATTTGATGCGGGGAATGGTCGGCAGATGGTATCTCGCTCGCATGGAAGTGTCTCTGGCAGGTTTTTTTACAGCTGGAGGCCCTTCCCAACACCAACCACATTTACAGTGTGGACTAGGAACCTTTTTACTGTGTCTCCTATATGTCCATCTTACAGTGGGGACTATCCAGGATCCCGCATGAGCCCACAGTACGGCACGAAGGTAACCTAAGGGCAGCAGCAATGAACTCCCTGTTGCACCGATGGCCAGCCAACTCAGGCTGGAGATAGAATGTGTAGCAACAAGGACGGAGCCCCAGCATGGCCTCAGTCAGATGGCTGGAACAGGTAAAAGTGTATAACAATAGAAAACATTAACAATAACTGTTTCTACTTTTGGTGGCACAAGGCCAGCAATTACCCAGTGTATTACTGGTACTTTATTTTTATCGACTCCCGTAAGGATGAAAGGCAAAGTTAATCTCGGCGGGTTTGAACTCAGAATGGCAAGGGCCGTGACTCTATGCGTCAAAGCATGGCATCCGACCCTCTACCAATACTGCCAATCTACCGCCCTTAACATTAACAATAACAAATATCAACAAGGATCAGTTTCTCAATAGTGGGGGAGTGTATTTTAGGGGAATTCTAGGGAGGACCTCGCACAACTCCTGTTGTTTATGATAGTCACCCCGTCAGTTCGTATTTGACTAGTTCACTAATCTGCTCCTTCAGTTCTTTCTATGCTAGGAAGGACGTGTAGGACCATGTATATATATATATATATAATTGTAGGACCGTGTATATATATCTCGTAAGATCATGTCTACATCAAAGTAGAGCCATGTATATATATATCATCATCATCGTTTAACGTCCATTTTCCACGCTAGCATGGGTCTGGACGGGAATTGTCCTACTTGAGGCAAGATTGGTTGTCTCGCTCAGGACTGTCTGGCGGGTTTTCTACGGCTGGATGCCCTTCCTAACACCAACCACGTTTACAGTGTGGAACTGGGAGGTTTTTACCGTGTTACCTACACGGCCACATTGCAGCGTGGACTGTGTGTTTTTTTGTCATGACACCTACACAACCTCATTTGTTTCGGACTGGATGTTGTGGTACCAACATAACTTCGCATGTAAGGGGGTGGTGTGGATGGGGTGGGGGTAGTGGGACGGGGGTGTATTTTGTTAGAGGTGCCTACTGACTAGGTTTCGCTTCTGTTATAACTGTGTAGTGCCAAAGATCTCGGTCCAGTGACATTGTCTCGGAGAGGTGTAAGTGTGTGAGGTCGGAATTTATCAAGTCATCCCAGGTTTTTCTGGGTCTGCCTACTCCATGGCTACCGTCTATTTTTACCGCCCTGCACTTTTTTATACAGCTGTCATCTTTCATGCGCATCATGTGACCGTACCAACGTAGTCTTCTCTCGACTAAACAACATCTGATCCCTCTTATTCCTAATTTCTCCCTTAGTTCGTTTATGCTTTGCCGTTCACGTATATTACTATTACAAATCCAGCGGAGCATGCAAGCTTCTTTTCTCTCCAGTCTGCGTATATCCTCTGCACACAATGCCCAGGTCTCACTGCCATGTAACATTGCTGTTTGTATGCAGGCATCATACAGCCTGCCTTTCATTTTTAGAGAGAACCCAATAGCGGCCAATAGTGGTATAAGCTCTCTGAACTTTTTCCATCCCGTTCTGACTCTAGCTACTGTACTTTCAGAGCACCCTCCCCCACTGCTGATTTTGTCACCCAGGTAACGGAAGCTGTCCACTATTTCTATAGAACCATCTGTGCAATGGAATGAGCTAGTATTCTGTAGGCACTTGCTGCTACTTATTGCACCAGAGCACCGGCCACATATAAAATCTATATTCTTAGTGAGCTTACCTGTGATCCCACTACATCTTTTATGCACCCATACTTTGCATTTGGGACATAAAATGGAGTTTCTGCCTACTCCTTTCCTACACACTGAGCATGGCCATTTCCCAGATAGGACTGGTGCCCTATTTTCCTTCCTACAAACTAGAACTTTAGTCTTAGACAAGTTAACTTTAAGGCCTTTTGATTCTAGGCCATGCTTCCATGTTTGGAATTTCTTCTCTAGTTCAGCCATTGATTCAGCTATGAGCGTTAGATCATCTTCATATAGGAGTTCCCATGGGCAGCCGGTCTTGAACTCCTCTGTTATAGCCTGAAGGGCAATAATAAATAGTAGGGGGCTAAGGACGGAGCCCTGATGAACACCAACTTTTACGCTAAACTCTTCACTATATATATCTATATCATTGTAGGACCATGTATATATATTGTTGTAGGACCATGTATATATATTGTTGTAGGACAATGTATATATATATTGTTGTAGGACAATGTATGTATATTGCTGTAGGACCATGTATGTATATATATGTATATATATCATTGTATGACCAGGTATATATATTGCTGTAGGACCATGTATATATATTGTTGTAGAACCATGTATGTATATTGTTGCAGGACCATGTATGTATATTGCTATAGGACCATGTATGTATATATATATCATTGTCGGACCATGTATATATATATATATTTATATATATATATATATATCATTGTAGGACCATTTATATATATCTCGTAAGATCATGTGTCTACATCAAAGTAGGGCCATGTATATATATATATATATATATATATATATATATATAAAAAAGTTTAACCCCGACGGCAGCGCTCAAGCTGTTTCGACGGCCATTTCTGGACTAAACTAACATTTTTGAAAATTCTAATTTAGTCCAGAAATGGCCGTCGAAACAGCTTGAGCTCTGCCGTCGGGGTTAAACTTTTTCCTATTACCCACTCTACTACCTTAAGTGTTAAGTACTCTGGTGCGTTATGGTCCATCTGGTTCCTTACCACACCTCCTTCGTTATATATATATATATTGTAGTAGGACCATGTATATCTGTATGTATGTGTGTGTGTGTGTATGTATGTACATGTATGTGTGTGTGTTAGAGAGAGAGGGGGGAGGGGGAAGTTAAAGAAATCTGAAGATCAATGTTGGCATAAGTCTGTTTTCTTTATTTATTTTTTCATGGCTTCCTTTCTACATAACTAACCCAGATAGTAACTAACTACCACCACCACCGCCACCACCACCACCACCGCCACCACCACCACCACCAACAACAACTAGCCACCACCACCACCACTACCACCACCACCAACTAGCCACCACTACCACCACCAACTAGCCACCACCACCACCACCACCACCACCACTACCACCATCACCACCACCACCACTACCACCACCACCAACTAGCCACCACCACCACCACCACCACCAACTAGCCACCACCACCACCACCAACTAGTCACCACCACCACCACCACTGCCACCAAGATATAACTAACTACCCCACCCCCACTCCTCCATCAAAATATAACTACACCACCAATTCCACCAACCCCACCGCCACCCAGATATAACCAGCTAATATATATAACTACCCCCTACATCTCCCGTCCCCATCCATATATAACTACCCCCCCCCCCTCCCCGATATAACTAACTCCCCCCCCAGATATAACCAGCTACCCCCACCCAAGATATAACTACCCCTTACATCCCCTGTCCCCCCAAATATAACCAGCTATCCCCCCACCCAGATCTAACTAACCCACACCCACCCAAGATATACCCAGCTACCCCCTACATCCCTACTATAAATCCTCATCCACTCTGTTCTGTATCCTGGCTCCCTATTTTTGTTGTTGTTTTTTTAAAGTTTTCTCTCCTGCTTCTCATTATCACAGAAATGTTCAGGCCAAAAGATAACCTAGACACACACACATACACATACAGACACACGCATACATACACATACAGACACACGCATACATACACATACAGACACACGCATACATACACATACAGACACACGCATACATACACATACAGACACACGCATACATTCACATTCAGACACACATACTCACATAGACACATATACAGATATACAGATACAGACACACATACACACTCACGCACATATTTGATTTCGTACACATCACACACAAAACTGTATAATTTAGTGTGTTAAGAAAATTCCCCACTATATATATATATATATATATATATACATATATATATATATATATATATATACATATATATATATATATATATATATATATATATATATATATATATATATATATATATATATATATATTATATATATATATATTTATATATATATATATATATATATATATATATATATATATATTATATATATATATTTATATATATATATATATATATATATATTTATATATATATATATATATTTATATATATATATATATATTTATATATATATATATTTATATATATATATATATATATATATATTTATATATATATATATATATATATATATTTATATATATATATATATATATTTATATATATATATATATATATTTATATATATATATATATATATATTTATATATATATATATATATATATATATATATTTATATATATATATATTTATATATATATATATATATATATATATATATATTTATATATATTTATATATATATATATATATATATATATATATATATATATATATATATATATATATATATATATATATATATATATATATATATATATATATATATATATATGCATACATACATGGAGGCACATGGCTTAATGGTTAGAGCATTGGCCTTGCAATCGAAAGGCTGTGAGTTCAATTCTCAGACCGGGTGATGTGTTGTTTCCTTGAGCAAGACACTTTATTTCACATTGCTCCAGTTTACTCAGCTGTAGAAATGAGATGATAGGGACTGGGGTCCCTATCATTCCACTGCAAAGTGGTCGTGGAGGTGCCACGGCAAAAAAGCACTGTAAATGAGGTTGGTGTTAGGAAGGGCATCCAGCTGTAGAAATCAAGCCAGAATCAGTTCCCGTCCCACCCTTGCAAGCAGGGAAAAAGTGGACGTGAAATGAAATGAATGATGAAATGATATATATACATATATAGGGAAACTCTGAAAAAGAAAAACCTGCGGCTTCAGAAGCATCCGATGATGTTGGCCTGTTCTCCTTTTCGGGTAGTGTTTTCGATGCTCAGAGAGTGGGATTGGTCGAGTGCAAGGCCTTTCTCCACTTCAGAAAGCCTTCAAAGCAAGGGCATTGCTTGTTCAAGATATGTTACAGGTTCATGTGGCTGGCTCTAGCCTAAAAGTGGACCATTTTCTGTAATCTGACAAGTGATCGCAATACTCCTAGCAGAGTTTGTAGCCACCGTAGACAGCTTCTGCTACCTGGGTGACCAAATTAGCAGCAGAGGTGGGTGTTTTGAAAGTAGTGTAGCCAGAATAAGAACAGGATGGAAGAAGTTCAGGGATCTACTACCACAAGGTACAACCTCACCACCAACACCACCACCACCACCACCAACATATCTTGAACAAGCAATGCTTGTGCTTTGAAGGCTTTTTGAAGTGGAGAAAGGCCTTGCACTCAACCAGGGGTACAGGCTAAAGTATAGATCCAGTGAAGTGCCCAGTCCACACTGTAAAGTGGTCGTGATGGTGACACAGTAAAGGCTTTACCTCACATAATATACCATAAACACCAACGCCAGCATCAACATCAATACAACCAACACCACCACCAACACTATCACCAGCACCAACACCACCACCACCGCCACCACCAACACCGCCACCACCAACACCGCCACCAACACCACCACCACCACCACCAACACCACTACCACCACCACCACCAACACCACTACCACCACCACCACCACCAACACCACCACCAACACCACCACCACCACCACCATCACCACCACCATCACCACCACCACCACCATCACCACCACCACCACCACCACCACCATCACCAACACCACCACCACTACCACCACCACCACCACTACCACCACCAACACCACCACCACCAACACCACTACCACCACCAACACTACCACCACCACCAACACCACTACCACCACCACCAACACCACCACCACCAACACCACCACCATAACCCCCTAAAAAACAAGTAATTCTGGAGAGAATAAAACAGATCAGGAAAGTCACAAATAGAATCCAGCCCCTCCCCTCAACACCTGCTGCTGTTGTTGTTACACTACAGCTTATGTTTCTCTCTCTCCCCCTCTCTCTCTCTCTCCCTCTATGTATATATATATATATATAGGAACCAGTAAGACCCCGACAGCTGAGCTCAAGCCGTTTCGACGGCTAATTCTGGACTGTTCCTATTACCCACTCTACTACCTCAAGTATTGAGTACTTTGGTGCGTTATGGTCCACCTGGTTCCTTACCACATTTCCTCCGTTATATATATATATATATATATATATATATATTGTTATGCTTTGGGAGGGTCATGTTGCCAATAAGAAACACACGCACCAGTTGCTTTCACTCCAATTTATTATAAATTAAATTTAAGAATTTATAAATTTCCGGTTGGTTGGTTCCACAACCGGACGGTTGTTCAGGTATTGTCACCCGGATGTAACACATGCGCAAACTAGGCACACAACACACACAAAAACAAGATGGCGTAGGACAGAACAAAGGAGAGGCACAAAAACAAAGAAAAGAATCCCAGTCACTGAAGAGGTCACAGAATGTGTGACGAAAGAACTTTGACAATATCTGAACCACCGTCCGGTTGTGGAACCAACCAACCAACCGGAAATTTATAGATTCTTAAATTTATACATTTAATTTATAATAAATTGGAGTGAAGGCAACTGGTGCGTGTGTTTCTTATTGGCAACATGACCCTCCCAAAGTATAACAATATCGGTTTCAACACACGTTTTCAGATAAAGAATCTTGCTAAACAAATTCAGAAACGAAATATATATATATATATATATATAAATACATTATCGGAGAAAGCTTTTAGCGATACTCCGGCCAAATCCCAACTCACTCAACAAACATTAGGAAATCATCATCATCATTTTATCATTTCATTTTACGTCCGCTTTTTCCTGCGGGAACTGATTCTGGCTTGATTTCTACAGCTGGATGCCCTTCCTAACACCAACCTCATTTACAGTGAGTGCTGGGTGCTTTTTTGCCGTGGCACCTCCACGACCACTTTGCAGTGGAATGATAGGGAGTATATTCCTAATTAAATGTTCGGGGTGCTAACTAATTATATTGTGTGGAAAATTGGCTATATTATTTCATATGAGACATATCGAATATATCTCTTCCCAGACGGACGTCTCGTTTCATTATAAGATTCCTACAATTTGGGTGAAATTATACCAATTTATGTAGGAGCTTGTATAAGATCAACAGATACTTATTCAAGTGGGCTCTTATAATTCTTCAGTGGGTGCCCAATAATACTAATATTGATAATCAAAATATATATAGCGTGGAAGAATGGACGTAAAACGGTGATGATGATGATGATGATATATATATATATATATATAAATATATATATAGGAAAATGTTTAACCCCAACGGCAGAGCTCAAGCCGTTTCGACGGCTATTTCTGGTCTTGAGCTCTGCCGTCGGGGTTAAACATTTTCCTATTACCCACTCTACTACCCTAAGTATTGAGTACTCTGGTGCATTATGGTCCATCTGGTTCCTTACCACACCCCCTTTGTTATATATATATATATATAAACACAAAAGCCTTCCCTAGTGAGGAATGTACATCCCAACATAGCTTAGTTGTCAGCGACCTCACGGTCAGAACTAGACGAGCCCTGAAACAGAGGCCAACCTGGAGAAGAAAGATCTGGAAGCTGAAAGTCCCCTCAACCAGTAACAGATTTAAAGATATTTTACTCAACGCCTACGACAGTAAAGAAGAACAGATAGAGACATTTAACGTAGAAGAGAACTGGGAGTTCCTAAAAAATAACTTACTAGAGGCGACGGATGAGGTTTGTGGCTGGAGTAAGACCTCAAGCAGGAGGAGAGTGACTTGGTGGTGGAACAATAAGGTAGATGAAGCAGTCAAGGCCAAGAGACAGGCATGGAAAGAATGGAAGAACGGGGGGAGCAGGGTACATTACATAGAGACCAAGAGGGAAGCTAGGCGACAAGTATACTTAGCTAGGAGGGAAGCAGAGGATAGAAAATTCAAGCATGTTTTACAACGTGAGGACCAGAAACAGGAGGTATTCAAGATTGCGAGGCAGTGTGTCAGAGATAGTTGTGATGTCATTGGAGAGAAGTGTATCCGGAATGATAAAGGTGAGCTTGCCCTCACAAGTGCTGAGAAGAAAGATGCATGGAAGAGTCATTATGATAGATTACTAAATGAGGAGAATGCATGGGAAGAAGAGACCCTACCCCACGTAGACCCTATAGAGGGACCAGCAGTACAAGTCAGCGGCAGCGTAGTAAGTAAGGCAATCAGAGATATGAAGATAGGGAAGGCAACCGGTCCATCGGGTATAGCTGCCGAGATGCTGAAGGCATCTGGGTCTGTAGGTCACACTATAACCACACGTATCGTTAACCAGGTAATACTAGAGGGGGCCATACCAAAAGATTGGTGCAGTAGCATCATTGTCAACTGCTACAAAGGTAAAGGCGATGCACTAGATAGAGGAAACTATAGAGGTATAAAGTTGATGGACCAGGTCATGAAAGTAACAGAAAGAGTTATAGCACAGCTGATTAGGGACCGGGTGAATATAGACGAGATGCAATTTGGGTTTGTACCAGGGAAAGGCACCACTGATGCGCTCTTCCTTGTGAGGCAATTACAGGAAAAGTACCTAGCTAAAAGTAAGCCACTCTACTTGGCATTTGTCGACCTTGAGAAAGCCTTTGACAGAGTTCCACGTGCAGTAATCTGGTGGGCTCTTAGAAAACTAGGAGTAGATGAATGGCTTGTGAAAGCGGTACAAGCCATGTATAGGGGAGCAGTCAGCAAAGTTAGGATTGGCAATGAGTATAGCGAGGAATTTAGCGTACAGGTTGGGGTCCACCAGGGCTCTGTTCTTAGCCCTCTCCTGTTCATCATAGTCCTGCAGGCAATAACGGAGGAGTTTAAGACCGGATGCCCATGGGAACTCCTGTATGCTGATGACCTCGCACTCATAGCTGAATCTATGGTAGAACTAGAGAATAAATTCCAAACCTGGAAGCAGGGACTAGAGAGAAAGGGCCTCAAAGTCAACATGACAAAGACTAAGGTCCTTATAAGTAGACGAGAAAACAGAACCCAGATCCCCTCAGGGAAATGGCCTTGCTCAGTATGTAGGAAAGGTGTAGGTAGGAACTCCATTCTTTGCCCCAAATGCAAACAATGGGTACACAAGAGATGTAGCGGGATCTCAGGAAGCTTAATTAAGAATGTAGGATTCACATGCAGCAGCTGTGCTGAAACAGCAAGCAAACAGCCACAGGAAACAAGTACCACCAATCTCTGGGAGGGCCCTGTAGAAACAGTAGACAGCTTCTGCTACCTAGGTGACCGAATTAGCAACGGAGGTGGGTGCTCAGAAAGTACAATAACTAGGGTAAGAACGGGATGGAAGAAGTTTAGGGAACTACTACCACTGCTAGCTGCAAAAGACTTCTCCCTCAGAATGAAAGGCAGACTGTATGATGCGTGTATCCGAACAGCGATGTTGCATGGTAGTGAGACCTGGGCGCTGAAGGTGGAAGACTTACGTAGATTAGAGAGAAACGAAGCCTGCATGCTCCGATGGATGTGTAACAGTAATATACGTGAACGACAAAGCATAAATGAATTGAGAGAGAGACTGAGCATAAGAGGAATCAAATGCTGCGTGCAGGAGAGGCGGTTACGCTGGTATGGACATGTGATGCGTATGAAGGATGACAGCTGCATAAAAAGGTGCAGAGCACTAGAAGTTGATGGAAACCGCGGAGTGGGGAGACCCAAGATGACTTGGGATGAGGTGATAAAAGCCGACCTTACCCAACTACACCTCTCAAAGTCAATGACACACGACCGTGACTTCTGGCGTCACGCAGTAATACAGGGTACCCGACCTCCCATAGGTACATGCTGAAGCATATAGACAATATGCCCCCCCCCCCCCCCACCGCAAGGTGGTCGTGGAGGTGCCACGGCAAAAAAGCACCCAGCCCACACTGTAAAGTGGACGTGTAGGCGCCACGAAAAAGCACCCAGCACTCACTGTAAATGAGGTTGGTGTTAGGAAGGGCATCCAGCTGTAGAAATCAAGCCAGATCAGTTCCTGTATGAGCAAGGCATGGTCAGCCGACCAGACACTGCCCACAACAGGACAACCCGTCTAACCCATGCTAGCGTGGAAGAACGGACGTAAAACGGTGATGATGATACATCATACATACATGTGTGTGTTGAATTGGTAACAACTGGAGCAATACATTGCTCTTTTACTGATTGCCCTCAACCTGATTGTGTGTGTGTATATATATATATATATATGTGTGTGTGTGTGTATGTGTGTGTGTGTGTGTGTGTGTGTATATATATATATACACACACATTTAAGTAAACAAATCAAAGGGAAAGTCCTCAATACAAAAAATATATAATATAAAATATATATTAAAAAAATGTATATAAAATGTGTATATCATCATCATCATCATCATCATCATCATACGTCCGCTTTTCCCTGCTTGCAAGGGTGGGACGGGTCTTATTCAGCACAGCATCTCTCCACTTGTCACGATCCTTCGTCATCTCCACCGTGAGCTTCAGTGATCTGAGGTTTGCTCTCACCATCTCCGTCCATGTTTTTCGTGGTCTATCTCTACCACGTCTTCCTTCAACTGGCATTTCCTGGCACTTCTTCACCCATCGGTCATCCTCCATGCGCATCACATGTTCATACCATCTCAGTCTCCTCTCCTATACACTACATTCTATCCTTCTCAGACACACTTTCTCTCTCAACACATTTATGCTGGGTCGTTCACGCACATTTACACTGCACATCCAACAGAGCATGCTTGCCTCATTTCTCTCCAGCCGTCGCATATCCTCTGCAGTTGCTGCCCATGTCTCGCTACCATGCAGCATCGCGCTCCTCACACAGGCGTCATACAACCAGCCTTTCGTACGCAGGGAGAAACCCTTCTTCGTCAACAGAGGAAGCAGCTCCCTAAACTTCTTCCAACCCGTCCTTATTCTAGATATAATGGCCTCGGAACACCCTCCTCCCATGCTAATCTGATCTCCTAGGTACCGGAAGCTATCCACCACTTCTATAGCGCCCTCTTGCATTTGAAAAATGTGTCTATCAGTGCGACTTCTACTGTCTAATTTCCCTTTACATCTACTGCATACATATTTCTCCCTACCTGTTAGTTTGCCTGCTATCCCGCTACATCTCTTGTGTACCCAGGATCTGCATTGTGTGCATTTTATATATATATATACACACATTTAAGTAAACAAATCAAAGGGAAAGTCCTCAATACAAAAAATATATAATAAAAAATATATATTCAAAAATGTATATAAAATGTGTGTAATTTATATATATACATATATATATATTTAAAGGTTAAACAAGGTTCAATGAATAAATCAAAGAATGAGTTTTACAATATATTGCTGCTATATATTCTTTAAGCTGTCTCACACACACCCTCTCTATTGTATGTATTATATGTAGGTTTTTTTTCCATGTTTCAATATTAAGGTATATAAATATTGAGTTTTGTCATATATTACTCACTACCATGACAGAATCTTAACCATCTCCCATGTCATGCATCATCTTATTTTATCTGATGAGGACGTACTGTTGAAGTTAACTCAGTACCTCTGAAATATGTATAATAAAATATACATGATCACAAGAATATCTATTTTATTAATATTTTGAATTAATATTAATATATATATATATAATATATTAATAAATGGAAAATATCTTTATAATACCATATTTATTTTATTATATGTATTTCAAGGACACAAAATATTAGTGTGCTTTCATCAGATAAAATATAATACTTGGTGTTAAGATATTGACATACCTTAGTGCAAACATATCGGCACAGACAGACACACACACACAACACACACATACACATATATATATATATAATACTAACAGTGGTACCCGGCGTTGCACGGGATAAGGTATTTTGGAACACGTGACCTAATCGTAGAAAAACTGCATGCCTGGACAATATGTAAAGAAAATAAACTGAATACTCTGATGACTGGATAATCTTTAAGATTTTCCTCGATGAAGCAGGAAAAATGCAGGTTTTCACCTAATGCGGGCCCTAGGGGATCAAGAAAATAATTTTTTTTTATGTTGCATAATATGCCTTGAAATTTTGGGAAAATCGGCTAGACGTAACGAATCAAAAAAGCCCTAAAAAGCTGAAAAAATGAAGTTTTACACCTAATGAAATTTTTTACCTAGGCCAGAAAAAAGTTGGATTTTCTTTGCTCACGGTATGAAGAAGAGACTGGCTAATACATAATTACAATTTCAAGGAAATCGGTCTGACGTAATGCCTCAAAAACCCCCTAAAAAGCTGAAAAACCGCAGTTTTTCTCCCAGGGGATCAAAAAGTAGAATTTTTTTTATGTGCATAACACTCCCTGAACATAAAGAATACACATGTAAAGTTTGAAAAAAACCGGTTGGATACTTCTCGAGTTTTAGGGATTGAAACTCAGAGACACATACACACACACATACACACACACACACACACACACATCGTCAGTTTTATATATAGAGATATATTATTGTTTCTACTTTTGGCACAAGGCCAGCAATTATCCCAGAGCAAATACACACATTTTATATTTATTTATATATCAACAACTGCAGAGTCACCCTTATTGGATTGGACATAAACTCGATAATTCTTGAGGTGAACTCAGCCACAATGAAGTCACACCATAACCTCACTACAGATGGTTTAACCTTTAAGCATTTAAACTGGCCATATCTAGCCAGGATTCTCTCACCTGTTTCTGTTTAAACCGGCCGTAACTGGTCACTCATATGTAAAAATAAAGAGTCAGTGTAGAAGCATCTACATGGGTACATGAAATGTTAGAAATAGCATCCAAATCTCCCTCAAATTACAGCCTATAGCACATTAGGCTATACAGTTGAATATTCAATAATTGTTTCTACTTTAGGCACAAGGCCAGCAAACACCCCAGTGCATTACTGGTACTTTATTTTATCGACCCCGTAAGGATGAAAGGCAAAGTTAACCTCGGCGGGATTTGAACTCAGATCGTAAAGGGGCGTAACTATGCTAGAAAGCATGGCGTCCGACCCTCTACCGATACTGCCAATCCACATTCAATAACAGATGCCAGGTTCATAGCTGGATTACTTTCATCAATGTCCTGATACTGAAAAAGATATTTAATCCTTTAGCACTTAAACCGGCTATATCCGGCCAGAATTCTCTTACCTCTTTCTGTTCAAACCGGTTATGATATTAATGTTTAGGTATTCTTCTCAAAATAAATATCAAAATCTCATAGATTTGATATTATGTGAGATAAGACTTTTCCATGAAAATACAATAGTATATATAAAGTATTGTATATACTAAAGGGTTAAACCAGCTGTACCCGGCCAGAATTCTCTCACCTCTTTCTGTTCAAACTCGTTATAACCGGTAACTCATACTAATGTTAAGGTATTGTTCTCAAATTAAATATCAGAATCTCATAGATTTGATATTATGTGAGATAATTATGTGAGGTAAAAGATTTACCATGAAAATATGATAGTAAATATTGAGTAATGTAAATGCTAAAGGGTTAAAAATAAATAATGGATGGCATACAACTCAGAAGTAGGTGTATGTCTTTAAAATAGGTATCTACTGACATATGGTTCTAAAACAAGTGCCTAGTGATATTCTTTTTAAAAATAGTTACACACTGGTGTAGTACCTACTGGAGAGAAATGAAGGAAGCATGCTCTGTTGGATGTGCAATGTCAATGTGTGTGAACGACCAAGAATGGATGTGTTGAGGGAGAAACTTTCTATAAGAGGGATAGGCTGTAGTGTGCGGGAGAGAAGACTGCGATGGTATGGACATGTGGTGCGCATGGAGGATGACCGCTGGGTAAAGAAGTGCCAAGAAATGCCAGTAGAAGGAAGATGCAGTAGAGGAAGACCACGAAAAACATGGGCAGAGGTGGTGAGAGCAGACCTCAGATCGCTGAAGCTCACAGAGTAGATGACAAAGGACCATGTCAAATGGAGAGATGATGAATAGGACCCATCCCACCCTTGCAAGCAGTGAAAAGAGGATGTAAAATGATGATGATGACCGTATGGTACACACTGGTGTAGTACCTATTGGTATGGTACCTACTGGTATGGTACACACTGGTATGGTACCTACTGGTATGGTACTTACTGGTATGGTTCACATAGGCACATTTTTTTTTAATAGAATCAGTAAATCAGTACCTCTGCTTTCTAAAACCCATTTGCACTGCTATAGTGCATGTATGTATGTGTACATGTGTATGTGTACGAAGGTAGATGTGTGTGTGTGTGTGTGCGTGTGTGTATGAAGGTGTGTGTGTGTGTGTGTGTGTGTGTGTGTGTCTGTGTGTGAAGGCGGATGTGTGTGAGTGTGTGTGTGTGTATGTGTATGAAGGTGGGTGTGTGTGTGTGTGTGTGTATGAAGGTGGATGTGTGTGAGTGTGTGTGTGTATGTGTATGAAGGAGGATGTGTGTGTGTGTGTGTGTTAAGGTGTTTGTGGTGTTCCAGTGCAGAGGGGGTAAGTAGAATTGCTGGCATTGCTCCCTCCCTCCCTTTTTTTTCAGTTAATTAGTTTTGTCTCCTAACTTGGGAAATGTGGGGATTGTTGGTGAGCTGTCAGTGGACATTGATAATGGTGGTGGTGGTGTGGTGGTGGAGGTGGTGATGTGGTGGTGATGTGGTGGTGGTAGTGGTGGTAGTGTGACAGAAGTGATGGTGGAAGTGGTGGTGTTGGTGGTGGTATTGGTGGAGGTGGTGGTGGTGGTGTGACAAGTGATGGTGGAGGTGGTGGTGTGACAGACGTGATGGTGCAGGTGGTGGTGGTGGTGTGACAGAAGTGATGGTGGTGGTGGTGTGACAGAAGTGGTGGTGTGACAGAAGTTATGGTGGTGGTGGTGTGACAGAAGTGATGGTGGAGGTGGTGGTGGTGGTGGTGGTGTGATAGTGGTGGTGGTGGTGGTGGTGGTGTGACAAGTGATGGAGGTGGTGGTGGTGGCGAAGAGTTTGTCAAGAAGGAAGTTCTGGTAATTTTAAACACCTAAACTAAATAAATAAACTAAACTCCACTCCAGAGTTATTTTGGGCAGTGGTGGTCAGTAGTGGTTTCATTTTTAATGAGATGTCAAATATTATAAATATTCTTACATGCACATATACATACACACAAATTATCTCTCTTATGCATACATCTAGACACACACACATACACACAAATTATCTCTCTTATGCATACATCTAGACACACACACACACATTCTCTCTATATTGTACATGTACATGGACACATACACAAATTCTCTCTCTTGTACATACATATGGACACACACATACACACAAGCTCTTCCTCTCATGCATACACACACAGGTTTATTAAAAAAGCACTCTCTCTCTCTCTCACACACACACACACACACCCTCTTGAATTCTCTCACCTACACAGAAAGGTTGTCATGTCCTCTGGAGAGTCTTCTCTATTCTTCTAGCATGGGTCCTACAGCTGAATGCCCTTCCTAATATCAACCACCCTCCAGAATGTATTGGGTGCCATAGCACAAACAGGGGAGCTTGTTAGGTCCTTCATGTCACTGATCACTCCTCTCTGTCTTATATTACTGTCGAGATACCAACCACTTAATGGAGGGTACCAAGTGCTTTTTTACATAGCCTCCAACACTAGAGAGGTTAACTTATTCCAAAGAAAGCCTCCAACACTGGAGATGTTAGTTTGTCCCAAAGCACCCCCCAACATTAGAGAGGTTAACTTCTTCCAAAGCACCTCCCAACACTAGAGAGGTGAACTTGTTCCAAAGCAAGCCTCCGACACTAGAGAGGTGAACTTATTCCAAAGCAAGCCTCCAACACTAGAGAGGTGAACTTGTTCCAAAGCAAGCCTCCAACACTAGAGAGGCTAGCTTATTCCAAAGCACCTCCCAACACTAGAGAGGTGAACTTGTTCCAAGAAAGCCTCTGACACTAGAGAGGCTAGCTTATTCCAAAGCAAGCCTCCACCACTAGAGAGGCTAGCTTATTCCAAAGCAAGCCTCCAACACTAGAGAGATTGGTTTGTTCCAAAGCAAGCCTCCAACACTCGAGAGGTTAACTTATTCCAAAGCACCTCCCAACACTCGAGAGGTTAACTTGTTCCAAAGCAAACCTTATTGGAGGGAACAGAGATATTATGGCAAAATTCTAGGATGGTATGGGAGGGAGCAATGGAAAGAGGAAGTGGTGTCTACATAGCTAGTTGTTTGTAAGGGCTTTCTTGTCTGCCTGTCTGTTTGTCAGTTTGTCTGTCTGTCTGTCTGTCTGCCTGTCTGTCTGCCTGCCTGCCTGCCTGCCTGTCTGTTTGTCTGTCTGTAGGCACAGAAAGGTCTTTTATTTATTTAGAAAACCAAATAATTAACATGGAGTTGTGAAACATGTAGGGATTTTTAAAAAATCAAGAACAAAAACACAACAACAAATGTTTAGAGACTCGAGTCCAGATTCCAGAGTCAGGCTAGATCAATACAGATTGAACCTTGAGCTGATCAACAGTGAAACACGTGTCACTACTCAATAAACGTAATGAAGACATAACAAATCATCCTTTTTATTATTATTGGCAGTGTTGGTAGAGGGTCGGATGCCATGCTTTCCATCATAGTTACGTCCTTTTACGGTCTGAGTTCAAATCCCATCGAGGTTAACTTTGCCTTTCATCCTTACGAGGTCGATAAAATAAAGTACCAGTAATGCACTGGGGTAATTTCTGGCCTTGTGCCAAAAGTAGAAACAATTATTATTACACTCTGCTTAGTTCTACACCTCTATACTTACTGGAAACTACGCATCGAGTACTCACACTGGTGAACCTACAGTAACTGGACCTTACAATCCCTAAAATTCTTATTTTATATCATCATCATCATACGTCCGCTTTTCCCTGCTTGCAAGGGTGGGACGGGAACTGATTCTGGCTTGATTTCTACAGCTGGATGCCCTTCCTAACACCAACCTCATTTACAGTGAGTGCTGGGTGATTTTTTGCCGTGGCACCTCCACGACCACTTTGCAGTGGAATGATATGGACCCCAGTCCCTATCATCTCATTTCTACAGCTGAGTAAACTGGAGCAATGTGAAATAAAGTGTCTTGCTCAAGGAAACAACACATCACCCGGTCCGAGAATTGAACTCACAACCTTTCGATTACAAGGCCAATGCTCTAACCACTAAGCCATGTGCCTCTATATATATATATTACTGTGGTTACTTCCGATTCAACCCGGAATAACTTATATATATATATATAGGAACGAGTACTACCCACTCTACTACCCTAAGTATTGAGTACTTTGGTGCGTTATGGTCCACCTGGTTCCTTACCACATTTCCTTCGTTATATATATATATATGTATGTATGTAAAAGGTAAACAGAAATAACAACACAATCGGTACAGTATATGGAAAGGATATATTAGGTTAACGCTTGATATAGCAGGAAGAGGGTCTTAACGTTTCGGACGCTAGTCCTTCATCAGAAGAAAGAATGAGAAATAAGATAGATTGAGGGGACGGACGGGCTGGAATTGGAAAAAATGTCTTTAGATAAAAATAACAGGTCCATTCATGTCGACATCTCTTGCAAAACTGCTGGTGCTGGAGCTTTGTGCGTGATATATTTTTTAGAAAAGTGGATGATCGAGCACGTCTACCTGAAATGGAAAAAAAAAAAAAAAGAAACCATTTTGTAAATGCACGTGCGTCAGCATGTTGTAAATAATTACAACAGTGACATAAACAGGTGCAAGTTTTTATTTTTCTCATGACAGGTTGAATGACTTGGGTCCCAGAACCCAACGAAACTTGAGTACCTGCTTATGTCACTGTTGTAATTATATTCTCCTAGTTTATACTAATCTTGTCCTATGAACTGAGTGCGCTTACTCTTGGACATTTCCCTTTAACTTTTACTTCAGTATATATATATATATATATATATATATATATGTGTGTTTCTGTGTCTGTGTGTGTGTATATATATATTTTTTTTCACATAAACACACACATATTTGGATTATGTAGTTTCCCTTTGTAATGTGTGTGTGTGTGTGTGTGTGTGTGTTTTTTGGGGGGGGTTCTCACAAGCTGCAAAATAAATGAAATATTATCGGAAAGTAGAGAAATTTGGAACAGTCTAACCCACATACCCCCACCATTAACATACACCCCCACCATTAACATACACCCACACCACTAACATACCCCCACACCACTAACATACCCCCACCACTAACATACCCCCACACCACTAACATACCCCCACCACTAACATACCCCCACACCACTAACATACCCCCACCACTAACATACCCCCACACCACTAACATACCCCCACCACTAACATACACCCCCACCATTAACATACACCCACACCACTAACATACCCCCACCACTAACATACCCCCACACCACTAACATACCCCCACACCACTAACATACCCCCACCACTAACATACCCCCACACCACTAACATACCCCCACCACTAACATACCCCCACACCACTAACATACCCCCACCACTAACATACACCCACACCACTAACATACCACCACACCACTAACATACCCCCACCACTAACATACCCCCACACCACTAACATACCCCCACCACTAACATACGCCCACACCACTAACATACCCCCACCACTAACATACACCCACACCACTAACATACCCCCACACCACTAACATACCCCCACACCACTAACATACCCCCACACCACTAACATACACCCACACCACTAACAGACACCCACACCACTAACATACACCCACACCACTAACATACCCCCACCACTAACATACCCCCACACCACTAACATACACCCACACCATTAACATACACCCACACCACTAACATACCCCCACCACTAACATACCCCCACACCACTAACATACACCCACACCACTAACATACCCCCACCACTAACATACCCCCACACCACTAACATACCCCCACCACTAACATACCCCCACACCACTAACATACCCCCACCACTAACATACACCCACACCACTAACATACCCCCACACCACTAACATACCCCCACACCACTAACATACCCCCACACCACTAACATACACCCACACCACTAACATACACCCACACCACTAACATACCCCCACCACTAACATACCCCCACACCACTAACATACACCCACACCACTAACATACCCCCACACCACTAACATACACCCACACCACTAACATACCCCCACCACTAACATACACCCACACCACTAACATACCCCCACACCACTAACATACACCCACACCACTAACATACCCGCATCACTAACATACACCCACACCACTAACATACCCCCACCACTAACATACCCCCACACCACTAACATACCCCCACACCACTAACATACCCCCACCACTAACATACCCCCACACCACTAACATACCCCCACCACTAACATACCCCCACACCACTAACATACCCCCACCACTAACATACACCCACACCACTAACATACCCCCACACCACTAACATACCCCCACACCACTAACATACCCCCACACTTCTCTCTCTTTGTTTTGCACACACACATGGGTGTCTGTGTGTATGTGTGACTTTCTGTGTGTGTGTGTGTGTGTGTGTATGTCTTTGTGTGTGTGTGTGAGTGGGTGGGTGGGTGTGGGTGGGTATTTACTTTCTGTTTCTAAAATGAAAAGCATGATTTTTACAAATTCGGGCAATTGTATGTTGTGTGTGTGTGTGTGTATGCATGCACACGCAGACACACACAAACACATAGACACAGACACACCCACACACACACAAACTCACACACAGACACACACACACACAAACTCATACAAACACACACAAACACATACGCAGAGACATACACACAAACACATACGCAGACACATACACACACACACAAACTCACACAGACAGACAGACAGACTCACACACACACACACACACACAAACTCACACAAACACATACGCAGAGACAGACACACACACAGACTCACTCACACACACACAGACACACACACAAACACACACAAACACACACAAACACACACAAACACACAAACACATACAAAAACATACGCAGACACAAACACACAGACACAGACACACACACAAACTCGCACATACAGACAGACGCACACACACACACAGACACACAGACACATTCATGTGCAGGTCTTTGACCACAAACCACCATAGAGCTGTTATTACAGTTAATCTGCCCCTTCCTTCCTTCTGTTACCTCATTGTTAGTCAGCATCTCTCTGGCGTGTGTCCAGAGAGCCGTGTGTGTGCGTCTGTGTTTTTATGTGTGTGTGTGTTAGTATTTGTATGTGTGTGTGTGTCTGTGTATGTGTGTGTGTTGTATTTGTGTGTGTGTGTGTGTGTGTGTGTTAGTATTTGTATGTGTGTGTGTGTGCGTCTGTGCTTGTATGTGTGTGTGTTAGTATTTGTATGTGTGTTAGTATTTGTGTGTGTGTGTGTGTGTGTCTGTGTCTGTGTGTGTTAGTATTTGTATGTGTGTGTGTTAGTATTTGTATTTGTGTGTGTGCGTCTGTGTGCTTGTATGTGTGTGGGTGTGTGTGTATGTGCTTGTATGAATGTGTGTTAGTATTTGTATGTGTGTATATGTGTGAATGTGTTATCTCTCTCTCTCTCTCTCTATATATATATATAAATATATATGTTTCTCTCTGTATTATATATATGTTTCTCTTTCTCTCTCTTACTCTTTCTCTCTCTTACTCTTTCTCTCTCTTACTCTTTCTCTTACTCTCTCTCTCTCTCTCACTCTCTCTTACTCTCTCTCTCTCACTCTCTCCCTCTCTCTTACTCTCACTCTCTCCCTCTCTCTTACTCTCTCTCTCTCTCTCTATATATATATATATATATGATCTCTCTCTCTCTCTACATATATATATATATGTGTGTGTGTGTGTATGTGTTTGTGGGTGTGAACGTGTGCATTTGTATATTTACATGTGTGTGTGTGTGTGTGTATGATCTAATGCTCCTCTCAATACCTTTGTTTCTCTCTCACCCCCTCTCTATCTCTGTCTATCACACCCCCTCTCTATCTCTGTATATCACTTCTCTCTCACCCCCTCTCTATCTCTGTATATGTCTTCTCTCTCACCCCCTCTCTATCTCTGTCTATCACTTCTCTCTCACCCCCTCTCTATCTCTGTCTATCACTTCTCTCTCACCCTCTCTCTATCTCTGTATATATCACTTCTCTCTCACCCCCTCTCTGTCTATATCACTTCTCTCTCACCCCCTCTCTACCTCTGTCTATATCACTTCTCTCTCACCCCTCTCTATCTCTGTCTCTCACTTCTCTCTCACCCCCTCTGTATGTCTATATCACTTCTCTCTCACCCCTCTCTATATTCTCTCTCCTATATGTTGTCATTGTTATTTTTCTTCTATTTATACATTATCTGACATTATCCCTCCCCCTCTCTCACATGTGCCTCACTCCCCCCTCTCTTTAATACCACCTTCCTCTGACTGTTACACTCCCCCACCCCTACCCTGCCATAATATTTATTGTTTCTTAACCACAATAAAGACACACTTCAGTGGTTTCCGGGATTGTGTTGCCAAATGTAAAGATCACTTTATTACTACACTGACAACTGTTAATGCAATATATATATATCATCATCATCATCATCACCGTTTTACGTCCGTTCTTCCACGCTAGCATGGGTTAGACGGGTTGTCCCGTTGTGGGCAGTGTCTGGTCGGCTGACCATGCCTTGCTCATACAGGAACTGATTTGGCTTGATTTCTACAGCTGGATGCCCTTCCTAACACCAACCTCATTTACAGTGAGTGCTGGGTGCTTTTTCGTGGTGCCTACACGTCCACTTTATAGTGTGGGCTGGGTGCTTTTTTGCCGTGGCACCTCCACGACCACCTTGCGGTGGGGGGTGTGGGGGCATATTGTCTATATGCTTCAGCTTGTACCCATGAGAGGTCGGGTACTCTGTGAACGACAAAGCATAAATGAATTGAGAGAGAGATTGAGCATAAGAGGAATCAAATGCTGTGTGCAGGAGAGGCGGTTGCGCTGGTATGGACATGTGATGCGTATGAAGGATGACAGCTGCATAAAAAGGTGCAGAGCACTAGAAGTCGATGGAAACCGCTGAGTGGGGAGACCCAAGATGACCTGGGATGAGGTGATAAGGTCGGCTTTTATCACCTCATCCCAGGTCATCTTGGGTCTCCCCACTCCGCGGTTTCCATCGACTTCTAGTGCTCTGCACCTTTTTATGCAGCTGTCATCCTTCATACGCATCACATGTCCATACCAGCACAACCGCCTCTCCTGCACACAGCATTTGATTCCTCTTATGCTCAATCTCTCTCTCAATTCATTTATGCTTTGTCGTTCACGTATATTACTGTTACACATCCATCGGAGCATGCAGGCTTCGTTTAAAAATTTATATATATATATATCATCATCATCATCATCATCATTTTACATCCTGCTTGCAAGGGTGGTGGGACGGGAACTGATTATAACTTGATTTCTACGGCTGGATGCCCTTTCTAACACCAACCCCATTTACAGTGAGTGCTGGGTGCTTTTTTTTTCCCGTGGCACCTACACGTCCACTTTACAGTGTGGGCTGCGTGCTTTTTTGCCCTGGCACTTCCACGTCCACTTTTCAGTGTGGGCTGGGTCCTTTTTTCCCATGGCACCTCCACGTCCACTTTTCAGTGTGGGCTGGGTGCTTTTTTGCCGTGGCACCTCCACGACCACTTTGCAGTGGAATGATAGGGACCCCAGTCCCTATCATCTCATTTCTACAGCTGAGTAAACTGGAGCAATGTGAAATAAAGTGTCTTGCTCAAGGAAACAACACATCACCCGGTCTGAGAATTGAATTCACAACCTTTCGATTGCAAAGCCAATGCTCTAACCACTAAGCCATGTACCTCTCTCTCTCTCTCTCTCTCTCTCTATGCGATTTTTGGCCCTAATCTGTCAAGTTGTTGACAATAGATGTCAGAGGTTATGCTGGGTGTTGGTGAGAGCACTTCTTAGTGGATGACACCTTTCCAGTCCCACCAGATGCTCAGTGGAGCCTTGCGAGAGTGTAGGTCAGTCTTTGCTTGCCATTGTGGCACCCTCCTCTCTTTATCAACCCATGACTACTTGCACTTGACAGTAATGTAGAGACACCAGTTTTCATGACCAGTTACAATGGAATGTAACTGATTGTGTGATGGTAGAAGAGCTGAGTAGTCGCAGCTGTTGCCTGATATTTACAATTACAGTCAGTCAGATTGTAGAGCATCCATTGGTCCAACTTTGACACCTTCTCTGTTGCGTGGAAGTGTTTGAGGATGGTTATTTTTGATGCCCCAAGCACTCCAGAGAGTTGACATGATGACTGGCACATGTCAGCTTCCATCAGCTGACACAGTTACAATCATTGAAATCAGATGGACATCCTGCATGATGTTGATCTTGTC
>OZ024761.1:12483251-12488251 GCA_964016885.1 Eledone cirrhosa | reverse complement strand
CTGGCCTTGTGCCTAAAGTAGAAACAATTATTATTATTATTACATTTACACCCCCCCCCCCTCCTTTCTTTGTTTTCTACCTTTTTTCCTTTTATTCAACAAAACATAAAATAGTTGTTTCTACTTTTGGCACAAGGCCAGCAATTACTCCAGTGCATTACTGGTACTTTATTTTAGCAACCCCCGTAAGGATGGAAGAAAGACAAAGTTAACCTCGGCGGGATTTGAACTCAGAATGGAAAGGGCCGTAACTCTATGCTAGAAAGCATGGCGTCCGACCGTCTATAGTTACTGCATGTCTATCCAATGTTATGCGATGACTTGGTAGAGTTGTTAGAGTGTCGGATAAGAATGGAATTCATTTTCTCTCTCTGCTCGAATCCATTAATGGTCGATAAAAGAGTACCAGTCAGATACTGGGGTTGATTCTTCGTCTGTATCTTTCTCACTTCCTTTCTCTCTCTCTCTCTCTCTCTCTCTATCCTTCTCTGGAAGAAATTTACTGTATTCAGGCCTGGAGAGGGGATGGGCTTCGCCATGCCCTAGAAATATGTCCATATGGCGCCTCTATGACTCTCTCAGGAGTTACAGGTCCATACCATGTCATACCACGTCATACCATACCACGTCATACCTTACCTTACCATACCATGTCATACCTTACCATATCATGTCATACCTTACCTTACCATACCATGTCATACCTTACCATACTATGTCATACCTTACCATACCATGTCATACCTTACCTTACCATACCATGTCATACCTTACCATACTATGTCATACCTTACCATACCATGTCATACCTTACCTTACCATACCATGTCATACCTTACCTTACCATACTATGTCATACCTTACCATACCATGTCATACCTTACCTTACCATACCATGTCATACCTTACCATACCATGTCATACCTTACCTTACCATACCATGTCATACCTTACCATACCATGTCATACCTTACCTTACCATACTATGTCATACCTTACCATACCATGTCATACCTTACCATACCATGTCATACCTTACCATACTATGTCATACCTTACCATACCATGTCATACCTTACCTTACCATACCATGTCATACCTTACCATACCATGTCATACCTTACCTTACCATACCATGTCATACCTTACCATACCATGTCATACCTTACCTTACCATACTATGTCATACCTTACCATACCACGTCATACCTTACCTTACCATACCATGTCATACCTTACCTTACCATACCATGTCATACCTTACCTTACCATACCATGTCATACCTTACCTTACCATACCACGTCATACCTTACCTTACCATACCATGTCATACCTTACCTTACCATACCATGTCATACCTTACCATACCACGTCATACCTTACCTTACCATACCATGTCATACCTTACCTTACCATACCACGTCATACCTTACCTTACCATACCATGTCATACCTTACCTTACCATACCATGTCATACCTTACCTTACCATACCACGTCATACCTTACCTTACCATACCATGTCATACCTTACCTTACCATACCACGTCATACCTTACCTTACCATACCATGTCATACCTTACCTTACCATACCATGTCATACCTTACCATACTATGTCATACCTTACCATACCATGTCATACCTTACCTTACCATACCATGTCATACCTTACCATACTATGTCATACCTTACCATACCATGTCATACCTTACCTTACCATACCATGTCATACCTTACCATACCATGTCATACCTTACCTTACCATACTATGTCATACCTTACCATACCATGTCATACCTTACCTTACCATACCATGTCATACCTTACCATACCATGTCATACCTTACCTTACCATACCATGTCATACCTTACCATACCATGTCATACCTTACCTTACCATACTATGTCATACCTTACCATACCATGTCGTACCTTACCATACCATACCATGGCATACCTTACCATACCATGTCATACCTTACCATACCATGTCGTACCTTACCATACCATACCATGTCATACCTTACCATACCACGTCATACCTTACCATACCATGTCATACCTTACCTTACCATACCATGTCATACCTTACCATACCACGTCATACCTTACCATACCATGTCGTACCTTACCATACCATGTCATACCTTACCATACCATGTCATACCTTACCATACCATGTCATACCTTACCTTACCATACTATGTCATACCTTACCATACCATGTCGTACCTTACCATACCATACCATGGCATACCTTACCATACCATGTCATACCTTACCATACCATGTCGTACCTTACCATACCATACCATGGCATACCTTACCATACCATGTCATACCTTACCATACCATGTCGTACCTTACCATACCATACCATGTCATACCTTACCATACCACGTCATACCTTACCATACCATGTCATACCTTACCTTACCATACCATGCCATACCTTACCATACCACGTCATACCTTACCATACCATGTCGTACCTTACCATACCATGTCATACCTTACCATACCATACCACGTCATACCTTACCATACCATGTCATACCTTACCTTACCACGTCATACCTTACCATACCATGTCATACCTTACCATACCATGTCATACCTTACCATACCATGTCATACCTTACCGTACCTTACCATACCATGTTATACCTTACCATACAACGTCATACCTTACCATACCATGTCATACCTTACCATACCATGTCGTACTAAACCACCACCACCACCACCACCGTCCCCCCCCCCCCTCTCGCCCTCCGGCAAGTTAAATAGATGGAAGACCATCCTAAACATGTCAAAAACTGTGGCAACTCTCTATCCCCAATTCCATCCCAACATCCAGTCACTGCTCCTCTACCCCCTCCCTTCGTAGCTCTCACACACACATACACATACACACACACATACACACACATGCACATACACACACACACGCACACACATATTTAGATTAGAGACTTAAATATGTTGTTTTTTTGTTTTTTTTCCCCCAAAAATGTATACAAACTTCAACAGCATTCTAATAAATATTGTCTGTACAGGTAATCAAAGTGTGTATACATTTTTGGGGGACATCTTGTATATCAACACAGTCCTACACACACACACACACACACACACACACACACACATTTAGATTAGGGAGTTCTTCACCCACTTTTTCCTGAGAGAGTCGTGGGGGGGGCAGAGTCTGCAAACCCTCCCTCCAACGGGTCCTGTCAGAAGCAACCATCTCTAACTGATCCAGCTGGATCCCCAAGCGTGACCAGTCAAGCTCGTGGATGTTATCCAACCATCTTGCTTTGGGTCTACCCCTGGGTCTCCTACCGGTTGGTTTTGCCTGTAAATCGGTCCAACGATTCTTTCCTGAGACACTCTAACCACATGCCTGTAGTATCGGAGCTGTGATCTCTCAATTCGGAGAAGTAGCAGCTCTACCTGGAATGACTCTCTGATCTCTGAGCTACGCATTCTTTCCTCAGACATTCTAACCACATGTCCATAGTATCGGAGCTGTGATCTCTGAATTCGGAGAAATAGCAGCTCTACCTGGAATGATTCTCGAATCCTCTTTGGATTTTGGTCTTTGTAATACATACATACGTATACATTCATACATATACATATATATGTTTATATATATATATATATATATATATATATAAACATATATATATGAATTAGCCGTCGAAACGGCTTGAGCTCAGCCGTCGGGGTCCTACTCGTTCCTATCACCCACTCTACTACCCTAAGTATTGAGTACTTTGGTGCGTTATGGTCCATCTGGTTCCTTACAACATTTCCTTCATTATATATATATATATACACATTCATGTATATATATATATATATATATATATGAGGTTCCAACATTTTCTATGAATTTCATAATTTCATACCTGTGGTTTGTTCAATACTTATATAGAAACACACATAGACAGACACACACACACATGTATATGTAACTCTACTCAGCTGACTATTACAACCCTATTCACTTCATCCTCCCCTTCCCCTCCACACACACACACACACACACACACACACACACACACACACACACACACACACACACACACATTTGCAGCCACTGACCTCATCACATCAAGTTAGTCACTTCTGGAATTTCCTGTTTAACAAAGGTGAGGTCTTACATCTCTGATAACACTGGGTTCCTCTCAGACACCAAACACCTGACTAATTTCTGGCTACAACTACATTAGGGTCCCAAATAATGGGTGGGTAGGAGGTTATGACTAAATGTGGGGGAGGGAGGTTGGAAAATTGTAAATTTTTTTGGTTGTCTCTGTTGATTCTTTTTTAAAAACCAGAATTAGTTGTTTAGTTTGCATACAATTGCGAATACAAACGGCCGAAATGGGGGTTCCTCCGAGGGGTCTTTGGAGTAATGTTACTCGATAACGTGTGTAGCTCGGAGATGAGAGAGTCACTCCAGGTAGAGCCGCTACTTCTCTGAATTGAGAGATCACAGCTCTGATACTATGTGGACATGTGGTTAGAATGTCTCAGGAAAGAATCACTGGACAGATTTTATGGACAAAACCAACCGGCAGGAGACCCCGAGCAAATTGGTTGGATAACATCCATGAGCTTGGCTGGTCACAGTTGGAGATGGTTGCTTCTGACAGGACCTACTGGAAGGAGTGTTTGAGGACTCTGCTCCCATGACTCTATCTGACTGACCATCTGTTAATATATTTACATCTATCCTCTGTACGGTGGCTATGGTGAAAGAAGTTATATGGTGGACGAGGTTGAGAGGACTGAGGACAGATGCCTTTCTCTCCGGACAACAATTGATTCCATTCTTTAAGTATCACTTTAGAAGGAGAATCAGGGTGGAGAGAGAGGCACTGCACCCCAGTAAATTTACTGAAAGGTGGGTGAATGAAGCGAAAATGGCCCGAGTGATTGGGTCTTCTCTGTTTATAAGCCTGTAGGTTGAGGAAGAGAGCAAAA
>OZ024761.1:12468251-12478251 GCA_964016885.1 Eledone cirrhosa | reverse complement strand
AACCCTAGGCCGGCAGTGATCCAGTTGTCCTGTGATCAATGTTCTCTTGAAATTTTAACCCTAGGCCGGCAGTGATCCAGTAGTCCTGTGATCAATGTTCTCTTGAAATTTTAACCCTAGGCCGGCAGTGATCCAGTAGTCCTGTGATCAATGTTCTCTTGAAATTTTAACCCTAGGCCGGCAGTGATCCAGTTGTCCTGTGATCAATGTTCTCTTGAAATTTTAACCCTAGGCCGGCAGTGATCCAGTAGTCCTGTGATCAATGTTCTCTTGAAATTTTAACCCTAGGCCGGCAGTGATCCAGTAGTCCTGTGATCAATGTTCTCTTGAAATTTTAACCCTAGGCCGGCAGTGATCCAGTTGTCCTGTGATCAATGTTCTCTTGAAATTTTAACCCTAGGCCGGCAGTGATCCAGTAGTCCTGTGATCAATGTTCTCTTGAAATTTTAACCCTAGGCCGGCAGTGATCCAGTAGTCCTGTGATCAATGTTCTCTTGAAATTTTAACCCTAGGCCGGCAGTGATCCAGTTGTCCTGTGATCAATGTTCTCTTGAAATTTTAACCCTAGGCCGGCAGTGATACAGTAGTCCTGTGATCAATGTTCTCTTGAAATTTTAACCCTAGGCCGGCAGTGATCCAGTAGTCCTGTGATCAATGTTCTCTTGAAATTTTAACCCTAGGCCGGCAGTGATCCAGTTGTCCTGTGATCAATGTTCTCTTGAAATTTTAACCCTAGGCCGGCAGTGATCCAGTTGTCCTGTGATCAATGTTCTCTTGAAATTTTTTCCCCAAACTGATTCAGAATCTTTTGAGGTAAAAATGTTTTAAATCTAGAATTGAATGTGCAGTAACATTATGTGCATTTCACCAATATCGAATGTGCAGAAACATTATGTGCATTTCACCAATATCGAATGTGCAGTAACATTATGTGCATTTCACCAATATCGAATGTGCAGTAACATTATGTGCATTTCACCAATATCGAATGTGCAGTAACATTATGTGCATTTCACCAATATCGAATGTGCAGTAACATTATGTGCATTTCACCAATATCGAATGTGCAGTAACATTATGTGCATTTCACCAATATCGAATGTGCAGAAACATTATGTGCATTTCACCAATATCGAATGTGCAGTAACATTATGTGCATTTCACCAATATCGAATGTGCAGTAACATTGTAACGTGCACTGCACCAATATTAATTGTGCAGTAACTCCTATCAGTAACAATAATGGAGGAGCTAAAGGTGAGTGAGGCACTAAGCCCCTGGAGCAGATACAAACTATGCAGTGTGGACATGTCTAAACAGACTAAGATCTGGTGTTGGACGTGCAAAAGTCACTCTTGCAAAATGGGGATATTTAAAGGATGGGGACGTTGTGTGTGACTGCGGCATCGAACCACAGACTACGCAGCACCTCCCGATATGCCCCCTGTTGTAACACCCCTGTTGTAACACCCCTGCACAGCATTGGACTTGGCAATGTGTTCAGTTGTGGCAGAACCACATCTAGCCAAGATTTGTAACTGACATTCTTGTGGACACGACAAGAAGGAGAACTGTACATTGGATAATATAGTCCTAGATACACTATGTCTGATAGCCACTAATACTAACTACTGTAATGTATGTGCAAAAGTTACTCTTGCAAAATGGGGATATTTAAAGGATGGGGACGTTATGTGTGACTGCAGCATCGAACCACAGACTACGCAGCATCTCCTGATATACACCCTGCTGTAACACCCTGCTGTAACACCCCTGCTGTAACACCCTGCTGTAACACCCCTGCTGTAATACCCTGCTGTAACACCCCTGTTGTAACACCCCTGTTGTAACACCCCTACACAGCATTGGACTTGGCAGAGTTTAATGACAAAGGACAGCAATGTGTTCAGCTGTGACGGGACCACATCTAGCCAAGCTTTGTAGCTGACATTCTTGTGGACACGACAAGACTCTCGTTTATTCTTGTATATATATAGTGTATATATAATGTTGTATATATATATAGTGTATATAAAATGTTGTATATATATATAGTGTCGTATATTATATATAGTGTGTATATGTAGTCGCTTTACTCTAAAGGATAGGGATATTGTATGTGACTGTGCCATTGAACAACAGACTACGCCACACAACCTGACATTCCCCCTGCTGGAACACCCCTGCACAGCATTGGACTTGGCAGAGTTTAATGACAAAGGACAGCAATGTGTTGAGTTATGGTGGAACAACATCTAGCCAAGCTTTGTAACTGACACTCTTGTGAACACAACAGGAAGAATGTGTACCAAGCACTGCATTAGTTTGTAAGATTAGTGGGTTCCCTTTGTTGGTGATTGTGACCAACATGGGGTAAATTATGGTGGAGGTGGTGTGGATGGTGGCAGTGGTGTGGGTGATGATGTTGTAGATGAAGGTGGTGGTGTGGATGATGGCAGTGGTGTGGGTGATGATGTTGTAGATGAGGGTGGTGGTGTGGATGATGGCAGTGCAAGTGATGATGGTTGTGATATACGCACATATTTATATATCTATATATATATATATATATATATATATATTCGTACATCCACGTACACATATTTGCACACCCACACATTTAAACATATGTTCACACATATACACATCATTATATATCCACATCAATATATATATGCACCCTTATATATAGATACACACACACACACACACATACACATATATATATATATATACGCATACATCATTATATATACACATCAATATATATATATATACACATCAATATATATATATATACACACTCACATCATTATATATACACAAACAGAAATATTTCTCAGATTTTTTCATAACAAAAGTTTATTGTTTAGCTTCTTTTCTGCCACATTTTACACAATGACACACACACACACACACACACACACACACTGACATACACACAATGACACACACACACTGACACATATACAGACACATATTGACACACACACACACACTGATACACACACATTGATACATACACACACTGACACGTATACAGACACATATTGACACACACACACACACACACTGACATACACACTGATACACACACATTGATACATACACACACTGATACGTATACAGACACATATTGACACACACACACACTGACATACACACTGACATACACACTGATACACACACATTGATACATACACACACTGACACTTATACAGACACATATTGACACACACACACACACACTGATATATATATACAGATACACACAGGTACAGACACACTGACTCACACACAGTGGCGCGCACACATTGACACACACACACACACACATACAGATACACACTGACACACACATACAGATACACACTGACACACACACACATGCAATACACATTTATGCACACATGTATATTGACATTTATTATCAGAATACACAGACACAGACACACGTGTGTGTGTGTGTGTGTGTGTGTGTGTGTGTGTGTGTGTGATTTGTTGTGGAGCATCATCCCCTAATATAGCAACCATGTCAGCAGGAATGTCCTTGGGGACTAACCCCTTTTCTGCAGCTACTTGATAACACAGCAATGCCAAATATTGTCTACTTTCAAGAGAAGTCGTTACTAGCTAACGATTTCTCTTGAAAATGGAAAGGGACAGTGCAGTTATTAATTAGAAGTATTGAAATTAATGCATGCAAGATTTCACAGCTCTAACATCACTCCTTCCTAGTCAGCCTATGAACTTTTTAGCCCACCCTCATATATGACGAATCATCATCATCATCATTTCATTTTACGTCCGCTTTTTCCCTGCTTGCAAGGGTAGGACGGGAACTGACCCTGGCTTGGTGTCTACAGCTGGATGCCCTTCCTAACACCAACCTCATTTACAGTGAGTGCTGGGTGCTTTTTTCCCGTGGCCCCTCCACGACCACTTTGCAGTGGAATGATAGGGACCCCAGTCCCTATCATCTCATTTCTACAGCTGAGTAAACTGGAGCAACATGAAATAAAGTGTCTTGCTCAAGGAAACAACACATCACCCGGTCTGAGAATTGAACTCACAACCTTTCGATTGCAAGCCCAATGCTCTAACCACTAAGCCATGCGCCTTCATTTTGGTAAAAACAAGAGTACGCAGGAGAAAGCTATCTACATTCGTAGTGTGTAATTACGATGGAGATTTAGTATATATATATATGTAATCTCTGTAAATATGGTTGGAGTTAGGAAGGACATCCAGCCGTAGAAAACCAGCCAGAAAGACCCCTTTATGAGTGAGACTCAGTCACCCGACACAACCTGCCTCAAAATAGGATCCGTCTAACCCATGTTAGCGGGAAAAATGGACGTTAATCGATGATGATGATGATGATGATGATATATATATATACACACACACACACACACGCACACGCACACACATATAGATATATATTTATATATATATATCACTTAGTTAATGAGATATTGTCTCATTTTTGGAATAATTGGAATAGAAATTAGTGACCTCTGGGCGACTGATGTCACATGATTGGCAGTGTGTGTGTATGTGTGTGTATGAGAGAGAGAAAGGGAGATGGTAGACACAGCACCACTACAGCATGGCCCTCATCAACACTACCACCACAAAACACCACCGCCACCACCACCACCACCATCACCACCACCACCATATAGATATTGCTACATATTTTAACCAATCCTCTTTAGTTGAAATGTGAGATATTTCCTTACAATTATAAATTTCACTTTATTTGTCTGTTTCCATTTCCATATTAAAATCCTTTTTAACATTCTTCCTGTGTCACTAATTGTAAGATAATGTGTTAACGACACTTAGCTAATGAAATAATTAAATTAAACTACTTTTTGTGTACTTGTTAGCCATTGTATCTATTTAACTTGTTCTCCTACCCTGTTTCTATCAACTACTTCGCTCATATCTATCTCTTGTCTCCATATATGTATAAAATACAAAGACACATATCATGTATGTTGTATTTCCTCTATTTGGCATGCTAGGAGAAGTTAGTGGCTGTGCTGAGAGAGGAGAAGGAATAAGAGAAAGTATAATAAAAAGAGATTGAATAGATGATTAATAGATAGATAGATTGGAGATTGTCAGAGTGTTAGGCAGTGATTGTATGTGTGTGAAACAGACAGAAATATTCAGCAGCCAGTAACAATATTTACAGCCACATCACCACCACCACCACAATACCCACAACACCACCACCACTATATCCACACCACCACCACCACTAAATCCACCCCACCATCACTATACCCACACGGGGTGATCATGAATGGAATATCTTTGATCTCGGGTCTTTTTCGCCTGGCATGTTGAAGTTTGAGAGTCACTCCAGGTAGAGCAGCTACTTCTCCGAATTGAGAGATCACAGCTCCGATACTATGGACATGCGTTTAGAATGTGTCAGGAAAGAATCTCTGAAGAGTCACTCCAGGTAGAGACGCTACTTCTCCGAATTGGGAGATCACAGCTCTGATACTATGGGCATGTGGTTAGAATGTCTCGGGGAAAGAATTGCTGAAGAGTCGCTCCAAGTAGAGCTGCTCCTTCTTCGAATTGAGAGATCACAGCTCCGATACTATAGGCATGTGGTTAGAATGTCTCGGGAAAGAATTGCTGAAGAGTTGCTCCAAGTAGAGCTGCTCCTTCTTCGAATTGAGAGATCACAGCTCCGATACTATGGGCATGTGGTTAGAATGTCTCGGGAAAGAATTGCTGAAGAGTTGCTCCAAGTAGAGCTGCTCCTTCTTCGAATTGAGAGATCACAGCTCCGATACTATGGACATGTGGTTAGAATGTCCCGGGAAAGAATTGCTGAAGAGTTGCTCCAAGTAGAGCTGCTCCTTCTTCGAATTGAGAGATCACAGCTCCGATACTATGGACATGTGGATAGAATGTCTCAGGAAAGAATTGCTGGACAGATTTTACAGGCAAAACCAACCAGCAGGAAACCTAAGCGTAGACCTTGAGCAAGATGGCTAGATAACATCCATGAGCTTGACTGGTTCTGCTTTGGGATCCAGCCAGATCTGTTGGAGATAGTTGCTTCTGACAGGACCTGTTGGAAGGAGTGTTTGAGGACTCTGCTCCCATGACCCCTAAAGGAATAAGTGGGCGAAGATGAAGAAGATGTTGAAGTTTTGGTTTCTTTTAATAATTGTAACAGTTGTCACCTCTCAGAGACAGGAGAGAATCTTTATTGTTAATATTCTCTTCAGCTCTTCTTAATCCACTGTTTTTTGGAGAACGATGAGCAGACCTGGAGTTCAAGAAGAATGACATAATGGGAAGGAAGGACTGAACAGAGTGTTTAGTTGAGAGGTGGGGATGATGAGATGAGGGAGGGTTGGGGGTGGGGGGTGAATTAGAAATGCTTGAGTGGTACTGTAGTTTATCAACCTCAGTATATGACTGGTGCTGTATTATATTGACCTGCCACATCTATGCAATGGCACACACATAACAGCCAGGAGGATGATAAAACCATCTCCTATAGGTCACTATTCTTGGAGGTCATAATCAAGGAAAAGTACATTTATTCCTAAGATTCCTCTTCCTATTTCTCTATCAAGCTGCCATTCAAATTCTGAAGACTCCAGTTCCCTGTTAGAGCCGGTTTTGCTATGATCATAAATAAAGCTGAGTCAGTTTCAAATTGAATGAGAGAATCGGTTTTTTGCCCATGGACAGTTATATCTAGGTTGTTCACGAGTAGAAACACCTAGTGGGGAGGGGATCTGTAATGGGGAGAGGAGAGGGGGGTATGTGGGATGAAGTAGGACTGATGGGGAGGGAGTGGGTAGACCAAGAAACATGTCAACAGCACCCTATAAACCAGACGGTTTCGTTTCATAAATTGTGAATTTGAAAACTAAATTTCGTCATTTTAGAGTTATCTCCCCTAGACGGATTGCGTATTTATATAGTAGCGTTATCTCCCTTACTAACTCCCTATAGTTCATATAAATATATTAGGGAAAGCTTCTACGTAAATCATTCGGCTTGCTAGAAATAACAGTCAAGTATCAGTCTTCATTCATATTGCCTTTAATGAACCTGAAGGATAAATTAGATTGTGTAGTTTAAACTGTAAAAGGTACAGGACGATCACTTGCAGTAGAACGCCTTTCAATACCGATCCACTTGAATCAGGTTGACCCAGGGCTAAACACTCACTGTTTCATCAAATATTTAAACATTTAAAATCACCACATTCTATTTTATTATATACTAGTCAACGATGCAATAGTAGCAGTAGTTGTAGTAGCGGCAATAGTAGTAGCAGCAGCAGTAGCAGCAGCTTTGCATTATATTAAAAAACGTCGTTTTTTTTTTATTTATTAATGATTTTCTATCTTAACTAATTAGTCAAGGTGTGGTGTACCTGTTTAGGAACGCCACTTTTCCAAAGTAAACACATTCAAAATCAACAAACAATAAATAAAAAAATGCAAAAGAAATAATCTTGAACGAAAAATAATGCTCAAACTTGATATAACACACACAATGCACATATTTATATATATATATATATATATGTATATATATATATATAGTAATAATAATAAATGTGAAGACAAGACAAAAACCCGAAAAGGGCTGGATAGGAGTAATATATATAGAAGATCCCGTTAAGGGTGAAAGCAGCGATTCTTTGCTTAAACTTAAATCTGTTATTTTAATATATATAGGTTTTAGCTTCAGGCATTTTAATATATATAGGTTTTAGCTTCAGGCATTTTAATATATATAGGATTTAGTTTCAGGCATAGCTGTATACAGATATGTATAGATATTTCGTATTTCTAAAGAAACACGGTATGTTTACAGGGTAAACAGTTAGGAAGCCGTCGGGGCTAACGCCCTCTGGTGGTGTCCAGCAGAAGCAAGGGGATACAATGGTCGATGCATTCAGACTTAACTGGTCTTCATTTATATATATATATATATATATATATATATATATATATATATATATATAACGGCGATGAATTTGTTTTGCGAGGTTTTTTATATGAAATCGTGTGTCGAAACAAATATTGTTATACTTGGGGAGGGTCATATTTGTGTAATAATATTGCCAGAATTAATAACAGAACACACTCACTGTTTGCTTGGTTTTCGCTTCTGTGTCTTTTATATCGGTCAGTCAATGGTAACATTGAGGACCGAATAAATTAAATTAACCGATATAAAAGACACAGAAGCGAAAACCAACCAAACAGTGAGTGTGTTCTGTTATTAATTCTGGCAATATTATTACACAAATATATATATATTTGAAATAAAGCTCCTTGTTGTACAGCCGACCATGTTATTCTTCAATCTTTCACTATATATATATATATATATATATATATATATATATATATATATATAGAACAGAGCTATTTAATTAGAAAGTGAACAACACAAAATATATGTCTGACGACCAATCCAAACGTATATTATTATCGTCTGTGGTCCAGAAACCTTTGGTAATAGAGTAGTTATATTTTGTGTCGTTCACTTTCTAACTAAATTATATATATATATATATATATATATATATATATATATATATATATATATATATATATACATACACACACACACACATGGTTTGGCATGTTAGATTAATGTAGTTGTGGAGCCTGCTAAGATGAGTCCCGTTGGGATAAAATCTTTAAATATGTTTAAAAGTATCAAGTTTATATAGAATATAATTGACTTAGTCGTTTACATATGTGATTCTCTACCGCCTCCTGAAACTACACACATACATAACACACCTAAAATACAGTAACTAACACACACACACACACACACACACGTGATGGTGGTGGGTGTTTAAATACAAGGGAAACAACTCTGGTTGTAATAACTTATTCAGTTTAGTTGTGTGTGAGTGAAATATAAGCAGACGTGATATATGGTAGGTTTAGTGCGGGATTTAGGACAAATGTGGCCCTATGCCAGTTAGGTAATGAATCCCCTTACTTGAGCCCTGAAGGAGATAAAAATATTTTGTTTGGCAGGAAGATGGTCGCCTTTCCTTGGCCAGCGGGATACCATGCTTAAGTGCACCTAAGCACTATAGTAAATCAGACACTGGGCAACTGTAAGGTTTTAATGGCACAAGGCCGGTAACTCATAATGACTTTGTTTTCAAACGCGATGACTTTCACAGTAAAAGTCCACCGGGAATTTTTCAGTGAGGTTACGTACAAGGAAGACATTGAATAACATACATGCACTCCTTGCTTCTTTTCTTATCCCATCCTAATATCTGAGGGTCGGAGGTCATGTACTTATGGACCAGCACTCCCCATCTTTTCCTTTCTCTTGCCATTGCTGTACATTCTACCAAACTCCTTCCTCTCCATTCCTTAACCCTTTAGTATTCACATTACTCTATATATACTATTGTATTTTCACAGTAAAGGCTTTACCTCACATAATACCTCACATAACATTTACATTACTCTATATATACTATTGTATTGTCACAGTAAAGGCTTTACCTCACATAATATCTCACATAACATTTACATTACTCTATATATACTATTGTATTGTCACAGTAAAGGCTTTACCTCACATAATATCTCACATAACATTTACATTACTCTATATATACTATTGTATTGTCACAGTAAAGGCTTTACCTCACATAATATCTCACATAACATTTACATTACTCTATATATACTATTGTATTTACACGGTAAAGGCTTTACCTCACATAATATCTCACATAACATTTACATTACTCTATATATACTATTGTATTGTCACAGTAAAGGCTTTACCTCACATAATATCTCACATAACATTTACATTACTCTATATATACTATTGTATTGTCACAGTAAAGGCTTTACCTCACATAATATCTCACATAACATTTACATTACTCTATATATACTATTGTATTTACACGGTAAAGGCTTTACCTCACATAATATCTCGCATA
>OZ024761.1:12448251-12463251 GCA_964016885.1 Eledone cirrhosa | reverse complement strand
GCATATACAACCACACACAGTCCTACATACACACACAGTCCTACATACACACACACCAGTATATACAACCACACACAGTCCTACATACACACACACCAGCATATACAACCACACACAGTCCTACATACACACACACCAGTATATACAACCACACACAGTCCTACATACACACACACCAGCATATACAACCACACACAGTCCTACATACACACACACCAGTATATACAACCACACACAGTCCTACATACACACACACCAGCATATACAACCACACACAGTCCTACATACACACACACCAGCATATACAACCACACACAGTCCTACATACACACACACCAGTATATACAACCACACACAGTCCTACATACACACACACCAGCATATACAACCACACACAGTCCTACATACACACACACCAGTATATACAACCACACACAGTCCTACATACACACACACACCAGCATATACAACCACACACAGTCCTACATACACACACACCAGCATATACAACCACACACAGTCCTACATACACACACACCAGTATATACAACCACACACAGTCCTACATACACACACACCAGCATATACAACCACACACAGTCCTACATACACACACACCAGCATATACAACCACACACAGTCCTACATACACACACACCAGTATATACAACCACACACAGTCCTACATACACACACACCAGTATATACAACCACACACAGTCCTACATACACACACACCAGTATATACAACCACACACAGTCCTACATACACTCACACCAGCATATACAACCACACACAGTCCTACATACACACACACCACCATATACAACCACACACAGTCCTACATACACACACACCAGTATATACAACCACACACAGTCCTACATACACACACACCACCATATACAACCACACACAGTCCTACATACACACACACCAGTATATACAACCACACACAGTCCTACATACACACACACCACCATATACAACCACACACAGTCCTACATACACACACACCAGTATATACAACCACACACAGTCCTACATACACACACACCACCATATACAACCACACACAGTCCTACATACACACACACCAGTATATACAACCACACACAGTCCTACATACACTCACACCAGCATATACAACCACACACAGTCCTACACACACACACACCAGTATATACACACACACCACCATATACAACCACACACAGTCCTACATACACACACACCAGCATATACAACCACACACAGTCCTACATACACACACACCAGCATATACAACCACACACAGTCCTACATACACACACACCAGTATATACAACCACACACAGTCCTACATACACACACACCAGCATATACAACCACACACAGTCCTACATACACACACACCAGCATATACAACCACACACAGTCCTACATACACACACACCAGTATATACAACCACACACAGTCCTACATACACACACACCAGCATATACAACCACACACAGTCCTACATACACACACACCAGCATATACAACCACACACAGTCCTACATACACACACACCAGTATATACAACCACACACAGTCCTACAACCACACACACCAGTATATACAACCACACACAGTCCTACATACACACACACCAGTATATACAACCACACACAGTCCTACATACACTCACACCAGCATATACAACCACACACAGTCCTACATACACACACACCACTATATACAACCACACACAGTCCTACATACACACACACCAGTATATACAACCACACACAGTCCTACATACACACACACCACCATATACAACCACACACAGTCCTACATACACACACACCAGTATATACAACCACACACAGTCCTACATACACACACACCACCATATACAACCACACACAGTCCTACATACACACACACCAGTATATACAACCACACACAGTCCTACATACACACACACCACCATATACAACCACACACAGTCCTACATACACACACACCAGTATATACAACCACACACAGTCCTACATACACTCACACCAGCATATACAACCACACACAGTCCTACACACACACACCAGTATATACACACACACTACCATATACAACCACACACAGTCCTACATACACACACACCAGCATATACAACCACACACAGTCCTACATACACACACACCAGCATATACAACCACACACAGTCCTACATACACACACACCAGTATATACAACCACACACAGTCCTACATACACACACACCAGTATATACAACCACACACAGTCCTACATACACACACACCAGTATATACAACCACACACAGTCCTACATACACACACACACACCACCATATATACCAACACACTGCCCCCCCCCCCCCCCCTAGGTCTACTACATAATACTAAAGAACATACATTTTCAGGTCAAATTATCAGCTAGTTAGCTGCTACTTTTTAATTAGTTAACTACTATGAATTGAATTCTATGAATTTTCCTAATTTAGAGATCCCAGCTCCGATACTACGGACTTGTGTTTTATAAAGTCTCAGGAAAGAATCGCTGCACAGATTTTATGGGCAAAACCAACCAACAGGAGACCCAGGGGTAGACCCCGAGCAAGATGGTTGGATAACATCCATGAACTTGGCTGGTCGCACTTGGGATTCAACCGCATCAGCTGGAGATGGTTGCTTTTCTGACAGGACCCGCTGGAAGGAGTGTTTGAGGATTCTGCCCTCCACGACCCTTTCACGAATAAGTTGGCAAAGAAGAAGAACTACTGCTATGATGATGATGATGATCATGATCATCATCATTTTACGTCCGCCTTTTCCCTGCTTGCAAGGGTGGGACGGGTCCTATTCAGCACAGCATCTCACCATTCATCACGGTCCTTCGTCATCTACTCCGTGAGCTTCAGCGATCTGAGGTCTGCTCTCACCACCTCCGTCCATGATTTTCGTGGTCTTCCTCTACTGCATCTTCCTTCTACAAATTTTTTGAAAATAAAAGAAAATATCCAAATGGAAAACTATGAAACACTGAATGATGAGAAATAAAATGAAAAAAAAAAGTTGGTTTTTTTGGACCTGTCCTCACCCCCACAAGAACTCAATCTTGCACCCCCTTGGGGAGGTGTTGGCAACCCAGGTTAAGAACCACTAATATAAATAGACTTTACTTATGTTCATGTTTTATATAGAGTCTTCTTGTAAAAATAGTTGTCAAATTTTTTAACCCCCTCTAGTGGAGGCCTCAGTAACTAAGGTTAAATAATTCATCTTGTGCTTCGTGTACAGAAACTATACACAAACAAACAAACAGATGCCTTTTGAAATCCTTCATTCAGTTGTGTCTTCTTTCAGCACCTTAAAATAGAATTAAGAGGCTCTCTCATTGCATTCTAATGTCTTGCACGTATGCATGCTTGCATGCCTAGGTGAACTGTGCTGGCTGCTTCTTATTCTTCACATAGGTATCCCATGTCAAATGGGTGGGTGCTGTGTAATACATTATATCCCAACAACTCTTACTGGGTTCTCTTTTTGTTTTGTTTTTCATGTCTAAATAACAAGGGATTTCTGTTTATGGTTAGTTCTTGTAGCAATGGGATCTATTTCTAGCTCATTGGCATTCCTGAAGAACCCTCTAACCTAGCTGCACATCTGTCTGTCTGTCTGTCTGTCTGTTTACATCTCTTCCTCTCCCCCCTTCTCTCCCTATCTTTCTCTCCCCGCCTCTCTCTCTTCTTCCCTCTTACCCCTCTCTTCTCCCACCCGTTCTCTTTCTATCTCTCCCCCTTGTTCTCCCCCTCGCTCCTCTCTCCTAGCAGGGAGAGTGGACGTTAAATGATGATGATGATGATGATGATGACCACACACACACACACACACACACACATTGTGTGTGAGTATCATCTTCATTCTTTATGCAGCTGCTATCTTCCATATGCATCACATGTCGACACCAACGCAGTCTTCTCTCTTTCACACTACATCCAAGTTTTTCCCTCAGTTTGCTTATACTATGTCACTCATGCACACTAACATTACACGTCCATCGGAGCATGCTCGCTTCATCCCTTTCTAACCTCTGCAGCTATTCTGCAGTTAAGGCCTATGTTTAACTGCCATGTTGCATTGCAGTTCACACACAGGTATCATACAGTTCACCCTTTGCTCTGAGAGAAAAGCATTTTATTGTTAGCAGCAGTAATAGATCTCTAAACTTCTTCCCAGCTTGTTCTTATCCCAGATATCACACTTTCAGCGCATCCTCCTCCGCTAATAATTTGATCGCCTAGGTTAGCAAAAGCCGTCAACAACTTCTAGAGAGCTCCTTTGGCAGCTGAGAGATTCTATTTCATGTTTGTTCATTGTGCATCTGTTGCATATAAAGTCTATCTTTTCTCTTAGCTTTCTGTTAAACCTCCTTTCATCCTTTCAACACATCTTTCCAGTTCTTTACTTTGACCCCTGAATGTCCCCCCCCATCCCTTCTTGCCAGCTATCTTCTGTGAATTTCAGCATTCTTCTTCCCTAGACCACCTCCCTACTCATTTCTATTTGGAAGGAATTGGCCACTTGCAGAAGAGAGCCCCCCGCCGCATGTTGGAGTGGCTATTCCAACATGTCTCCCTTGCAATCCTCTCCTAGTAACATTTACTCCATCCTGACAGCTGGGATACCATCTGGGGGATCTGGAGGCAAGAAGGTGCTCCTACACACCACCCAGGCCAGTATAATAAGGCTTGCCATATTTGAATACATTCTGGTGATCTTTGGTCTGTAATTACAAAGATTTGCTTGCAGCCATGTTGAATGGATAACCGTACTAATGGAACCCATCATCTCTTTAGTCACACCTTGTCACTCTAAAAACCTATTTACTTATGTTTTTCTATCATCATCATCATCATCATCATCGTTTAACATCCACCTTGCACGCTAGCATGGGTTCTATCTATCTATCTATCTATCTGTAGCCCCCCCCCCCCCTTCCCCCTTGTTAAGTCAATTTAAGCAATCTGTAAGGTATTTATGGTGCAACAGCTTTCTTTCTCACCTCTCACCTCTCTCTACCTTCCTTACTCCTCACCCTCTTACCCACCCCATTCCTCACACCCTCTTACCCACCCCATTCCTCACACCCTCTCACCCACCCCATTCCTCACACCCTCTCACCCACCCAATTCCTCACACCCTCTCACCCACCCCATTCCTCACACCCTCTTACCCATGTTCTTTACCTTAATAACATCTTCAACCCCTGCCCTTTCAGCACTCATCTTTAACCTTCTGCTATATCAGCAACTTCAGGGACTAATTACCAGCTTCAGGGACTAATTACCAAAAATAGATAGAACCCTCAAATCCTGTCCCCTTCACACTGAAATCAAAACTATGATTAGTTGCTGTATTTTTCTTTTTCCATTAACATAGTTGACTCCTCTCACTCACACATTTCCTTTTAACCCTCGAGTATTTAACCCTTTAGCATTTACATCACTCTACACACACACACACACACACACACACACACACACACACACACATATATATATATATATATACATATATACTATTCTATTTTTGTGGTAAAGGCTTTACCTCACATAATTATCTCACGTAATATCGACTCTGAGATTTTGATATTATTTATTTTGAGAACAATACCTTAACATCAGTATGAGTGGCCAGTCACAGCCAGTTTGAACAGAAAGAGGTGAAAGAATTCTGGCTGGATATGGCTGGTTTAAATACTAAAGGGTTAAACTGGCTATCATCATCATCATTTTACGTCCGCTTTTCCCTGCATGCAAGGGTGGGACGGGAACTGATTCTGGTTTGATTTCTACAGCTGGATGCCCTTCTTAACACCAACCTCATTTACAGTGTGGGCTGGGTGCTTTTTTTTGCCGTGGCACCTGCACGACCACTTTGCAGTGGAATGATAGGGACCCCAGTCCCTATCATCTCATTTCTACAGCTGAGTAAACTGGAGCAATGTGAAATAAAGTGTCTTGCTCAAGGAAACAACACATCACCCGGTCTGAGAATTGAACTCACAACCTTTCGATTGCAAGGCCAATGCTCTAACCACTAAGCTATGTGGACGTGTAGGCGCCACGGCAAAAAAAACACCCAGCACTCACTGTAAATGAGGTTGGTGTTAGGAAGGGCATCAAGCCAGAATCAGTTCCCGTCCCACCCTTGCAAGCAGGGAAAAGCGGACGTAAAATGAAATGATGATGAATTATATAAAATAAAGCCTTCACCGTGAAAATATAACAATAAATATAGAGTAATGTAAATGTTATGTGAGATATTATGTGAGGTAAAGCCTTTACTGTGAAAATATAATAGTATATATAGAGTAATGTAAATGTTATGTGAGGTATTATGTGAGGTAAAACCTTGACTGTGAAAATACAATAGTATATATAGAGTAATGTAAATGTTATGTGAGATATTATGTAAGGTAAAAACCTTTACTGTGAAAATACAATAGTATATATAGAGTAATGTAAATGTTATGTGAGGTAAAGCCTTTCCAATGAAAATACAATAGTATATATAGAGTAATGTAAATGTTATGTGAGATATTATGTGAGGTAAAGCCTTTACTGTGACAATACAACAGTATATATAGAGTAATGTAAATGTTATGTGAGATATTATGTGAGGTAAAGCCTTTACTGTGAAAATACAATAGTATATATAGAGTAATGTAAATGTTATGTGAGATATTATGTGAGGTAAAGCCTTTACTGTGACAATACAACAGTATATATAGAGTAATGTAAATGTTATGTGAGATATTATGTGAGGTAAAGCCTTTACTGTGAAAATACAATAGTATATATAATGTAATAGTAAAGGGTTAAATTTCTTGGTTTGTCTAGTAGACTTAATAATTCTTTGGCTAATTCAACACCAGCACCACCTGACTTTTGGGTGCCTTGGGGGATGTCCCTGGACCAGGATACCTTCCTCCTTCTCCTTACCCTCCCATTTTTGGTTTCCCTGAACAGGATATGTATATATATATCATCATCATCACCACCATTTTACGTCCATTCTTTCACGTTAGCATGGGTTAGACGGATTGTCCTGTTGTGGGCAATGTCAGGTTGGGTGACCTTGTCTTGCTTAAACGGGAACTGATATATATATATATATATGTATATATATATGTATATATGTATATATATATATATATATATATATATATATATATATATGTATATATATATATGTGTATATATATATATATATATATATATATATATATATATGTGTGTGTGTTAGAAACGGAAGTGTTCATCAGTTGCTACTCTGAGTTATTTATACATGCAAAGACACACACATACACACACACACACATACATGTAAACACACACACACACACATACATGTAAACACACAGTCACACACATTCATATATAATATTACTAATGACTTTTTACATCGAGTGACAGGAAGGAAATCATATCTGTTAAGTAATTTAATTCTTTGGAGTTAAACAAAATATAAGCGCTATATGTATATGCATGATATATATATATATATATATATATATATATATATATATATATATATATATATATATATATATATATATATATATATATATATATATATATATATATATATATATATATATATATATATATATATATATATATATATATATATATATATGGAGGCACATGGCTTAGTGGTTAGAGCATTGGCCTTGCAATCGAAAGGTTGTGAGTTCAATTCTCAGACCGGGTGATGTGTTGTTTCCTTGAGCAAGACACTTTATTTCACATTGCTCCAGTTTACTCAGCTGTAGAAATGAGATGATAGGGACTGGGGTCCCTATCATTCCACTGCAAAGTGGTCGTGGAGGTGCCATGGCAAAAAAGCACCCAGCACTCACTGTAAATGAGGTTGGTGTTAGGAAGGGCATCCAGCTGTAGACATCAAGCCAGAATCAGTTCCCGTCCCACCCTTGCAAGCAGGGAAAAGCGGACGTAAAATGATGATGATGATATTAAAAGATGTAGTTGGATCACAGGTAAACTAACTAAGAACATAGATTTTATATGTGGCCAGTGCCCACAGGATACTAGCTCCATCCATTGCCCAGATGGTTCTATAGAAATAGTGGACACCTTCCGTTACCTGGGTGATAAAATCAGCAGTGGGGGAGGGTGCTCTGAAAGTACAGTAGCCAGAGTCAGAACGGGATGGAAAAAGAGAGCTTATACCACTATTGGCCGCTAAAGGTTTCTCCCTAAAAATGAAAGGTAGGCTGTATGATGCCTGTATATGAACAGCAATGTTACATGGCAGTGAGACATGGGCCTTGTGTACAGAGGATCTACACAGACTAGAGAGGAACGAAGATTGCATGCTCTGTTGGATGTGTAATAGTAATATACGTGAACGGAAAAGCATAAATGAACTAAGTGAGAAATTAGGAATAAGAGGGATCAGATGCTGTTTACTCGAGAGAAGACTACGTTGGTATGGTCACGTGATGCGCATGAAAGACGACAGTTGTATAAAATAGATGGAAGCTACGGAGTAGGCAGACCCAGAAAAACCTGGGACGATTTGATAAATTCCGACCTTACACCTCTCCAAGACAATGTCACTGGACCGAGATCTTTGGCGCTACACAGTAATACAGAAGACCCGCCTTGCCTAAGTACAAAGCGAAACCTACAGTCAGTAGGCACCTCCTAACCAAAAATACACCCCCATCCCACTACCCCTACCCCCACCCCTATCAACACCACCCCTTTCTCTGTCCGAAATAAATGAGGTCATGTAGGTGTCACGACAAAAAAACACAGTCCACGGTGTAATGTGGCCGTGTAGGCAACACGGTAAAAACCTCCCAGTTCCACACTGTAAACGTGGTTGGTGTTAGGAAGGGCATCCAGCTGTAGAAAACCTGCCAGACAGTCCTATACAAGCAAGACAACCACTCTTGCCTCAAGTGGGACAATTCCCGTCTAAACCCATGCTAGCATGGAAGATGGACGTTAAACGACGATGATGAGGATGATGTATATATATATATATATATATATAATATTCAAAATATTAATAAATAAGAAATATTCTCATAACCAAAGTATATATTTTATTATACATATTTCAAAGGTACAATGGTGTTTCAGTACGTTTTCATCAGATAAAATATATGAGAGATTGGATATGTGATATACCACTAAGATAGTGAATCTTCAATGCCTGTAGTGGTATAGGTGGGTAGTTATATATATCTATATATATATAGAGAGAGAGATTATTGGTTATATACACACACACATATAATTATGAATCTATATTAATATATTTTTCTATATATATCATGCATATACACATACACACAGACCTTGTGTTTTATACACACACAGACATATATATATACATACATACATACATACATACATACAGACCTTGTGTTTTACACACACACACACATACATACATACATACACACACACACACACACACACACACACATACATACACACACACACACACACACACACACACACACACACACACACACACACACACACACACACACACACACACACACACACACACACACACACACACACACACACACACACACACACTCTCTCTCTCTCTTCTACCTCCCCATCCCAAGCTTAAGCGTACCTGCCTGGATTTCTTCTTAACCATTCTCACTAAATACCAGAACCACATACCTGGCGAGTGTTATTTCAGTTTCACTGATCTCTGCAACTTCTCTACCATCTCTCTTGAAACATCTGCTGTTGGTGCCACTCATACTTCTCCTAGGCTGCTTATGTTTCACCATTGCTATTTTCTGAAACTGACTTCAGTTAATATATCTCTCTCTCTATCTCTCTCTATCTCTGTCTGTTTGTCCCTGTCTCTGTCTATCTCTCTCTATCCCTGTCTGTCTCTGTCTGTCTGTCTCTGGCTGTCTCTCTGTTCCTCTATCTCTGTCTGTCTGTGTGTATGTCTCTGTCTCTGTCTGTTTGTCTCTCTGTGCCTCTATCTATGTCTCTCTCTGTCTGTTTGTCCCTGTCTCTGTCTGTCTCTCTGTTCCTCTATCTCTGTCTGTCTCTATGCCTCTCTCTCTCTATTTGTCCTTTTACCTCTCTCTGTCTCGCTGTCTCGCTGTCTCTCTCTGCCTTTCTGTTTGATGTCAATCTCTCTCTCTTTCTGTCTCTCTGTTTGTATGTAATTCTCTCTCTCTGTAATTCTTTCTATCTCTCTCTCTGTCTGTCTCTGTGTCAGCCTCTCTCTCTCTCTCTCTCTCTCTCTCAGTCTCTCCTTCCTCTTTCTTATTCTCTTCTCAACAGTTTTCCATCTGTTCTTTACATTAAATATAAAATAAGCCAAGTACATCTATTTACTAAAATACTACCAATTTCATGTATTATCATACTTTTATTATTTTTATAAGATTTATTAACTTTTTCTATCACCATTACCATAATGAAAAATACTGCCAATAATTTTGGCTGGTTATTTTAAGGAATGGATGGATGGTCCCGTAACTCCCGGGGAATTCGTAGGGGTGCCATGTTGACATACAACATCTCTAGGGCATGTTTAAACCTGGTGGAGCCCATCCCTCTCCAGGTCTGAATATAGCAGATGTTTTCCAGTGAAAGATAGAAAGTGAAAGAGAGGAAATGAGAAAGAGATATAGAGGAAGAATCAACCCCCAGTACTAAACTGGTACTTTTTTTTTAACCCTTAAGCATTCACATTACTCTATATATACTATTGTATTTTTGTAGTAAACACTTTATCTTACATAATATCTCACATGATATTGAATCTATGAGATTTTGATGTTATTTATTTTGAGAACAATAACTTAACATCAGTATAAGCGACCAGTTTCAACTGGTTTGAGCAGAAAGAGGTGAGACATTTCTAGCCGGATATGGCCGGTTTGAATGCTAAAGGGTTAATGACTCTATATTTACTATTGTATTTTCATGGTAAAGGCTTTACCTCACATAATATCGAGTCTATGAGATTTTATTTGATGTTATTTATTTGGGAGAGAGGAAATGAGAAAGAGTAGAAGAAGAATTGGCTCCAGTACTTGACTGGTACTTTTTTCTTTATCGACCTCGAAAGGATGAAAGGCAATGCTGACCTCGGCGGGATTTGAACTCAGAGAGCTGAGACAGCTGAAATGAATAGCGCAAACGACTCTGCCAGTTTGCCGTCTAGATTTTTGGGAATACTAGGCTACAACTAGTAACCTAGGGTAATCCCCAACTTTTTCATATCGTTCCTTGTCCTTTCACTACTACTGGTACTCCAGAACCTATCATATCATTCAGGCTGTTCCTAGTAGACATGTCTCCAGAAGTAGTTCAGTCGCTGCTGTAAAGTCTATTTTTGGCAGCTAGTTTTCAAGGTTCTTTGTCACCATGCCAAGAGCACCAATCACTACTGGGACAATGATGACTGTCTTTACTTCATTACTCCAGCATTTCAAGATTTTATGTTTTAAGCTGGTATAAGCCTCTACTTTCTCCTCTTTGCGTTCAATTCTGCTGCCAAAAAGACACGCTACATCTATGAGGGTACAGTTTCTTTCTTTCTTCTCAATTACAACAATATCTGGGCTGTTGTGTTAAATCTTCATCTCGGTCTGAATTGGTAAGTCCCATAAGATCTTTATCTTATCATTCCATAGTATTCTCGCTCTCTAGCACTCTCTTCCAGAGAACTCTCTTCCATAGTACTCTTGTTCTCTAGTACTCTCATCCAGAGAACTCTCTTGCACAGTATTCTCGCTCTCTAGCACTCTCTTCCAGAGAACTCTCTTCCATACTACTCTCATTCTCTAGCACTCTCATCCAGAGAACTCTCTTGCACAGTATTCTCGCTCTCTAGCACTCTCTTCCAGAGAACTCTCTTCCATACTACTCTCATTCTCTAGCACTCTCTTCCAGAGAACTCTCTTCCATAGTATTCTCGTTCTCTAGTACTCTCTTCCAGAGAAAGATGGAGAGTGAAAGAGAAAGAGAGAGGAAATGAGAAAAAGATATAGAGGAAGAATCAACCCCAGTACTTTTTTTTATCGACCTCGAAAGGTTGTCTAGTGTATTGTCTCCTATCTGTAGGCCCTTGTGGCCAATAAAGAAATAATTGTTTCTACTTTAGGCACAAGGCCATTACTGGTATTTTATTTTATCGACCCCGTAAGGATGAAAGGCAAAGTCAACCTCGGTGGGATTTGAACTCAGTCTGTAAAGAGACGTAACTATGCTGGAAAGCATGGCGTCCGACCCTCTACCGATACTGCCAATCCAACGCCCTAATAATGATAATAATAATTATAATTTATATATCTATTTATTTTCAGATGCCCTTTTGGCTGACTTACAGTCTACAACCGCGCACATTTCGTCATTCCAGCAACAACAGGCAGACCAGGAGCAGTATCAGAATCGGAGGGCAGACATTGGGAGTTCACAGTCATCTCCATGTACATCGCCTCTCCCCTCCCAGCTCACTGACCACAACGATACATCACAACTGAGGCGCAACGACAAGGTGAGGTTTAACCTTTAGCATGCTGACATTTTTTTTTAATGTATTACTTCCCTTTACATTACTCTATATATACTATTGTATTTTCTCAGTAAAGGCTTTACCTCTTATAATTATCCCACATAATATCGAATCCATGAGATTTTGATGTTATTTATTTTGAGAACAATACCTTAACATCAGTATGAGTGGCCAGTTATGTTCGTTTTGAACAGAAAGAGGTGAGAAAATTCTGGCTGGATATGGCCGGTTTAAATACTAAAGGGTTAAGGAGAGATTACTCTATCGGAGACTTCTGTTGCCCACAGTGCCAAGAGGGTTAACTTTCTTTGGCCTACGTAGGCGGACAGGATTATGGAGTTTGTTTTAATCCAGAGGTTCTGAAACTTTTGGGGCCACTGCCCCACTTCACGGCCACATAACACCCTCACCGCACTTCTCCTCCCCTATTTCCAGAGATACCTGCCTACACGCAAATTGTAAATGATATATAATAAATAAAATTGTTGAAATGTGACGATAACAGCCATGATGAGGACACTGGGTTTATATAACAATGTATAATAATAATACCACTGAAGATGGCCAGTGGGTGCAGGAGCTAAAATGTTGTGACTATAACAATCAAGATGAAGACATTGGTGTTTATATAGCAGTGTATAATAATGGTTTCTGATTTAGACACAAGGCCAGCAATTTTTTTTGAGGGGGGGGGGGGGAATTGATTCAATCAGTCCCAATGCATTACTGGTACCTTATTTTATGGACCCCATGGAAGCCTTCTTTAATGGTTTTTTTCTCTTCTCTCTTCTGAAATCCAGGCCCATGGATCTCCAAGTTTGAAACAACACATTATCCAGGAGAACTCTAGTCACCACCATCACCACCACCACCACCATCATCACCATCAGCAGCAACAGCAACAACAACAACAACAACAACATCATCACAGTTACAGCAGTGAAAGGACATCAAGTAGTAGTGGCAACAGTGCTGCCACCTATCAGCAAGAGAGAAGCAGTAGTGCGAGTTCAACCCTTTCACAGTCAAGTCTAGCAGGGATCAGCCCTGTAGGTTACAACAAACCCCTTGGATCTGGTTCAGTAAGCAGTGGCAGTAACAGCAGTCTCGGTGCCAACGTTGGCTCACAAATGTCGTCGACAATAAACAGCAACCTGTCGGAGCTTGACCAGCTCTTGCAGGATTTGAACTCTGCTCATTTCTTGGACGAGGTTAACCGTAAAACCAACTGTGAGTGGAAGACCCTATCTTTTTATCTTTCTTATTTTTATTTGAGCAACTAAAATGGTATTACTGTTACTTGCTTATATAGACATATATGCTACTATTACACTTACATTATATATATCTATACACATATATATATATCAGACAGTCCACGCTGTAATGTGGCCGTGTAGGCAACATGGTAAAAACCTCCCAGCCCCACACTGTAAATGTGGTTGGTGTTAGGAAGGGCATCCAGCTGTAGAAAACCCGCCAGACAGTTCACGCTGTAATGTGGCCGTGTAGGCAACACGGTAAAAACCTCCCAGCCCCACACTGTAAATGTGGTTGGTGTTAGGAAGGGCATCCAGCTGTAGAAAACCCGCCAGACAGTTCACGCTGTAATGTGGCCGTGTAGGCAACACGGTAAAAACCTCCCAGCCCCACACTGTAAATGTGGTTGGTGTTAGGAAGGGCATCCAGCTGTAGAAAACCCGCCAGACAGTTCACGCTGTAATGTGGCCGTGTAGGCAACACGGTAAAAACCTCCCAGCCCCACACTGTAAATGTGGTTGGTGTTAGGAAGGGCATCCAACTGTAGAAAACCCGCCAGACAGTTCACGCTGTAATGTGGCCGTGTAGGCAACACGGTAAAAACCTCCCAGCCCCACACTGTAAATGTGGTTGGTGTTAGGAAGGGCATCCAGCTGTAGAAAACCCGCCAGACAGTTCACGCTGTAATGTGGCCGTGTAGGCAACACGGTAAAAACCTCCCAGCCCCACACTGTAAATGTGGTTGGTGTTAGGAAGGGCATCCAACTGTAGAAAACCCGCCAGACAGTTCACGCTGTAATGTGGCCGTGTAGGCAACACGGTAAAAACCTCCCAGCCCCACACTGTAAATGTGGTTGGTGTTAGGAAGGGCATCCAGCTGTAGAAAACCCGCCAGATAGTCCTATGCGAGCAAGACAACCACTCTTGCCTCAAGTGGGAAAACCCCGGTCCAAACCCATGCAAGTGTGGAACACGGACGTTAAACGTTGATGATGATGATATATATATACATACATATATATATATATTATTTATTTACTTATTTATTTACTTTTTCTTTTTCTTTTCCTTTTATTTTACAAAAGCACTCTGGCTAATTGACCACTACCCAAAGAAAAAACGGCCTGTGCCATGTTGTGGTCCT
>OZ024761.1:12433251-12443251 GCA_964016885.1 Eledone cirrhosa | reverse complement strand
TCTCTCTATATATGTATACATATATATATGTATATATATGTATATATATATATATATATATATGTATGTTGATCTTTACAGTTGATTCAACATGTGATATCTTTGGTTTGACCATAAACTTAAAGAAAATAGTAGTTTTATATCAACCTACCCCTGGTCAAGTTGTGGACCAACCGAAAATATATGTGAGGGGTAAACTTCTTAAGGTTGTTGAATCCTTCATATAACTAGGAAGCAGAATAAGTAAAGATGGAACATTGGATCCAGAAATATCTCTAAGGAACCAAAAGGCAGCAAAATCTTTTGGTAATTCTGTGTCTTGGGTTTGGTCACAAAGTCATCAAGATCAGGAAAAGAAATATCTGTTTATAGACCTTTTGTGTTATCTTCTTTTCTGCACTCGTCTGAAACTTGGACCTGTTACAAATATCACATCAGACTCCTGGAACGATTCCACCAAAAATTCTTACATCATATTCTAAAAGTAAAATGGAATTCATTCACTCCTGACTGCTATTTCTTCCATCCCCGCAATAATTCTGAAAAACCAACTGCGGTGGTCTGGACATATTGTCCGCATGGCTGATGAACATATCCCCAGCAACTGTTTTATGGGGAACTTACTCGGGTAAAAAAGAAAACAGAGCAAGCCAAAGAAGAGGTTTAAGGATGTATTGAGGGAGAACTTGAAGAATGTAGGAATATATCCAAAAAATTTGGAAAGACTTGCAGTGGATCACTCTACCTGGCGCTCAAAAATATGGGACGGTGTGAAAACTTTCGAGCAAAATAGATTAATGTAGATAAATATGGAAACAACAGGCAGTAAGTGAATATCAAATTAATGGGACTCTTTCTACTTGTCCTGTTTGTGGTAAAATCTGCCTGTCAGAAGCTGGACTTCAATCTCATATGAGAACACACCATAGGACATTTCCTACAGACCTCAGGACATAACAACCAGTTCACACTTAATGCCACAGATGTCACAAAATATGCAAATCTAAAAGAGGTCTATATATATATATAACAAAGAAAGTGTGGTAAGGAACCAGGTGGACCATAACGCACCAGAGTACTCAATACTTGGGGTAGTAGAGTGGGTAATAGGAAACGAGTCGGGACCCCGACGGCTGAGCTCCAGCCGTTTCGACAGGTAGATTCAAACTAAGCCAGCAGTATTAGAACGGTGGTAATTTAGCTGAACTTAACAAGGGGTACAGTCCATATATGAGCATGCAGTCAAAACAAAAAAAGCAGAAATATCAAAGCAAACAATCCTAAAAAATTTGTTGTTTTCTTGTTTTTCTCTCTCTCTATACACACACACACACACACACACACACACACACACACACACACACACACACACACACACACACACATATATCCAGGGAGTGTAATGTGGAGTTACTGTAGGTTCACCCGGGTGAGCACTCGATGTTTAGGTTCACTTCTGTGTCGAGGTGTAGAGCTAGACAGAGTGTGTTATAGTAAAATAAAATAAAATAAGGACGATTGGTTACTCCTTCATTACATTTATTGGTTGGTGACGCATGTTTCACCACTGATCAGCTCAAGGTTCGATCTGTATTGAATATATATATATGCACACACACATATGTGTATAATTTTGATGGTATTGGATAAACAAATGATATTCCAGTATTTTGATCTTCGGTTATTTACAACCATTTCATTTAAAATAGTTTGTTTTTTTCCTCGTTATAATGGCTGTTATTTTTTCTGAACACAGGTTTAGTGCACAGCATCAAGTTGTTGAACTAAACGTTTTAGGGTTAGTTCGGTTGCGTTTAAGGTTGAGATGCATAAGAAGAAGGTAAAGCATGGCCTATTACGTAATGGGGTTGTGGTCGCTGCAGATAATAATAGTTTTATTATACAGAAACTACGTAATATGACAGCTGCAGCTTGATAAAGTCTGTCTTCCCCATTTGTTGATTTGTGAAACTGGTGATGCGTGGGGGGGGGGGGTTATGAGTGCAGGTGCCTGGCTTAGTGGCTAGAGAGTTAGATTCACAATCTTGGGGTTGTGAGTTCAATTCTTGGGGTTGATAGTATCATCAATGGAAAAATTATTTCCTTGGTCCGATTTGACGATTATTTCCTTGTCGATTGATCAGAGAGCGATGAGTGTAGGTTTGCAGTGTTTTCTTTATGGATTAAGGCAACAAATGGTCTTATTTACATGTATATGTTGGTACCACAGAACACCCAGTACTCACTGTAAATATGGTCGGTGTTAGGAAGGGCATCCAGCTGTAGAAAACCAGCCAGAAACAGTTCTATACGAATGAGACACGGTCACCCGACCAATCTTGCCTCAAGTGGGACAAACCCGTCTAACCCATGCTGGTGTGGAAGATGGACGTTAAACGATGATGACGATATATTGATATATATATATATAATTCTAATTAATTAATATATTTCTTTTACTCCCTTTCTCCATCTCTTCTTTTTACATTTTAACTGCGCCCTCTCCCCGCCCCATCCGTTCTGTTGAAATATATAATGCAGGCTCCCTCTGTTGCTTTGTTACCATACAGTGCGTCTGTGGGTGCGTTACCCCAGCTCAATATTACTCTGCCACCACTCACTAAGGCCTATGGAGAACCAATTACACCACCGTTCCCTGTTCCCCCTACGGGACCAGGGCAATATTATGAGGAGGCCCTTTACGACGACCCACAGGAGTTTAAGTCTTCCACTTCGGCCACAGCCACCACCGCCGTCAACAACAGCAGCAGCAGCAGCAGCAGCAGTGCCGCGCAGATGATGTCACACAGGTTGGCTAACTTAGTACACCTTTCCCTACTGCCCCTCCTCCCACCACACGCCCACCCTGCCTCCCCCCGCCCCCTTTGCCTCCCTCGCCATTCCACACACTCCCACATTCATACATAAACATATATAAACATACATACACTCACATACACTCACATACACTCACATACACTCACATACACTCACATACATATAGATTCACACACACATACATGTGCATTTATATTTACATATATACATACATATATATATAAATATGTATATATGTATATATATATATATAATATATATATATATATATGTAAAAGTTCTATTTAATTTGTTGGGATACAACAAGCAAATATGTTTATAACTGATATAAAGCACTCAACAAATAATTGGAGTAAAAATACGATATTAACAAATGGAAACTATATTTATAAAACCATATTTATTTCATTATACATATTTCAAGGACACCAAGTTAAATTATGGTGTGCTTTCATCAGATAAAATATAATATAGAGCAGTTTTATAAATAAATATTGACATACCCTTAAAGAATGCAACCATTACTGTTGGAAGTTCCCGGATATTTATAAAACTGCTCTATATTATATTTTATCTGATGAAAGCACACCATAATTTAACTTGGTGTCCTTGAAATATGTATAATGAAATAAATATGGTTTTATAAATCTAGTTTCCATTTGTTAATATATTGTATATATATACATATATATATACATATATATATATCGTACATATATATATATATACATATATATATATCGTACATATATATATATATAATGTGACCCAAAAAGTGTATACACACTTTGATTACCAGTACAGGCAATATTTATTAGAATGCTGTTGAAGTGTGTATACAGTTTTTGGATACCCTGTATGTATGTATGTATGTATGTATGTATATGTATGTATATGTATGTTTATTTATTTTTGTATATATATATATGCATATATACACAGACATATATGTATATATATATGTATGTTTATATATATATATATGCATATATACACACACACATATACATATATAAATATATATATACATATATATGTATATATATATTTATGCATATATACACACACAAATATACATATATATGTATATACATATATATATGTATATATATGTATATACACATATATATATATATACATATACATACATATGTATATATATATATGTGTGTGTGTGTGTGTATATGCATATATATATATATATATATACATGTGTATATATACACACATATACATACTTAACCACACTCGCACTGCGGCCCTGGTTTGTCCTGCTCTCCAATTTTTTACCTCCTCATCCACTTCACACACCCCCAATCTACACAATTAACAACAGCCTCCACCTCCACACCAATACACCCTGACCCCCCTTGCTCTTGCACATCCTCGCCATAAGACTGCAAATTGACTACCTTGGAATCATCTCTGCGTCTGTTCCTCTCTCAGTTAGACATTTCTTTACTATGTAGTACTTCATAGCTATTCTCTAGACCTCTCTAATAATACAAACCTATGCTCCACACCTAGCAAACACTCTGCCATCTTGCTTTGCTGATTCTAACATTATGAGAGTCGTAGTTACTTAGATTTTTTTGTCTTGCCATTCAGGTCGGCATTTGAATGTATTTATATCTCTTTAGTTTAGTGTCAGTTTAGTTAGTTCCATGATATGGACATGCTATATACTTCTGCACAGATTAACCTTTTAGCATTTACATTACTCTATATATACTGTAGCCATCTGATCTGTCTACCACAGTAAATGACGGCCTGTTTAACCCTTTAGTATTTACATTACTCTATATATACTGTGGCCACGTCATCTGTCTACCACAGCACATTACTCTATATATACTGTGGCCACCTGATATGTCTACCCCATACATTACTCTATATTTACTATTATATTTTGATGGTAAACACTTTACCTCACATAATATCGAATCTATGAAATCTTGGTATCATTTTGAAAACAATACCTTAATATAAGTATACAGCCAGTTTGAACAGAAAGAGGTGAGTGAATTCTGGCCAGATATGGCAAGTTTAAATGCTAAAGGGTTAACCAAACAATAACAGATGATTGTGACAATAGTAAAAATATATTCGAATGGCAGACCTGCCAACCTCTAAAAACCCAAACGAGGAGTACCATAAAAAAAAAGGTCCCAAAACGGGGAGAAATGAGGCAAAATGGGGAGATTTTACATAATGAAAGCTATACCAATTTTCACAAGAGTAGACATCTCTCATCCACTCCAAAGGCTATTGCAAATTTCCCTGTCAGACTGGGAGAGTTGACAGTTCTGCAATGAATGATAGTAAAAATATATTCCTATGGATGATGGTATATCTATGGAAGCAACAGAAGAATTAACTGAATGGTTAAAACCTGTTTATTAAGCAAAGATGGAAGAGGATGGCCATCCACCATTTTTCTTTTGATTTTCTTAATGAAAAGTTTTAACCTCAAAATATTGAAATAAAAATAAATAATAAATTCATTACTATAAATTAAAAGTTTAACCCATTAGTATTTACATTACTCTATATTTGGTTGGTATAAATGCGAAAGGGTTAAGCTGTTTGATTCTATTTTCTATTGAACTGGCTTTAGAAAACAATTTCTAATATATATTATTATATATACCATTTATAATATATATTATTACATATATACCATTTATAATATATATTTATATATATAATTATATATGTTTTAATTAAAAGAAGATAAATCTAAATATGTTGTAATAACACTGGAATGAAATACCTAAGTGATGTGTAATTGTTCTACTCTGTGAGTTCAAATCCTGTCCGGCTTTATTTACTTTTGCATCTGTCCAAGGAAGGGATAACGTGGGATCAGTTAATCAGTTGTATACTGGTTCCAATTCAATCAAACTAATACTCTACTTCCATTAGAAATGTGTGCCCTTCTTAACCCTTTAGCATTTACATTACTCTATATATACTATTGTATTTTCACAGTGGAGGCTTTATCTCACATAATATCTCACGTTATATCGAATCTGTGAGATTTTGATATTATTTATTTTGAGAACAATACCTTAACATAAGTATGAGTGGTCAGTTACGACCGGTTTGAACAGAAAGTGGTTAGAGAATTCTGGCCGGATATGACCGGTATAAATGCTAAAGGGTTAAATATTCCAAGCAAATTAATAATGTTTTGAATAGCAAAAACCACAGCAACAACAACAAGAACAGTAAGATAAATGAGAAGACTACAATAAAGAAAGAGAAGGGATCAGATTTGGGAGTGTATGGGTGGTGGTGGTGGTGGTGGATGGTTAGCTTCAAATTTTAAACTTTATTTCTGTTTAACTGTTTACTTTAAACCTTCATTATTGCTGCTATCATTTTTCTAGCTTGTTTCATATAACCGATCTCTTTCCCCAGTCCCACCCTAACAAATTTGTTCCAATATAACTGATTCCACCCCCTCTTCATGTGCCACCTAACAAACTCAACCCAAAGATGTGAATCTAGTGCATGGGGTTTGTGAAACAAACGATCATTTCCTTCGGCTGTTTCGTGCATTATTTTAGATTTGGCTGTTGCTACCAAAACCAACCCTAAAAAAAAAAAATAAAAAAAAAAATTTAAAAAGGAAACAACTTGCTTGTTTATAAAGTATTAAATATTGGATTTGAAAACGAAAACATATTGTAAACAAACAAATAACAACAGTAATAATAATAATAATAATAATAATAATAGCTGCCTGTATATTACTAATCAACAATAGTGTCAGTAAAGGAGATACATGTAGTAACATTTGGTTGCCTGGTTTTTTTTTTTTTTAATATTTTTTTAAAATTTGTTTTGCCCCACTTTTACAGAAATATTTTATATTTCAACTTTATCGCTGTTTTTTTATTTTATATTTCAACTTTATCGCTGTTTTTTTTTTTGTATATGAAAACAAAATGGTTACATATGATATATAAATATATATATATATAAATAATATATATATATTAATGTGTATATACATATATATATATATATATGCACATATACACATATTAATATATATATATATATACACACACACATATACACATATTAATATATATATATTAATATGTGTATATGTGTATATATATATATATATACACATATTAATATATATATATATATAATATATATATATATAATATATATATTAATATGTGTATATATATATATATATAATATATATTAATATGTGTATATATATATATATATATATAATATATATTAGTATATGTGTGTATATATATATATATATATATGTATGTAGGATTTTTGTTATTACTTTTACATATATATATATATATATATTTTGAGAGCCATTATAGCATTATGTTTCCCACATTGAAAACTATAATAATAATAATAATTATTATAATTTATTTTTGTTCATTTATTTAGGGCTTTTTCGCCCTTTTTTGTAACCACTTTTGATGCAATTTCTTGAATTGAATGTTTTATAGATTATTGATAATTGATTAAGTAAATGATTTTTATTTTGTTTTGTACCCCTCAATTATCTGTCAACTATATTTTTGAAAAAAAAAAAAATAATTATATTTTAAATATTTATGTATTTTTTTTAAAATTAATTTCAGCCAGGTGAGATTTTATTTTTATTTATGTTTTATTCTTTTATTTACCAAAATGTTAATTTTGTTGTTGTCTTTTTTGCTCTTTTTTTAAATATATTTTTAATGAAATTCCTTTGTTTTTTGTTTATTTTCAAGCCCCTGTGTTCAGTTTATTATAATAAATTAGCATATTTTGAGCTGATATAAATTTGTCACCTACACTTTTCCAGTTTTTATATTTGAAAACAAATTTCTTTATATGTATATATATATATATATATATATAAATACATACATACACACGTAAAATGAATGAATGATATACATACATATATGTATATATATATATATATATATATATATATAAAATTCAATAAGACTAAAGATTATTGTTATTATTTACAGTAAAGTACCAGTAATGTACTGGTTAATTGCTGGCCTTGTGCCAAAGGTAGAAACAATTATTATTTACATCTACGGTTGTTTCAATGTGACTAGAGTTAATGAAATATTAATTAATCGTTGGTTTTATTGAATTTGGAATTGTAAATGCTCTGCTACTGTAACTGTTTGTTCCTGAAGAACGAAGGGTTAAAGAGACATTGAGCTTATCTTACCAATGAAAATAGGGAACTAGTACACTATAATGTCATATATTATTATATATATATAAATAGCTCTGTATTATACATAGAGCACTCTTTTTTCCTTTGATTTTTCTTTTTGAAATACTTAACATATATATATATATATATATATATATATATATATATATATATATATATATATATATATACAGTGAAATTCTGTAATAACAAAATTCGTGGGGTATAAAAAAAAATTTATAGCAATGAAAAATTCTTTATAACGAAATCTACCTTACCCATCGAGCATGTGGCTGGAGATTGAAAAAAATGTTGTTATACTGAACAATTTGTTATAATGGTATTCGTTATAACTGAATTTTACCTGTATATATATATATATATATATATATATATATATATATATATATATATTATTGTATTAAAAGAAATAATTAAATGTTATTTGGGTTAAAATTGCCAGAACAATTTTTTATCAATTTTTATTATCTGCCATTAAACAGAGGCTGGTAGTTTTTATAAGTTTTTTTTTAATCCCTTTTATGAATATAAGGCTTTCTTTTCTACTTTACCGCTTACCATTGTTTTTTTGCTTTTGTGTATTTATTATTAAAGTTGACTAAATGTTCCATAACACTTCTAATGAAAGCAATATATTTCTATTATATAGCAACGGTTTTACTTTAGAATTGGGTGGAGAGATGTGTCTTTTATTCATCCTCCCAATCCTGGGTTTGTCTATGAACTATGAACTAGGCCTGTCAGTTTTTGTTTGTATTTAAAACTTACATAGCAGTACTGCAGAACCAAAACCAAGTGGTCGATATAGCGTCAAAATATATCATCAGAATATATACATGTAAAGGCAGTCTGACGAAATTGTGTCTGGATGGTTTACAATAATGTAACTGATATCATGGAAATATGTATAACAGCTATTGCGTAATAGATATAATGTGTTAAAGTAAAATTTTATTGCTTTCTACTTTATTATATATATATATATATATATATATATATATATATTCAAAAAACAGAACTTAAAACGATAAGTTCTGGTTTTGGGATATGTCACTATCTATAAAAAAAATTTTGTATTTTATCTGATGAGAGCGTACCAAAAAATTTTGGCACCCTTGAAATATATATAATAAAATAAATGTGGTTTTATAGATAATTTTCATTTATTAATATTATATATATATATATATATGTGTATATATATATATATATATATATATATATGTATATATATATATATATATATATATATATATATATGTATATATATATGTTCAAAATTTCTCATTTTTTTTTTATTAAGATAATCTCTTAGCTTTTTGTCCTCATTGTCCTCCTTCTTTCTTCTATTGGTGGTAGTTTTGTTGTTGTTGTTGTTCATAATTTAAAGTGCTGTCAACCATCACAAGTGAATGTCCTATCATCTTATTACCAGGGGCCATTCTAACCCCGTCTCTCGGCATCAGTTTGTGCACGAATCTTCACCAATACCTGTAATTGTCATCTCAGAGCCGACCCCTTTCTCGGAAGAGTCTGGTTACCCACCACCACAACCACAACAACCACCACCACCACCATATCCGCGTTCATCATCATCAGATCATTACGAAGACCTCTGTCAAATTGATACCACTTCTATAACACACACCACCAACACCACTAGCGCCACCAACAACACCCAGATGTCAACGTTAGTACAAGGGTTAATCTTGTATGCTGTTAAGCTAAATAACCTCATTACCGCGCCAAACTGCCCTTCAGCACGCATCATCTTTTGTTTTTAGTTAACTCACTCTCTGCACTTATTTTGGTTGAAATGCTTCAGAGAATATGTGTTTGAGTCTATGTGTGTGTGTGTATATATATGTGTGTGTGTGGGTGTGTATATATATATGTGTGTGTATGTGCATGTGTGTGTGTGTG
>OZ024761.1:12423251-12428251 GCA_964016885.1 Eledone cirrhosa | reverse complement strand
CATACAGAGTTCAAATATTTGCTCCTTAAACAGCTTGCTTTCTTTCTAACCCTAACTACAACAACAATAACTAATAACAACAGATCAACCATGGTATCTCTCGCTTGCCAACTGCAGAATTTAGCTAACTTTAAATCATTTTTGCTCTGCTGGTAGCTATATATATATATAGTTAATTGTTACTACTTATCTTATTCATTTTTTTCTTATTGATATAAGGGGCAGTTAAAATGTCCCATGTTTGTTACTGTGATTGATTTTATTGTTACTGATGTTGTATTGTTGTTCATTTTATTGTGAAAAGCCATTAAAATCTGATTTATTTCACCAACAGAATGAAGTATATATATATATATATATATATATATATATATATAAAGGTAGAGCACTGGAGGGTAATACCTGTAGTGGTAGAGCACTCAGTCCATGGGACGAGTTTGGTAGAAGTAGTGACACTACAGTTAGTTCACCATACCAAGAACAATTCTTTCACCAGTCCGAGCTGAAGATCCACAAGGTGAAACAATTGTTCTCGGTATGGTGAACTAACTGCTGTGTTACTACTTATATATATATATATATATATATATATATATATATATATATATATATGTTTAAAAAAGATGATGGTTTTTGTGATTGGGAAGGTGGGGCAGGGGAGGGTGGGATGTTGAAGATAAAGTCATGTGAGTGTGTGATGGTGAACATTGTGAAAATGTGAGTCATAGCACCAGGAGTGCTTGAAGGTGAGTGTTACATATTCTTTTATATATATATATATATTATTCAGAATATTAATAAATGAAGACATTCACATAATCAAAATATATGTTTTATACATCAGTATATAGGTATGTCATACATCAATTCATGTATTTTATCTGACGAGGACGTACTGAAAAAACAGCACAGTACCTTCGAAATATATATAATAAAACATATATTTTGATTATGTGAATGTCTTCATTTATTAATATTCTGAATAATATTAATAACTCCAGAAAACTTCATTGTAGAGTGCTTTTAATCTATTGTAAAACTATATTAATTGAGTAATCAATGAACCATATTAATCTTTGGTTATATATTTGTATATACATAAATATATATATATATATATATATATCATCATCATCACCGTTTTATGTCCATTCTTCCATGCTAGCATGGGTTAGACGGGTTGTCCTGTTGTAGGCAGTGTCCGGTCGGCTGACCTTGTCTTGCTCATACTGGAACTGATTCTAGCTTGATTTCTATAGCTGGATGCCCTTCCTAACACCAACCAACCCCATGTACAGTGAGTGCTGGGTGCCTTTTTTCCCTTGTCGCCTACATGTCCACTTTACAGTGTGGAGTGAAGGGCATATTGTCTATATGCTTCAGCTTCGGCTTGTACCCGTGGGAAGTTGGGTCTTCTGTATTACTGTGTGATGCCAGAGGTCACGGTTGTGTGTCATCACCTTTGAGAGGTGCAATTGGGTAAGGTCAGCTCTTATCACTTCATCCCAGGTCTTCTTGGGTCTCCCCACTCCACAGCTTCCATGTATATAGATGTCTATAATTTATTATGTGCCTTCTCATTGCTATAACTTATAAAGAACTCAGCCTCTCTTCCTTGAGCTCCCTGGATCATAGGGGACTTATTGTGAGTTTCTAACCCTAGCATGGGTCAGACGGGTTGTCCTGTTGTGGGCAGTGTCCGGTCGGTTGACCTTGTCTTGCTCATACAGGAACTGATTCTGGCTTGATTTCTACAGCTGAATGCCCTTCCTAACACCAACCTCATTTACAGTGGGTGCTGGGTGCTTTTTTTCCGTAGCACCTCCATGTCAACTTTACAGTGAGTGCTGGGTGCTTTTTTGCCGTGGCACCTCCACGACCACTTTGCAGTGGAATGATAGGGACTCCAGTCCCTATCATCTCATTTCTACAGCTGAGTAAACTGGAGCAATGTGAAATAAAGTGTCTTGCTCATGGAAACAACACATCACCTGGTCTGAGAATTGAACTCACAACCTTTCGATTGCAAGCCCAATGCTCTAACCACTAAGCCATGCGCCTTCATATATATATATCAATAATATTAATAAATGGAAAATAACTTTATAAAACCATATTTATTTTATTATACATATTTCAAGGGTATTTTGGTACGCTATCGTCAGATAAAATACAATATTTGGTTTACAGATAATTGTTTCTACATTTGGCACAAGGCCAGCAATTACCCAGTACATTACTGGTACTTTATTTTATCGACCCCAGATAATGACACACTGACATATGAACTTCTTCATTGAACTCATAACATTAAGTTCATATGTCGATATGTCATTATCTGGTGGTAGTGAAGGTGGTAGTGAAGGTGGTAGTGAAGGTGGTGGCAGTGTAGGTGGTTGTGGTGTGGGTGGTAGTGGTATAGGTGGCAGTGTAGGTGGTTGTGGTGTGGGTGGTAGTGGTATAGGTGGTGGTAGTGAAGGTGGTGGAGGTGTGGGTGGTAGTGGTATAGGTGGTAGTGTAGGTGGTGTTGGAGATGGTTGGTGGTAGAGGTGGTGGTAGGGGTGGTGTTGGAGGTAGTAGAGGTGGTGGTATGGATGGTGTTGGAGGTGGTAGAGGTGGTAGTAGGGAGGGTGTTGGAGGTGGTAGAGGTGGTGTTGGAGGTAGTAGGAGTGGTGTTGGAGGTAGTAGAGATGTTGTGAGAAGAAGAAGGAGGAGGTGAAGAAGAAGGACTACTTACAGTATTTGTGCTACTTAAGAGCTGCTGTTTGTCTTTGATGCTGCTGTTGGTGTTGTTGTTAGTATGTTGTAAGCATGTCCTAGTTATATTGGTACCAGTATGTACTTACTAAGATGTACTTGTATTCACAGTTTTGGTATTTAGTGTTGAAGCTCGAAAATTCCTTTGTTTCGTTCAGTCTTTGAAGATAATTTACTGAGTCTATTTCGGTAAAGTACTTCACTCACTCATCTGTATTGGCACGTGTGTCATCTGGCTTATGGTTGTCCATTCAATTTGATGCTGACCGTTATCTCCTTCAATTCTCTGTCCCCCACCTCCTCCACGTCCTCGAGAACCTAATATATGTGTGTATGTGTAATTAAGGTATTCAGTTCACAATCATAAGGCCCTGAGTTCGATTCTTGGTGGCATAAGTTTGACAATCGCCACTGACGATGGTTGAGAAAGTTCTCCAAAAAGAAAAAAACTTTCCACTAAAGTTAACAAAGGACTTATTAGGTCTACATAGCAAAATTATAAAATTAAATTGTTGTAGAATACCAACTACAAGTGAAGTCATTCTTTTCCTTTTTTCAAATATATATATAACTGTACCAAGGATTTCACACATTCTCCAATATCATCATGTTTTTCATTTTATGTCCACTTTTTCCCTCCTTGCAAGGGTGGGACGGGAACTGATTCTGGCTTGATTTCTACAGCTGGATGCCCTTCCTAACACCAACCTCATTTACAGTGAGTGCTGGGTGCTTTTTTGCCATGGAGCCTACACGACCACTTTACAGTGTGGGCTGGGTGCTTTTTTGTCATGGCACCTGCACGACCACTTTGCAATGGAATGATATGGACCCCAGTCCCTATCATCTCATTTCTACAGCTGAGTAAACTGGAGCAATGTGAAATAAAGTGTCTTGTTCAAAGAAACAACACATCACCCGGTCTGAGAATTGAACTCACAATCTTTCGATTGCAAAGCCAATGCTCTAACCACTAAGCCATGTGCCTCCATTTCACCACTGAACAGAACTGGTTGTTCCGTATAGTCAACCATGATGTAATATTAGGAAAAGCACTTCGACATAATGCAACTCAGCCATCTTCGTTTATGTTGAATCTTGTTGGTGGTGCGAGAACGGGGTTAATAATTATAGAGTAAAATGTCCAGCCTTCTGTCATTTTACTCAATATATATATATATATATATATATATATATATATATATATATATATATATATATATATATATATATATATATATATATATATATATATTGGTATACATCTATTACTTAATTTACACCTGAAGAAGTCACTGGGTTCTTACACAACCTGACCACTGAAATGTGTATAGTGTTTGCAGAAATAAATAATTAAGGAAATTCAATATATTTGGCCTCCTGCTATTTTACTTTATAATATATCTACATATATATATAATATAGAAATGGCTTCTACAGGACTAGAACTGTTTCATTCGAAGGAAATCATTATATATATATATATACACTGTGCATTGTTGTGTGTAAGTTGCACCAACATTTCACATAGAACTTTCTTGACTCTATATCTAACTCATATATAAGGTATTATATGTCCAGTAGATAAGTCGCTGGTTTTTATGTCATTAGATAAGGAAGGTGTCCCTGTTTATATTTTTTTCTAATCGAGCCTGCATGCTATTACTTCCTCCTCCCCCATCCTCTCTTCAGTAGAGAACCTTCAGGGGACAAATAGGAGAATTGGAAAATTTCCAAAGGCTTAGGTGGGGTGGGGTGGTGGGGTGGTGGCTGTGGTAGGTGAAATAAAAAAAAAAAATTAAAAAAAATCCCGACAGCATAACTCTTTCCATCATCATCATCTCTCTATCATTACAAAGGGTAGTGTTAGTGTGTGTATGTGTTTGGAGATGGTGGTGGTGGTGGTGGTGGTGGTGGGGTAATCCCTACTACCCCCCCCCCCCTCAGCTACTTAACTGCATTGTTGTTTTAAATGAATGCCACGGGTTTCTCTCTCTCTCTCCAAAAAGCCCCAAGATATACCAATATAGCTGACATTCAAGTGAGTGAGTGCTGTACTTTTTCAGCCATTTTACACAAAAGCATATGTGTTGAAGTTTACCTGTAACTTCCACATTTCTGCACATGTAATGTATTAGATTTGTTAATGAAACCAGATAGCTATTATGTCGTACTCCTCTCGTTGCTGCTACTCTTCACCGGCCTTTCACAATCTCTCTATTCTTCCAACTGTGCTTCGTGTA
>OZ024761.1:12415751-12418251 GCA_964016885.1 Eledone cirrhosa | reverse complement strand
TTTATTTCTCTTTTACTTTAAGCATAGCTAGCAACTTTTCCTCTCATAAATCTTGGCTCATTGCCTAAATATGAAAATATTCCTGTTAACCTTGATGACAGGGTTTCAACATGTCTACTTGTTTTCTCTTTTCTGATTTTTCACCTGACATTTTTTCTGTCTGAGTAAAAAAATAGGAAAAAAAAAAAAAAAAATAAATAAAAAGATAACAAAATTCTGAATAATTTCTCATCCAAGAAAACCATCTTTATATATTTCTGTTTGCTTTGACTGCTGGCCTCTTGCTGGGAGATGTAATTTCTTGTTACTAAAATACTTGTTGCCACCAGTATAGAGTCATAAATTTAGGCTTGCATCGTAGTAGATATACATGTTGTTGTTGTTGTTGTTGGTAGTTTAGATTTTAGTTTTAACTCTGTTCACCCTTTAGTATTTACATTACTCTCTCTATATATATACTATTGTATTTTCACAGTAAACGTTTTGTATCACATAACATTTACATTACTATACATTTACTATTGTATTTTCATGGTAAAGCCTTTACTTCACATAATTATCTCACATAATATTGAATGTATGAGATCTTGATATTATTTACTTCCAGAACAATACCTTAATATCAGTATGAGTGGCTAGTTATGGCCGGTTACAGCCAGTTTGAACAGAAAGGGGTGAGAGAATTTTGGCTGGATACAGCTGGTTTAAATGCTAAAGGGTTTAACTGGCAGTATCCGGCCACAATTCTCTCACTTCTTTCTGTTCCAACCGGCCATAACTGGCCACTCATACTGATGTTAAGGTATTGTTCTCAAAATAAATAATATCAAAATTTCATAGATTCGATATTATGTGAGATATTATGCAAGATACAGCCTGTACCACAGGAATACAATAGTATATATAGAGTAATGTAAATACTAAAGGGTTGACCATGGTTATTGTAGCTGTGATGGCTGTGTACAGCCCTCTTGCTATTCAAGTGTTAAACTAATAATATCTATTATACTGTGTTCCTTTCATGCTTTGTTTGGGCTGTTTTTCTGACTTTTGTTGACCTTGTACTATATATAAGTAAAAAATATCAAATCATATATATTATATATAAATATAGTAAAATATAAAATATATAATATTTATTTATACATAATATGTATTATATTATTATATATAAATATAGTAAAATATAAAATATATAATATTTATTTATACATAATATATATTATATTATTATATATAAATATAGTAAAATATAAAATATATAATATTTATTTATACATAGTATATATTATATTATTATATATAAATATAGTAAAATATAAAATATATATTTATTTATACATAATATATATTATATTATTATATATAAATATAGTAAAATATAAAATATATAATATTTATTTATACATAGTATATATTATATTATTATATATAAATATAGTAAAATATAAAATATATAATATTTATTTATACATAGTATATATTATATTATTATATATAAATATAGTAAAATATAATGTAATATTTATTTATACATAGTATATATTATATTATTATATATAAATATAGTAAAATATAAAATATATAATATTTATTTATACATAATATATATTATATTATTATATATAAATATAGTAAAATATAATGTAATATTTATTTATACATAGTATATATTATTTTATTTATTATATATAAATATAGTAAAATATAAAATATTTATATATATTTATACAGTATATATTATATTATTATATAGAAATATAGTAAAATATAAAATATATAATATATATTTATACATAGTATATATTATATTATTATATATAAATATAGTAAAATATAAAATATATAATATATATTTATACATAGTATATATTATATATAAATATAGTAAAATATAAAATATATAATATATATTTATACATAGTATATATTATATTATTATATATAAATATAGTAAAACAAAATATATAATATATATTTATACATAGTATATTATTTATTATATATAAATTAACGATTTTATTTATTATATATTATTTACAATTTGTGTGTAGGCAGGTCTGTCTGGAAGTAGGGTTGGGGGAGTGCTGAGGGTTTTACGTGGCCGTAAGGCAGGATGGAGGCCCGGAAAGTTTGAGAACCTCTGGTGTATACGTTTATATAAACAGTTATATACACACACGTGTATATACTTGTCTATGCCTATCTGTACGTCAGGTAGGGTAATTTGGGGGACATTCGGCTGCAGTTTTTAGCATGTCTAGCAACTACATCGAGACTGGTTGAGTGGCTCATCCTTCAGATATAGCAGATTGTTTAATGTGGCTGTTTATATCGATTTCTGAGCCAAGATGAAAGTGTTGGGATGGGGCCTTCTCTTGACTAATTTGGTGTGTAACCAGAGCTGTTGGTGCAATACTTCCTGCAGAGATTGTAGGGTGGGGTGTCTTGTACTGGGGGAGGGGGGGGGGGGGCACGAAAAACAGAGATAAGTTATATA
>OZ024761.1:12405751-12410751 GCA_964016885.1 Eledone cirrhosa | reverse complement strand
GTGTATATATCTGTGTGTATATAAATATATATTTGTTTGTGTTTATGTATATATATATATGTACTTTTGTGTATATATCTAGGTGTGTCTATATATATATATTTATGTTTATGTATATATGTACTTTTGTGTATATATCTATATGTGTATATAAATACATCTATTTACATGTTTATGTATGTATATATGTTTTTTTGTATATATATATGTGGATATAAATATATATTTATGTTTATTTTCCTTATTTCCAATTATCTGTATCCTTCTCTGAAAGTTATTAATAACTTCTACAGAAATCCCAAATCCTTCTCTATCTCCTAAGACATATTTTATCTAATGTCCCCACCCCACCACACCACACCAAACCACCCACCCATTTTATTGCAACTTTTTCTTCCTACAATCTTTATCTGTGTATATATATATATATATATATATATAATTGTTTATATATATACATATATAAACATATATTTATGTATATATAGGTAAGTTATTCCGGGTTGAATCGGAGGTAACCACAGTAACTAAGGTACTCAATACATAGCAGAGTATAAAAGTTTTAATATAGAAGAGCTTCTACAGGATTAGAACTGTTTCATTCATGAGAAATCATCAGGAATCTCTATATATATTTATATATATATATTTATATATATATTTATATATATATTTATATATATATATTTATATATATATATATATTTATATATATATATATATATATGTGTATATATATATATCATCATCATCATCATCATCATTTCATTTTACGTCCGCTTTTCCCTGCTTGCAAGGGTGGGACGGGAACTTATTCTGGCTTGATTTCTACAGCTGGATGCCCTTCCTAACACCAACCTCATTTACAGTGAGTGCTGGGTGCTTTTTTTGCCGTGGCACCTCCATGACCACTTTGCAGTGGAATGATAGGGACCCCAGTCCCTATCATCTCATTTCTACAGCTGAGTAAACTGGAGCAATGTGAAAGGAACCAACACATCACCCGGTCTGAGAATTGAACTCACAACCTTTCGATTGCAAAGCCAATGCTCTAACCACTAAGCCATGTGCCTCTATATATATATATATATATATATATATATATATATATATATATATATATATATATATATATATATATATATATATATATATATATATATATATATATATATATATATATATATATATATATATATATATATATATATATATATATATATATATATGTTGATTTAACACTTCACTGTTCGCAAGTGTTTTTTAAGCTTCATATCATGTCTCCCTATTTTATTTGATGAGAACGCAAATATCATCCCATGATGATATTTGTTTTTGAAATGCGCATAATAAAATACTTGGAACTCTTTTAACCATCTTTTGATTTTATATATATATATATATATACACACACACACACTCATACACATATATGCATAGATAAACACACACACATTAAGACTCTTTGCCTACTACATCAAGAGTGAAACTCATATATTTCTTCATTGTACTGTAAAGTTTCCGCTAACGTATTGCATACATGCATATATATATATATATATATATACACACTCACGTACATATATGTGTATATGTCTGTGTGTGTGTGTATATATATACACACACACATAGACATCTATGTATGTATATGACTGTGTATGTATGCATGCATGTATGTATATATATATATATATATATTCACGCACACATACAGGCATATATATATATATATATATACACACACTCTCACGTACATATATGTGTATATGACTGTGTGTGTGTGTATATATATACACACACACACATAGACATCTATGTATGTATATGACTGTGTATGTATGCATGTATGTATATATATATATATTATATATACATACATATATGTATATATATATGACTATGTGTGTGTATATATATACAGTATACACACACACACATTGACGTACATGTATATATATATGTGTGTGTGTATTATATATTTTATTATATACCCTTATATACTCTGCTATAAAATTTTGTTTCTTTTTGTCAAACATCCTCTTCCCCACCACCATACTGTCATAACTATCTACACAAACCCCTTCATCTCTCTCTCTTTCTCTCTCTATGTGAAGCCCTTTCTACCCCTACTACACATAAACTTGTTTCATCTCTCTATTTCTCTCTCACTCCCCACCTGCTATACACCCTCACCCCTACCCTCACCCTCAACCCCACCCCCACACTCGGCCTCACTCTCACCCCCACCCCGACCTCACTACCCCTCACCCCCGGCCTCACTCACCCCACTCCCGACCTCACTCACCCTCACCCCACCCCTGACCTCACTCACCCTCACCCCACCCCTGACCTCACTCACCCTCACCCCACCCCTGACCTCACTCACCCTCACCCCACCCCGACCTCACTCACCCCACTCCCGACCTCACTCACCATCACCCCACCTCGACATCACTCACCCCAACCTCACTCACCCTCACCCCACCCCGACCTCACTCACCCTCACCCTATAACATGTATTAAAGTCTCACTGGTTTTTTTTTTCATAGCCAGTTGTACCCTAGTTACAGTTGTTAGGGGGTACATATTACCTGCTGCACCCTAGTTACAGTTGTTAGGGGGTACATATTACCTGTTGTACTCTAGTTACATTCGTGTATTGGGTATCTACACTTCTCTATGTTATAAATATAATATATACACACTATTGGGTAGCTTAAACAACTCTCTACTTTGCCACATGTAGGACCAGTCTTAAACAATTCTCTACTTTGCCACATGTCAGACCAGTCTTAAACAACTCTCTACTTTGCCACATGTAGGACCAGTCTTAAACAACTCTCTACGTTGCCACATGTCAGACCAGTCTTAAACAACTCTCTACTTTGCCACATGTAGGACCAGTCTTAAACAATTCTCTCCTTTGCCACATGTCAGACCAGTCTTAAACAACTCTCTATTTTGCCACATGTCAGACCAGTCTTAAACAACTCTCTACGTTGCCACATGTCAGACCAGTCTTAAACAACTCTCTATTTTGCCACATGTCAGACCAGTCTTAAACAACTCTCTACTTTGCCACATGTCAGACCAGTCTTAAACAACTCTCTACTTTGCCACATGTAGGACAAATCTTAAACAACTCTACTTTGCCACATGTCAGACCAGCCTTAAACACTCTTCTGCCTTTGCTGACAAGACAAAGATATGTTGCATTGGCTCTTCAAAGCACATCCCCATTTGTGATCCCTTCTCCATGGTGATATTATCCAAGAGAACTCTCCTTTCTCCATGACGATATTATCCAAGAGAACTCTCCATTCTCCATGACGATATTATCCAAGAGAACTCTCCATTCTCCATGACGATATTATCCAAGAGAACTCTCCTTTCTCCATGACGATATTATCCAAGAGAACTCTCCATTCTCCATGATGATATCTAAGGGAAAGACAAGAGAGCAGCAGTGTCATTGCAGGCCAACTCAGAACATAAAGAGCCCTTAAAAAGATGCTAGAAGGTATCATGTCCTCTGCCCTAACAATTCGACCAATTCACCACCCTTGACCAGTAATTTATTTATTTACCTGGAAAGGATGAAAGGTAAATTTGACCATAACAGAATTTGAACTCGGAGCACATTTAATCTCATGCTTTAACGCAGGGGTTCCCAAAGTGGGTTCCACAGAGCCCAAGGGTTCTGCAAAGGAGTGTCTAGAAAGGTAGAGGAGTATATTTATATTACGACCATATAACAGTATTACACTTTGGATAAATCAATAAAATATATACACAAATTCATCTAATTACCATATATCATTACTTAAGACTTAATTACCATATATCATTACTTAAGACTTAATTACAATATATCATTACTTAAGACCTAATAACCATATATCATTACCCAAGAATTAATTACCATATATCATTTCCTAAGAATTAATTACCATATATCATTACCCAAGAATTAATTACCATATATCATTACCCAAGAATTAATTACCATATATCATTACTTAAGACTTAATTACAATATATCATTACTTAAGACCTAATAACCATATATCATTACCCAAGAATTAATTACCATATATCATTACCCAAGAATTAATTACCATATATCATTACTTAAGACTTAATTACAATATATCATTACTTAAGACCTAATAACCATATATCATTACCCAAGAATTAATTACCATATATCATTTCCTAAGAATTAATTACCATATATCATTACCCAAGAATTAATTACCATATATCATTACCCAAGAATTAATTACCATATATCATTACTTAAGACTTAATTACAATATATCATTACTTAAGACCTAATAACCATATATCATTACCCAAGAATTAATTACCATATATCATTTCCTAAGAATTAATTACCATATATCATTACCCAAGAATTAATTACCATATATCATTACCCAAGAATTAATTACCATATATCATTACCCAAGAATTAATTACCATATATCATTACCCAAGAATTAATTACCATATATCATTACTTAAGACTTAATTACAATATATCATTACTTAAGACCTAATAACCATATATCATTACCCAAGAATTAATTACTATATATCATTACCCAAGAATTAATTACCATATATCATTACTTAAGACTTAATTACAATATATCATTACTTAAGACCTAATAACCATATATCATTACCCAAGAATTAATTACCATATATCATTACCCAAGAATTAATTACCATATATCATTACCCAAGAATTAATTACCATATATCATTACCCAAGAATTAATTACCATATATCATTTCCTAAGAATTAATTACCATATATCATTACCTAAGAATTAATTACCATATATCATTACCCAAGAATTAATTACCATATATCATTACCCAAGAATTAATTACCATATATCATTACCCAAGAATTAATTACCATATATCATTACCCAAGAATTAATTACCATGCAACAACCCCTAAATGCACATCTCCCATGCAGACTTTA
>OZ024761.1:12373251-12395751 GCA_964016885.1 Eledone cirrhosa | reverse complement strand
CTCTAACACCCCTGCTGTAACACCTCTGTACAGCATTGGCCTTGGCAGAGTTTAATGAGAAAGGACAGCAATGTGTTCAGCTGTGACGGGACCACATCTAGCCAAGATTTGTAGCTAGATGTGGTCCCGTCGTGAACACAAAGAAATTACAAAACAATGATATATTAGGTTGAGTAATAATTTATGAGGGGTTTTTATTAATTTAAAAATGCACAGACCAAAACACTTAGGCAAAAAAAACGCTCATGAGTTATTACTCAACCTAATAAAATAAAAACAGAACTGAAATTATATAAATTGCTTCTATTTAATGTTCTCTCCTGTTTTGGGGAGGTTTACAATTCTAGAAAACAAAATGGAATGGTTTTAAAAAAAAATCCTTCTGTTTTTAAATGAAAAATTGTTCTCATTGAAATATTTTGGTAATCTTACTCAAAGAATGTTCTTGTTTCCATCCATTCAGCTCCTCATGTCATCGCCCATCTCCACTGTTACCACATTCCCCTATTGTGTCAGATGGAACTCAGCAACTTCCTCCTGGCCTGGAGGAGGTTGTACCAATGAGCTCTAGAACTATTGACACATATGCAGCAGCTATGTTTCAGAGGTTAGCCATCTTAAATAAATAAAATGCATGTTAGGTATTGTACTGGTCCTACTCTCTTTCTCTTTCTTTATAAGTCTTTTATTTTCGTTTAGTTTCACTAAATTTCATATTATTTTTGCTTGATAAATGTTGTATGCTTTTGTTGCATATCATTGGTTATTGTCAACTTCCTGTTGTCAGCTTCCTCTTGTCAACTTCCTCTTGTCAACTTTCAGTATCTCTCTAGCCTTATATTTTCTTTTTTGCTTTATTCTTTTATTCTCTGTCATGAGGTTGGCTTTCATTTTCTCTTTACTATTTTTGTTAATGATGTATTTGTAATGTAACTCTGGTTCATAAACATATGAATGTATGTATATATATATATACACACACATATAATATATATGTAATATATAAAGGCCAAAATCCAAAGAGAGCCCAATAAGGATTGTGTGTATATATTTATATATATATATATATATTTATATATAGTAATAATAATAAATTTGAAGACAAAAATCCAAAGAGGGCTCGATAAGGATAAATATATATCAAATACATAAGAACCGTAGAGCAAATATTTATTAAAATAACAGATTAAAGTTTAAGCAAAGAATCGCTGCTTTCACCCTTAACGGGATCTTCTGCTTAAACTTTAATCTGTTATTTTAATAAATATATATATATATATATATACATACATACATAATAATGATAATAATAACAGAAAGATGCTGATGTTACAAAACGATTTATGTAACATCCAGCATCTTTATTAATATTATTATTATACTGAATCTCCATCGTAACTACAAACTACGAATGTAGAGAGCTTTCTCCTGCTTGCTCCTGTCTTTATCAAAACAATCTCTTCGGAACACATATATATATATATATATATATATATATATATAAATCTATGTATGTATATATATATAAATAAACCCATAGAGCAAATATTAATTATTAGTACAGATTAATTTAAGTTTAAGGAAAGAATGTTACCCTATTATGTCTTCAAGAACCAATGTTATATCTTCCTGTTTTCTTTTAGTTGCAATATTTTTGAAATATTTACTTCTGCATCTTCAGATTGATTTTTCTCAGTTTCAGAAGATCCTGTAATAGGATGAAAGCAGAAATTCTTTGCTTAACTCTTTAGCATTTACATTACTCTATATCTACTATTAATTAGATTTTCTTGGTAAAGGCTTTATCTTACATAATTATCTCACAATATGATGAATTGGCAGTATCGGTAGAGGGTTGGACACCATGCTTTCTAGCATAGTTACATCCCTTTACAGTCTGAGTTCAAATCCCACCGAGATTAACTTTGCCTTTCATCTTTACGGGGTCGATAAAATAAAGTACCAGTAATGTACTGGATAATTGCTGGCCTTGTGCCTAAAGTAGAAACAAATATCAAATCTATGAGATTTTGATGTTATTTATTTTGAGGAACAATACCTTAACATAAATATGAGTGGTCAGTTACGCCCAGGTTGAACAGAAAGAGGTGAAGGAATTCTGGCTGGATATGGTCAGTTTAAATGCTAAAGGGTTAAACTTTAATCTGTACACTTAATAAATAATTTATATATATATATAATTAAAAGAGCTGCACCATAATCAGTTGATTCAGGTTTATTTAAAACTTCGTAATACATATAATATTTTGCTCTTCATTTAGTTTAAAGGCAGGGAAGAAAAAAAGAAAATCAACACCCAAAATGTGTCCCCTTTCTCCAGACTTTGCTTTTAATCTCTAAAGATGGCAGGACCTTTTGGGGGTCATCATTGTTTAATTTTAATGTATTTAAAAAAAAAATTTTTTGATGGGTGGGTGGTGGAAGTTATTACTTATTTTTGTGAAGTTTCTTCATTTTTTGCTCTCCACATTTCTTTTCGCAAACATCATCATCATCATCATCATCATCATCATCATCATCATCAATGTCATCATTAATATTATCAGTGTCGTCATCGTCATCATCATTAAGTGTTATCCTCACCATCATCATCATCATCATCACCATCATCATCACCATCATCACCATCATCACCATCAAACAGTACCTACTATGGTTATGACAGGCAGACTGACAGAGAGACTTTAACTCGGGGAGGGAGAACACACACACAGACACACACGCAGACACACACACACACACACATACACACGCCACACACAAAGGTCACTAAGTGCATTTTCTGTTGTTATTTGGAGAAATACATAAAAGAAATTTCAATTTATTTATTTTTCTTTTTTGTTTAAATAATGATATTTTATGTGTTTAGTTTTAATGTCAGTGTGTGTGTGTAAGTGTATGGATGTGTGTGTGTAAATATGTGTGTTGTGTGTATATGTGAAAGTATGTAGATGTGTTGTGTGTGTGTGTGTATGTATAAGGATGTGTGTGTGATGTGTAAGTGTGTGTGTGTCAGTGTGTGTGGATTTGCTGTGTGTGTGTTTGTGTAAGTATAGTGATGTGTATTAGCATGGAAAAATGGACTGTGGTGGTGATGTTTATATATATATCTGTGTGTGTGTGTGTGTGTAAAAGGCAACACAGAAATAACAAAGTAAACAACACATTACAATGAAGAAATCTCTTAATAGTTTTACAGTTGATATCGCAGGAAAAGTGTCTTGATGTTTCAGAGACTAGTCCTTCATCAGAGGAAAGAATGAGAAATTGAAGAAGAAATAGAAAGATTGAGAAAATGTGTGAGGGAGAGTATTCATTTTGTGCGTGCGTGTGTGTGTGTTTATTTGTTATGCATGTGTGTGTATGTGTGCACATTTTTACATGTAATATCTGTCCTTTTGTTTGTGTGTCTGTGTCTATTTGTGTGTGTCTGTCTGTGTGTCTGTTTGTGTGTGTCTGTCTGTTTGTGTGTGTCTGTTTGTGTTTGTGTGTGTCTGTCTGTGTGTGTGTGTGTATAAATGTGATCGTAATGCACATAAAAGACATTGATTTGAAAAATAAGAAAAAAAAAAATCTAATATCTTTTGATTATTTTTTTTTCTGTTATTGTTTTCTTTATATTATCAGAAATGAAGGGGAGGTAACAACGGTGACAGCTGTCCTTATCCACTTGAGGTACTCCCAAACTGCGACTGCTTCTGGTCTTATAGAGGTTTCATCTACAACCCCCCCAAAAACAAAACAAAAAAACACAAAAACAAATTCTCTTTCCTGTTTCTTAATTTCTTCTTCTTTGCACACACGTCCTGTTTTTGTTGTTTTTTTAGTTGGTTTAGCCATTGGTCATGTATTCCCTTTCACAAACCACTGTCTCAGCCGAGCGTGAGGCCCCCCAAGAGAATCAAACACACAGCCACCACAGCTCGGCAGGATTTGTTCGGACACATACATCGACCTCAGGCAGGATGGCCGGTTTCTCAGAAAATGGAAAACTTTCGCATCTAGACCGACAGTCGTATGCTCCCCAAACCTTAAATGGTGTTGAGGGCAAGCAGAGTAACTACAGTGATAAAAAGTGGGGGACTAAAACGTCTGTGAGACATTCCAATTTCCAGTCAGAACTGGGGACTGCATTAAAAGCTAGATCAACTCCTATCAAGAAAGCACCACAAATCGCCACCCTGAAGGGTAGCCCTAGCAACCCAAGCTCTTCTGTTCTTGAAACCATTCCTAACTCATCCGTAGGTAGCATTAGTTGTGTAAATAGGATACAGTCGCCAGCCCGCAGCCTATCAGACCAACCCATATCGTTTACAGTTACCCCCATACCTGCACGAACACATGCACCTCCACCTCCTCCACCTCCACCCCCGCTTGACCTGCCTCCCCCTCCGAACTTACCTCGTCTCTCAGGCTCCCACCCTCTAACACGTAGTGCAGCAACAGGGCATATGTCAACCGATTTGAATTGCCCTCCATTTCGGCAGTCTGGCCGTTTAAGGTCATCAACTAAAGGTAGCCATGCCAGTAGCATTCTGAGATCCGGTTTCTTGGATTCGTCAGATCTGGAAGACTGCCGCACACCAGAAATTAGTGAGTTGAATTTTTCCGAGGGACAAGGTACGCCTGTCGCATCAGAAAGTGGATCAAGGAACATTCAACACCACATACCCCCAGTGGACATGGACAGGTTTGCAGTAAACCCCAAACCGACAAGCAAAATTGACAAACCTATTCCAGTGTTATTAAAATGTCAGAACTGGTGTAACAAAATACCAGATGCAGGAGATAAAAAGAAACCCATTTCGGAACCAAAAATGAGTGAAGAATTACAAGACATCGAGTCATTTGAGTCAGCAATGTTGGATTGGTTTCAAACACTTACACAGGCAAATGACACAGATGACTTAAGGTCTGAGACATCAGTGAGCTCTGTTGGTTCACGCAAGTCCGAATATCGGCTCCGATCGATTATATCCAATCGTTTCCAAACGTCAGACCAAATTGAAAACGTTCTCACAGATCTACTGGCCGTTTCCGATCAATATGCACAGTTGACTGACTCAGAATCTATAGGACCGGCCATTTTGGATTCTCAGAAACTTGAGGATTCGAGATACCGAGGTCTTAGTCGTAAGCCTGCCCCGGCATTCAGATCCCGAATGTTCCGGCGAACATCTGGATATCGAAGTGGAGATATGTCTGAAACGGAGTCTGACTCTGAGCGACCTGCACATCCAAGTAGTTACAAGACTGTGTTATCTGAACTTCAGGCTGTTCTCAGGAAAAGAAGGGATACTCCTAGAACACCAGGCTCTGTGGAATCTGGTTTGGGCTCCTCAGAAAATGATTATTCAATGAAAGCTACTTCTGATAGCATGTCACCCCCAATTTCCAGACAGATAAAATCCACAGAACCACCTGCACCTCCTCCCAAACCACAGATGGCAAAGGTACACGAAGCTAAACCAGAGTCAGTCCAAACAGCCAGTAAAACACACCGACGACCATTAGTAAATCCGGGTGATTTTCAAGTTCTTCTCGGTGAATTAAGTACAGCATGGTCCAAGCGTCTGAGACGAATACGAAAAGCTCAGAATGTCTCTCACAGAGGAATGCAAAGCTCACTATATGCTAACTTCCAAGGATTCCGCGTTCCGGAAACACTGTCCACTGAAACCTCATCAAAATATATGAATTATGAAGGAGTTCGAACTCCTGCTGAGTCGATAATCGAAGAAGATGCTGAAGATTTGAAAAACTATGAGAATTTCGACACAAGAAAATCCAAATTCATATCAAGCAGCTCATCACGTCAATATGAAAGTGATCAAGAATATTCCAGACCTGCCTTTTGTAGAATCCGGGGGCCAGGTACAAATGATGACACCATGCGGCCATCGAGAATTTCTCTCAGAAAACAAGCATTCCAGTCTCCAAACGAAAGCCAGCGACAAAGAAAGCCTGATCTGGAGACCTGTTCACTTCAGTCATTTGGTGTACGGTCTGTTCCGAGGGGGCAAAACTATGCTGTTGTTAGTGACAATGAATTTGATGATCGAAATCAAGGTTTTCGAACACGTCGATCACGGCATGATCCTGAACAACAACGTATATGGAGAAATATAGAGTATGTTCAGTCACAACAAGAAAGTAGGCAGGTCATGCCACCACAAAGGTCATCACAACAAGAGTCTGGGCAAATTACTTCACATAAAAAGGTTGAGCATCGGCGTCGATTTCGGCAAAGGGAACCAGATCAATCACAGCAAATTGAACCAGATCAATCACAGCAAAGGGAACCAGATCAATCACAGCAAAGGGAACCAGATCAATCACAGCAAAGGGAACCACCTCAATCACAGCAAAGGGAACCACCTCAATCACAGCAAAGTGAACTAATTCATACCCAACATGTTAAACACCATACTTCCAGACAGGTACTTCAGCATTCTCAATCAATGGATGAAGTTTATAACTACTCCCCTGTTGTTTTGTCTAAACCTAAACGAGATGAAAAGATCCTCTCTCCAGAAGAAAATAAGGAACAGCTGAAGCATGAATCTTCTACTGTGTTATTGTTGACCAATAGTAAACAAGGGCCAAAACTGAAAACAACCAATCAGAAAGTAGACACAAAATCTGAATTTCATAAAAGAATTGAGCAAATTTCAAACAGCAATTCAAACACAACCATTGATCCAGAAGTAAAGAAATTCCTGGTAGCTGGTGTTACAGATGTGTCAAAACAGCTTCAATCTACCATTTGTGAGGCAACTGAGAAATCAGCTGCCCCAAGTAGAAAGTTGCGTTCACCAGTCAATCAAAGCACAACACCTCAGCTTGAGGCAACTTCTCCAAGTAGAAAGTTGCGTTCACCAGTCAATCAAAGCACAACACCTCAGCTTGAGGCAACTTCTCCAAGTAGAAAGTTGCGTTCACCAGTCAATCAAAGCACAACACCTCAGCTTGAGGCAACTTCTCCAAGTAGAAAGTTGCGTCCACCAGTCAATCAAAGCACAATTCCGCAGCATCAATCTACAATTTGTGAGCCAACTGAGAAACCAACTGCCCCAGGTATAAAGTTGGTTTCATCTGCCAATCAAAGCACAAAACCTACCCAGAAGCCACTGGCTGATCACATGAATGTCGGTGATGAAAAAGAGGTTATTTTAGAAAGATTAATGAAAATTGGAGATAATAAATTTGTCAGCAAGGAAGAACTTCCAGATTTGCCAATGGATCTTGTTAAAGCCAGTGCCATGGTGGTGAAGCCATTGGTTACATCCAATCTGAACAGATTGATTGGTAGTGTGCAGGAGGAAGAGAAAGCAAAAGGTACGGCGAAGTTCGAAACTGTTCTGAATTTATCTGAAACCAATGAAAGTTCTGTGCAAGAAACAGCAATAAAAGATAAATCAATTCCAGAAGAAAAACCAAATATTGGTGATGATGTTGATATGACTAACAGAGGAATCTTGCCTGAAGTAAATATCAACGAAAAGTTACCCCAAGAAGAACCTTGTGAAGATAAGTCTGCTTTCAGTGAAGCTACAATTGAAGTTACATCTACAAAAGCTACAGAATTCACGATACTTCAAACTTCTGTTTTGAGGGAAAAGGAACCAAGCAATGCTGAAGCAAGTGAGGAAGAAGTGACTAAAGAGCAACAACCAACAGATGGTTTGGTAAAAGATGCTGAAGATCATGTGACTTCATCAAATATCTCAATAACTTTAGAACCTTCTTGCAGAGAAATGGAAAAACAAGAAGTAGATGTTGAAGAGAGTCAAGAAGAAACAACACACAAATCAGAAACTGTTCTCATTATTTCTTGTACAAAACCTCCACAACAGAGTGAACTGAATGAACATACATCTTTAACTGCAGACAAGTTGATATCTTCATCTGTTGTCTTGTCTTTGGTAAACACAGAACATTCCTTACTTTCTGAGTGTCCCCTTAATGATTCCTTAACAGATGAAAACAATAGGGAGCAAGATACATCTGTCTCTGTAACTAACACTGAAAATATAGATGTGACATCTGGAGTGACCAAACTTGATAGAGAAGTCGTGGAACAAGATACATCTGGCTCTGTAACTAACACTGAAAATATAGATGTGACATCTGGAGTGACCAACACTGATAGAGAAGTCGTGGAACAAGATACATCTGGCTCTGTAACTAACACTGAAAATATAGATGTGACATCTGGAGTGACCAACACTGATAGAGAAGTCGTGGAACAAGATACATCTGGCTCTGTAACTAACATTGAGAATATAGATGTGACATCTGGAGTGACCAATACTGACAGAGAAGTTGTGGAACAAGATACATCTGGAGTTACCAACACTAATAATATAGATATAACATCTGGAGTGACCAACACTGACAGAGAAGTTGTGGAACAAGATACATTTATCTCTATAACTAACATTAAGAATATAGATATAACATCTGGAGTGACCAACACTGATAGAGAAGTTGTGGAACAAGATACATCTGGAGTTACCAACACTAATAATATAGATGTAACATTTGGAGTCACCGACACTGATAAAGAAATTGTGTCTGTGTTAGGTGACACTGAAGTTTCTTCAGCACAAATTCAATTATGCCAATCAGAAGAGAAGCCTGAAGAAATATCTAATGAGGTTCTGATATCACATCTGGAGGAACACCCTAATTCAGAGAAAACAGAAGATTTTGTGGCCAAACCAGAAGAAAGTGATGCAACAGAGAAACACTTGGATGTGGAGCCTGTTTCTTGTGAGTTAGAAGACAATATGATTAAAAGTGATGAACAGCTTGACAAAGAGAAGGGTTTGAAACTTGAAAGTGAGGAGAGCAAGCAAGAAACATATGAGTTATCTGGGATAATGGGTACATTTGATGACTTGGAGAAGGAATTAAAACTAATGAAATCATCATTGGATGAAGACTCTGCCAAGATTGAGGGTCCAACAATTGAGAGTATGTTACAGGATGTTTTGGTAAAGACATATTCAGCTGATGTACTAGCACAGTTGAATCAGTCTGATGATGATGATTGCTTGAGCCAAGGGATAAGCTATGGTAAATGGTTTAAGAAGAAAATAACAGTAGTAAAAGATGAGTTGATCCATGAAACCAAGATCATAGATATTGTGGAGGATTCTGGAAATATGGGAGACACGACAGATTCAATTGCAGAGCAATTTGACACCTGTGAAGATAGGTTGAAGACTGAAAATGTTACCCCTCTTGTAGAATGTGAGGAATTTGATAACGTTGAAGCAGAAATTCCAAATGATTATCTATTCATAGAAAATGAAATCTATGATAATGTTCCAAGTATGCTAGATGATATCATCCAGATTGTACCTGTTAGATCAGAATCACCTGGTGTATTGCCAGTGAGGAAAGAGGAGGAGGAGGATGTAGATAAACAGACGAAACAAACAATAACCTGTAATGTAATGTCTACAGAAACAGAAGCATCTTCTAAAACATCTCTTGTCCTGGAGGAGATGTCTTTTCCAGTAACTTCTGAGGTAGAAGTATCTAGTTCAGGACTAACGAAGCTGGAGACATCAGAGATTGAAATAATATCTTTGTTAACAACATTGGAGAAAGACAGTTGTTCTGTTGTAGAAGAAACACTGATTGATGTACTGAGAGATAATTCAACGGACCCGGATTTATGTAGAGAAGTGTTATTAAAACTTGAGCTACCTACAGTGGAGCCACCGAAAATAGAGGCACTTGTAGGGGAGACACTGGCAGTGGTAGATCTTTCATATCTGGAGACATGTGCAGTGATAGAACCTTCAGATCTGGAGACATCTGTAGAGGTAGAACCATCAGATATGGAAACATCTACAGTAGTTGAACCATCAGATCTGGAGAGACTGGCAATGGTGGATCTTTCAGATCTGGAGACACGTGCAGTGATAGAACCGTCAGATCTGGAGACACTGGCAGTGGTAGAACCTTCAGATCTAGAGACACCTGTAATGGGGGAACCATCAGATCTGGAGACACAGGTAATGGTGGATCTTTCAGATCTGGAGACACCTGCAGTGGTAGAACCTTCAGATATGGAAACATCTGTAGTGGTAGAACCATCAGATCTGGAGACACCTGTAATGGTGGAACCATCAGATCTGGAGACACGGGTAATGGTGGATCTTTCAGATCTGGAGACACCTGCAGTGGTAGAACCTTCAGATATGGAAACATCTGTAGTGGTAGAACCATCAGATCTGGAGATTTCTGCAGTAGTTGAATCATCAGATCTGGAGACGTCTGCAGTGGTTGAATCATCATATCTGGAGACATCTGTAGTGGTAGAACCATCAGATCTGGAGACACCTGTAATGGTGGAACCATCAGATCTGGAGACACGGGTAATGGTGGATCTTTCAGATCTGGAGACACCTGCAGTGGTAGAACCTTCAGATATGGAAACATCTGTAGTGGTAGAACCATCAGATCTGGAGATTTCTGCAGTAGTTGAATCATCAGATCTGGAGACGTCTGCAGTGGTTGAATCATCATATCTGGAGACATCTGTAGTGGTAGAACCATCAGATCTGGAGACACGTGTAATGGTGGATCTTTCAGATCTGGAGACCCGTATAGTGGTGGATCCATCAGATCTGGATTCACTTATGGTGGAATCAGACGTTCCGCAGTCACCCTCAGAGGCATCAGCAGAATTAGAGGCACTTAGAATGGCACTGTCACAAATGGAACCGTCACAACCTGAGCCATCAACTGTGCCACAGCCACAACTGGAGCCATCAACTGTGCCACAGTCACAACTGGAGAAACTTATTGCGGCGCTGTCCCAGATGGAACAATCAACTGTGGCACTTCCACAACCAAAGCCATCGGTTGAGGCACAGTCACAATTAGAGAGGCTTAGTGCGGCACTGTCACAAATGGAGTCGTCGGTTGTGGCACAACCACAGCAATCTTCTGAAGCACAGCCACAACTGGACCCATCGGCTGAGGCACAGCAACAGCAATCTGCTGAGGCACAACCACAGCAATCTTCTGAAGCACAGCCACAACTGGACCCATCGGCTGAGGCACAGCAACAGCAATCTGCTGAGGCACAACCACAGCAATCTTCTGAGGCACAGTCACAACTGGAGCCATCGGTTGAGGCACTGACACAGCTGGAGAAGTCTAGTGTGACACTGGTACAAATGGAGCCATCTTCTGAGGCACAGTCACAGCAATCCTCTGAAGCATTTCCACAACTGGAGCCATCAGCTGAGGCACAGTCACAACTGGAGACATCGGTTGTGACACTTCCACAACTGGAGCCATCAGCTGAGGCACAGTCACAACTAGAGACATCGGTTTTGACATTTCCACAACTGGAGCCATCAGCTGAGGCACAGTCACAACTGGAGAAGCTTAGTATGGCACTGTCACAGATGGGACCTTCAACTGAGGCACAGTCGCAACTGGAGAAGCTAAGTGTGGCACTGTCACAGATGGGACCCTCAACTGAGGCACAGTCACAACTGGAGAAGCTAAGTGCGGCGCTGTCACAGATGGGACCCTCGACTGGGACATATCCCCAACTGGAGACAATAACTGTGGCAGTATCTGAATTAGAACCCTCCACTGAAGAACTAATGGAGCGCCACCACTGTGCCATGGAGACGGCACAAGTTTTTACTGCCGAGGAGCAGCATCAGATTCCGGAAATGGAAAAATCTCTGACACTAACTGAAGAAGTTTTTGTTGACTCTGCAGTTTCGGTTGACGTTCCAAACAATGAAGACCTTAAGATTCCTATTGAAAACCATTCTGATATGTCTGTTGTTGAAGAGCAGTTGATGCCTGAGTTACCATTGACTCAGACGGAACCCATCTCAGCAACAACAAGTATTAAAGTGCTTCAACAACCCACAGACATGGATCTTTTGGACACCTCTAAAGAAATAGTTGCAGATAATGAAACGGCTGTGGAGGAATGTGCCACTGCCTATTATTCCACAACAGAAAATGTGAAGAATATTGCAGTGCTGTTGATGCCTGATATGGCAATAGAAGAGGCGCAGATATTTCCGTTGGTTGTAAGAACAACTGCAGAACCTTCGTTTGAATTTGTAAATATTGTAGCAGCATCTGAAATAAGAATAAGTGAAAGCAAATCAGAGTCAATGGAGGCATCAGAGCCAATGGAGGCATCAGAAATATCCACATCTGATGGTCTGAAATCAATAGCCACGGATAATAACTCGGCACTTGACGGCATGCTTATAACAACATATGCAGAGGAAAGAATCACAAGCAAAGTTGATTCTGAGAATAAAGTTGTGTTGAATGAAAGCGATTATTTAGAGCGAATTGACATAATCAGTCGAGATCTTCATAATTTCCTGCCGACTGCCAAAGTTGAAACCATTACAGCGGAATCTGATGATAATATCTCTGAGAGTTCCGATGAAATATTTCAAGACACACTCTGCGACAATTCTCCCATGTTTCGCCGTAAATACACGGAAATTGTTCGTGCAGAAATCGGAAGTAGAATGGAAACTCTTCACACCTATCAGAGAGATCTATTGTTGGAGATTGATGAAGACGATGAAGATGATGATGAATTTGTTGAAGCTGAGGGGGAGGCCATGGATTTGAACTCATTTAATGGGATGAGTAATCTCCAGGAAACCTTGGAAACTAAGTTAATTGTTGAAGAGGGTGGTGATGATGGTAGTGTCCTGGAAACCTTGGAAACTAAGACAATGGTAAAAGAGGGTGGTGATGAGGGTGTTGTCCAGGAAACCTCGGAAACTGAAATAATTGTAGAAGAGGGTGGTGATGATGGTCGTTCCCAGGAAACCTTGGAAACTAAAATAATTTTGGAAGAGGGTCGTGATGAGGATGTTGTCCAGGAAACCTTGGAAACTAAAATAATTTTGGAAGAGGGTCGTGATGAGGGTGATGTCCAGGAAACCTTGGAAACTAAAGTAACTTTGGAAGAGGGTCGTGATGAGGGTGTTGTCCAGGAAACCTTGGAAACTAAAATAATTTTGGAAGAGGGTCGTGATGAGGGTGTTGTCCAGGAAACCTTGGAAACTAAAATAATTTTGGAAGAGGGTCGTGATGAGGATGTTGTCCAGGAAACCTCGAAAACTGAAATAATGGTAGAAGAGGGTCGTGATGGTGGTGTTGACGGTGATGATGATCGATCACTGCCAACTATTTATGAAGCAACTGAAGAAAGAACGGAAGATGTTAACAAAACTGTTGAAGTCTTTGAAGGAATGGAATTGACTGTCGATCAGTGTGTTGAGCATCTTGAGAAAAACTCAAAAGAATTGACTCTTGTTGAAGCTGATGAAATATCCTCTTACTATGGTGCTGAAATCACTGATAATGCTGAGTTGAAGGAAGTACCTTCTGTCCTTGATAACGCTGTCTTGGTAGAAAGTGATAAAGAACTTATTGAGCTGAAGGAAGAACCCTCTGTCCTTGATAACGCTGTCTTGGTAGAAAGTGATAAAGAACTTATTGAGCTGAAGGAAGAACCCTCTGTCCTTGATAACGCTGTCTTGGTAGAAAACGATAAAGAACTAACTGAAGAGCTTCCTTGCCAAGAGATGGAAGATGAATCGAAAACAGTTCTGTTGAGTGAATTGAAAAGATCTCAAGCTATTACCAACTTTAATGAAATATCTGAAAATAAAAGCTTTGAGGTGAAAGAATTTGAAGAATTTTCCAGCAAGCATGTATATGAAACTACTCTCATGAAAACTGATGAGAGTTTTGGGAACCTAATGGCATGCCTTCAGTCTGACAACCTCAATGAACTTGAGGAATTTGAACGGATTGAATTGGCATGTGAAGAACTTTCCCAGAAAAAGCTTATGGATCAGTCAAACAAAGAAGAATGTGTAGAAAAATCTGATAGTTTGAAAGAAGCTCCTGAGAAGCAGCAGATAATTTTGATAAATGGTTCAGAAACAAGTGAAGGTGGTAATTCTGTTGAATTATTGGATTTAGCAGTTAGTACCACCAGTAATGTAGAACATTTTGAGAAGACCAAAGCAAGTGAGGAGAATTCCATGTCTATTCTTGAGAAACAGGAAAAAGAACAGCTGAATTATTTCGATTATTTGAGAATACGGAGCTGTGAAGAAGACAAGGTTTGTGTCACTCTCCACAGTGAGGGCAAACCCTCTGAAAATGGTGAGATTAACAATCGGCTTGGAATGGTGGAACATGATAAAAAAGATAATGATGGTACATGTGGTGTTAGTTCTGATCAAAATACTATAGAAATAACTGTATCTCCTACACCAAACAATGCAACATTTGCAGATAGCAGCAGTAAAGATGACACTGAGAATATCAGCAGCAATGTTGGTTTTGAAGATGTCAGTGTGGTGAAGGACACGACTGTGAAGTTCTATTCCAAAGATGGTAAAAATGATGATACTTTGCAAACTGATGGATTAGATCTTAATATTTCTATTAATACCCATGAGATATCCTCCACAACTACTACTAGTAGTACTACTACTACTACATCAGAAGTGAGTTCTTTTGAAGAATCTGTCAAAAGAGAAAATGGTTTGTCTCAAGAGACAAGTGTTGTAACAGAAGAAAGTTCCAGAAAGATGGAATTGTTAGAAACATCTTTGTCAAGTAGTGACATAAATGTAAGTGATGAAACTGTGGTGAAAAGTAGCAAGGGTGATGTGGCTGACATCAATGTTGTTGAACGAGATCAGAAGAACGAGATTTTACACGAGTTTCATTTGTCTAAGACTGATACACAAGCTGAGGAGAGAAATGAAAGTTTGGTTTTGAAACTGCCAGAAATTGATGCTGTTGTTGGTGTCACTCTCAGTTCTGAACAATCTTCACCTGAAGATAGTTCTTCCTTGCCGTCAGATATTTCACCAGATGGCTTACAGTCCGATGATAAAGAACTGGGTCAATCTGAAGTCCTGGAGGAAGGTAATTCAGAAGAATTGACCCCACCATCAGAAAGTCAAGCGGGTGTCGAGGAGGAATGCAGCAAGGCAGGTGCCATTGTCACAAAGAAGAAAAAGAAGAAGGCAAAGAAGAAAAACAAAAACAACAAAAATGGACATGAAACCTTGAATGTTGAAGAAGTTTGGGAAAATGGTGAGGCCACAGGTCTGGATGAAATGGCTATGGAAGGTTCCGGATCCAACTCAGAGACATCTGTCCAGTCTGGGGCAGATGTTCATTCCACGCTTACATCCGAGGCTGAATTTACTGAGATTGACAAATCTGTGGATTATTCTAGTTGTGTGTCGGTTGAGAACTCAACAACTATTTCACAACAGTCTGTAGTTGTCGAGGTTACCTCAGTTAACGTAGAGAAGACAACAGAAAATACTTTACAGCAACAACAGCAACAACACAATCTAAAGGGAACAAAAATAACTTTAGCCAATCATGATGAAGTAGTTGAAACAACTTTAGCCAATCAGAATACAATAACAGAAACAACTTTAGCCAATCGTGATGAAGTAACCGAAACAGCTTTAGCCAATCGTGATGTTGTAACAGAAACAATTTTAGCTAATCAGAATGAAGTAACAGAAATAATTTTAGCCAATCAGAATGATGCAACTTCACAACAACTAACCAGTCATGAAGTAGTAACAGAAACAACTTTAGCCAATCGTAATACAGTAACAGAAACAACTTTAGCCAATCGTGATACAGTAACAGAAACAACTTTAGCCAATTGTGATACACTAACAGAAACAACTTTAGCCAATCGTGATGTAGTAACAGAAACAACTTTAGCCAATCGTGATACAGTAACAGAAACAACTTTAGCCAATCGTGATACACTAACAGAAACAACTTTAGCCAATCGTGATGTAGTAACAGAAACAACTTTAGCCAATCGTGATACAGTAACAGAAACAACTTTAGGCAATTGTGATGTAGTAACAGAAACAACTTTAGCCAATCGTGATACAGTAACAGAAACAACTTTAGCCAATCGTGATGTAGTAATAGAAACAACTTTAGCCAATCGTGATGTAGTAACAGAAACAACTTTAGCCAATCGTGATGTAGTAACAGAAACAACTTTAGCCAATCGTGATACAGTAACAGAAACAACTTTAGCCAATTGTGATGTAGTAACAGAAACAACTTTAGCCAATCGTGATGCACTAACAGAAACAACTTTAGCCAATCGTGATGCACTAACAGAAACAACTTTAGCTAATCGTGATGCACTAACAGAAACAACTTTAGCCAATCATGATGCAGTAACAGAGACAACTACAGCCAATCATATTAAAGTAACAGAAACAATGTCACATCATCAAATATGCAAACATGATATGGTAACAGAAACAGCTTTACAACAGCTTACCAATGAGGCTAAAACAACTTCAGAGGAACTAACCAATTGGGATGCAATAACTTCAGCAGAATTAGCTAATCAGGATGGAATAACTTCAGCGGAACTAGTCAATCGGGATGAAATAACTTTAGCGGAACTAACCAATCGGGATGAAATAGCTTCAGCAGAACTAGTCAATCGGGATGAAATAACTTCAGCAGAACTAGCTAATCAGGTTGAGGTAATAAGGGAGACAATTTCTGTCAGTCAGAATGAGGTTGTAGAAATGACTTCACAAAAATCGACCAAACATGAGGTAACAACTGTACAGCAGTTAGCCAATGATAATGAAGCAACTTTACAACAACCAGCCAATAATATTGAAGTAAAAGAAACTGTTTCACAACTACAACATTTGGCCAGTTACAGTGACACAACAAAATCAACTCCTGTTTCAGGAGATGAAGATCTTTCTCTAACAGAGTTGTCTTCTGATGCCACAGTTGAACTGAGGAAACAGAAAACTGTGACTTTCGGCATAACTGAAACTATTCAAAACATGGAAGAAGATGTAGCAGGTTTAAGTAAAAGCGATTCTCTTCCTCAAGAAGCCGAAGCCGATGAAGATGAGAATAATTCTAAACTAGATGCATCTCATTGTTTCACAATATATTTCCGTGGATCGTCTGTGGAACGAGAAAGACCAGGATCGAAACTGCCCACAATCTTTGGCAGTCTAGAACAAATATCTTCTCGGCCATTTGTACAGGACTCTAAACAACTTCGAAACAGTGTTGACCTTAATGGCAAATTAAATAGTCATGTTTCTTCAAGGATTCCTCGTCCATTTTGTAAAACTAATTCTTCTTCTTTTGTACAGTCATCATCTTCCAGATTTTCTGATTCTTACATGAGAAAATCTAACTTCCTCTCTGATTTGCCAAATTCTTCAATCGATGATTATTTTCCAGCCCGTGATGAGTCCAGATTGACCAGTGTCAATGTATCTAAATCAGAAATGCCACCACCATTGTCATCTCACTCTACCATTTCCAACGAAAGGGGTTCTAGAAGGATTCCTCCACCCATCCCACCTCCCTTTAGGACCATTCATAACGAAACTGAGCCACCACCAATACCATCTAGAAAAAACAGACTGGCAGGAAGTTTGGAAACTGAACCAGCCACAAATCTTCGAAACAACTCCACTGATGATACCACTATGTTATCTGGTGGCGAAGGGAGTGTCACTTTGGTAAACGATGAAAAACAACAGCAAGGCACCAACACAAATGGTGTGGATATGTTATCTGGTGGCGAAGGGAGTGTCACTTTGGTAAACGATGAAAAACAACAACAGCAAGGCACCAACACAAATGGTGTGGACAACTCAGAGAGTCATGTTAAGTCTACAAGTAAATCATCAAACTCCCAACAAAAACGGTTTAGAGACTTAAAACATTTCTCAAGGATCAGTAATTTGACCTACAATGAAGTATTAGAACTTGAAGAGCATGATAAAATGGAATATTTGAAGGATTTTGGCACTGAACAACGCATTCAAAATTTACGGGAGTTCAGTGAAGTATGTTCAACAGAATCTGTTTTCTCACGAAAATCTGGAAGTTCTGATTCTGGTATTTTAACCAATTTACGAGAGTCCAAACATTCTGCTTCCTCTCAATCACTGCAAACATCGAGGACGCCAGGTTATCGTAAAACCAAGAGGCTATCGGATTCTGCTGTCTGTGTTGATGGGACTGAAGAGTTTGACCAGTCAATGTTGACATCCCCGTCTCAAACTAATGGAGAAAAGGAAAGATCCAACACATTGCAGTCTGTTACGAGACGTAATCGAGAGCCTATTGTATACGGAAGGATCAACAAGTCCAGAGAAATGGCTCGAAGCTGTTACAGCCTTGATTACCATTTCAGATATGGTTCAAAAGGATCTTCCGATATGACAGGTGCTGCTGCAGCTTCTGACACATCTTCTTATCATGGAGGCAGTAGGAATGATTCGGAGGCCAATTTAACAGTGCAGAGGTTACAGGATGCTGGCATGTGCACATCGTCTTTTAATCCTGCTGCGAAGAATTTTGAGGATAATCACTCATTCTTGTCGTCTGTATCGTTTCTTAAGTCTGCCAAAGACTCAACATTATCTGTAAATGACACCGAGACGGAATCGGAGTCAATATACGAAGATGTTTCTCTTTACACTAGTTCAGAATGCGACACGTCGTCCATTAAACACGAGAAAAAATCTAAAAAGTTGAGCTCAAAGCTTAAGAAATTTGGAAGCAAACTGAAAAAGTTCTGGAAGTAAATTCGTAAAGAACAAAAAGAAAGATAATAAAAGAATTTTGAGAATTTTAAAACAAAACAAGAAAAACTGAAACAAACCAAGGAAATATAATGATAATAATAATGATAACGATAATAATAATAATAATGATAAAAATAATTATAAAAAATGGATTCCAAAGTTGGATTCTCATGGAAGTGATGGAATTAAAAAGCAGAAGAAAAGACAATTAACAAATTCTTAGATTCATTGGTGCTTATATATATATATATATATATATATATATATATATATTTACCATTTTTCTCCATGAATCACTTATGAAAGATTTGCTTCTGAGGCAGAAGTATTTTGGCAGTCTTGTTATTGATATTTTAATAGATAATGTTTCATTTAAATTCCCATTTCTTCCCACTCTTATTAACAAAAGATATACACATATATATATATATATGATATAAGTGTGTATATATATATATAATATATAATATATATATAATATATATATAAAATATATATATATAATATATATATAATATATATATAACTAAACGAAATAACTGCTAAGATTTGTTTGTATATTGGAGCTTCTGAAATTATCATTAACCCCCTTCTCATCCTCTGACCTGCCAAAAGAAAAAAATTACAAAACAAAACAACATTACATAATGAAATAAACAGAAAGATACGATATGAAGGCTTATGTTAAGACTTGATAAACTCTTGCTTCCCCGTCCCCCGCCCCACCCTGCACTTACCTCTACCTATCAATCTATCTACCTTGTATACTAGGCCACACCCATGTTTAGGCCTGTTGTGCTATTTCAACTATTTCAGTTAAGTTATATTAAAAGGTTTGTTTTTACTTGAAACATCTATGTATTTAATCTTTAAAAAAAGCTCGACAAATTCTCAAGCACCATTAATGTATGCATATTTATGCATGTATATATATGTATATGCATGTATATGCATGTATATGCACACACATATATATATATATATATATATATATATATATATAATTATATGTATATGCAAATATATGTGTATGTGTGTGTATATATATATATTTATATATATGTACATATTTATTTATATATATATATGTACATATATGTACATATGTACATATATATGTATATATGTACATATATAATCTGTAAAATCTAAAATCAAATCTGTTGGAAGGAAAAGATAAGAGAGATGATGAGTGATTTATCCCTTCACTGATGAACAGTTGCTGCATGGGTCGGTGGGAGTAGGGTAACATTGCTAGTTGTCTTGTGGGAATAGGGTAACATTGCTAGTTGTCTTGTGGGAATAGGGTAACATTGCTAGTTGTCTCGTTCTGGGAATAGGGTAACATTGCTAGTTGTCTCATGGTGGGAATAGGGTAACATTGCTAGTTGTCTCATGGTGGGAATAGGGTAACATTGCTAGTTGTCTCATGGTGGGAATAGGGTAACATTGCTAGTTGTCTCATTGTGGGAATAGGGTAACATTGCTAGTTGTCTCATTGTGGGAATAGGGTAACATTGCTAGTTGTCTCATTGTGGGAATAGGGTAACATTGCTAGTTGTCTCATTGTGGGAATAGGGTAACATTGCTAGTTGTCTCATGGTGGGAATAGGGTAACATTGCTAGTTGTCTCATGGTGGGAATAGGGTAACATTGCTAGTTGTCTCATGGTGGGAATAGGGTAACATTGCTAGTTGTCTCATTGTGGGAATAGGGTAACATTGCTAGTTGTCTCATTGTGGGAATAGGGTAACATTGCTAGTTGTCTTATTGTGTGGATTGGATGGCTGTTTCTTGTTTCAAGAGGGCATTGGTGTATGTATTGCTGGCTGACTTTGTCACAGGCTGTTATAGTTCTAGAAAGCAATGAAGATTGCATTAATAATAACAATAATAATAATAATAATAATAATAGTAATAATAATAATTTTTTTATTTATTTACTTATTTATTTTAAAAATAATATATATCATTTATTGGCCCCAGGGGCCGACATATAGGGAAGAATACAAATAATAATGACAAAAATGAAGCAATTCACATCGTCACATTGAGAAATTATTGTCTGCAAAGCCTCACCTCAAAACAGAATCAATAATAGCAACAACAGCAACATCAGAGAAGAAAAGGTGATGAAATAGAGTATGTTTATGCTTAAAAGAAATTACCCACAATACACCAGGGTTTTACTCCACACCCACTTACCTAGCCATCATGAAAAAAAAAAAACATTAAAAAAAAAATGTTATTATTTCAGGCTCTACAGATGTGTTATAAACTTACGCTCCTGTTTTAAGCTGGGACCTCAAAATATCTACATCTATTGTAGTTATATGGTCGGGTTTCTTGGTGTCACACTTTATAACTGTTGTGTTTTACTCTGGATGATAATGTTTGTTTTTAACTAACTTTTGATCCATTGAGTACTTTGTGATTGCCTCAAACAAGTCGAATTATACTTGCTGTACTACAACTAAAACTTGGATTTACAACTATTATACACACACACACACACACACACACATATATATATATATATAATATATATATATATATATATATATATATATATATATATATATATATATATATAGTGGAGGCGCGTGGCTCTAGTGGTTAGAGAATTACATTCGCAATCGTGAGGTCATGAGTTTGATTCCCGAACCGGGCGATGCGTTATGTCCTTGAGCAAGACACTTTATTTCACGTTGCTCCTTCTACCTGGAGTTGCGACCGATAGATAGTATTAGCAATTGGAAAGACCAATGGAGACATTGTTTCCTTGGTCCGATTTGACGAAAGTCGATCGACTGTCGATATATATATAAAATATATATATCACTGAAACTAAATGTTTTGGTGTGTGTTACTAGTTCACTGATAGAAGTTATAGTGTGTGATCAGCTAGTTTACTGAACTAAAATGTCTGGCGTTGTGAACCAGTTGAGTGAACCTACTGTAGCAGAATATGCCGAGTGGGTTTACTCAACATTCTAATGACTATCCAGTATATATATATATTATATGATGGATCCAGTGAGACTACTAAGATACTCTCACTGGATACTGACTCTCAGTGATTTTACCAGTGTGTCTCAGCAGATCTGTTGTGTTGTGTTGTGTTAAACACTGTTCATTGGATATTGTGCGACATTCGAGGGTGTTCACCGTGGTCGGGGGGGGGGGGGGGGGGCAGACAGATAAACAGACAGACAGGACACCAAGGGATATTATAAAAGTGAACCTCTACGACATTATCTCATATATATATATATATATATATATATATTAAGAAAATAAACCAAAGAAGCCTTCAATACATCAAAAGTCTTTATTAGCCAACAATGTTTCGTCCTATTAAGGACTCATCAGGGCAAGTAAAGCTATAAGAAGCACTATCGGCCAATACAAGCCAAAAACTCAGAAGAATATGGAGTATACATACAATATGGAGTATACATACATTTTAATTCTTATATATATATATATATATATATATATATATATAATATCAGTAATATTAATAAATGGAAAATATCTTTATAAAACCATATTTATTTTATTATACGTATTTCAAGGGTACTAATATATAAGTACGCTTTCGTCAGATAAAATATAATAATTGGTGTAAAGATAGTGACATATCTTCATGTGAAGTTCAGTGAAGATAGTCTTATATATATATGTATATATATATATATATATATATATGTATATATATATATATATATATATATATATATATATATATATATATATATATATATATATATATATATATATATATATATATATA
>OZ024761.1:12365751-12368251 GCA_964016885.1 Eledone cirrhosa | reverse complement strand
TATACAACACTTAAGTGGTGCTTTCTTGTTAGAGTTTGATCTATATTAATATATATATATATATATTATGAAAGTAAAACAAAGAAGCCTTCAATACATCAAAAGTCTTTATTAGCCAACAATGTTTCGTCCTATTAAGGACTCATCAGGGCAATTAAAACAACAAGAAGTATTATCGGCCAATACAAACCGAAAACTATAATACGAAGAGGGTGTTTAACTCCAACACGCTCCAGTATTTTAACCCTTATATATATATATATATATATATATATATATATATATGGATGAATATATATATATATGCCTAATTCTTTCCAGACATGTATGTTTTATGTAACAACAACAATGAAGATTAAATTACAAAAACAAATGGTTCTAATTCAACTGACAAGAAATACCCCTTCACCATATATATATCCATATATATCCATATATATATATATATATATATCTGTGTACATATGTATGTATCCCTTCTCGCCGAAGTCTATATTTTTCTTGGTGCAATACTTTATATATATATATATGTATATATATGTATATATATATATATATATACACATACACAGAAAAGATAAAAGCTATTTGAGGAACAAAAATATGAGAAGACAAACCCAAAAATATAGTTTTTGGCCAAAGAAAAACTTTACTCTAGGAATAGCAAACATGAGGTCTCTGTCAACTCCAAGAACCCTCAGTAACCCACAAACTAACCCCAGTATTATCATCACCACTTCTGCCTTCATCATATCGCAGCCCCACTCTCATAAAGCATTGAATAACAATGCATTGTGGGATTGTGTTTTCTGGACAAATTAGTATTTATTTTTCTTTCTAGATCTCTCCCCACACACACACACACACACACACACTCTCTCTCTCTGCTTCTTTAGTTTCTCTTTCTTGCCCTCATCTACCTCATACTTTTCAATAAACTTTAAAAAATAATTAAAAAATATAAAACAAAGTGGAACCAACAATCTTTGGAACCAATGATTCTTGAAATTCGTGAGAAACATCTTGGAAGAAAAAAACAACCTAACAAAATAAAATTTAAAAAAAAACAATACCAAACCTGGTCACTGTCGACAGAAGCTTCTAGAAAAAGGTGAAAACTATGGAATGCATGATTGATTTGCTGTGAAATTTATAGATATTCTTTCATTTTTAATTTATTCAGTTTTTTCTATGTCGTTCTTTCTCTTAAAATCTTTTTACCCTCTCTCTCTCTTTATATATATATATATATATATATATATATATATAGTATTAAAAGATTGGAGGCCATATTCAGTTGATTCAGGTTTATTTAAAACTCCGTTATACATATTTCGCTGCGGACCATCAGTTATGATAGTCTGAGCTCTTCAAACGCCAAAACCTATAAAAACAATGAAAGTTCCTAAAAAAGCCTTTATATATATAAATATATATATATATATATATATTTATTAAAATATTATTATCACTATATATATATAAATATTATTATTACTATATATATATATATATATATATATATATATATATATATATATATATATATATATATATATATATATATATATATATATATGTGTGTGTGTGTGTGTGAGAAAGAGTATAATATGTGCTAGTGTATGCATATATATATGTGCTAGTGTATGCATATATATATGTATTTAAGTCTATATATGTGCTGGTGTATGTATTTAAGTCTATATATGTGCTGGTGTGTGCATATATATATGTATTTAAGTCTATATATGTGCTGGTGTATACATATATATAAGTATTTAAGTCTATATATGTGCTGGTGTATACATATATATATGTATTTAAGTTTATATATGTGCTGGTGTATACATATATATATGTATTTAAGTTTATATATGTGCTGGTGTGTGCATATATATATGTATTTAAGTCTATATATGTGCTGGTGTATACATATATATAAGTATTTAAGTCTATATATGTGCTGGTGTATACATATATATATGTATTTAAGTCTATATATGTGCTAGTGTATACATATATATATGTATTTAAGTCTATATATGTGCTGGTGTGTGCATATATATATGTATTTAAGTCTATATATGTGCTGGTGTGTGCATATATAGACTGAACCCCATTTCAGCCGCTTGTATTCGCGCTTGTATTCTTTCAGTCATTACACAAGATTCGTGACTGTAGGAATACTGAATTGAAGATAACGAGTTTGGCTTTTACACCTACCTCCCTTTTTCTGATTACTGAATACCGAAGCTGGCGCATTACTGCACCAACTCCTGCAACTCTTGCACTTTATTCAAGCTCCTGCGTTTCACCACTCACGAACCCCAAGATACTTGGATTTCTCTACCTGCTTCAGTAGAACTCCATTCACATGTAGAGGGCTCTGCGTAGGCTACTTTGAGAAGACGAGTGTCTCAGTCTCACAACTCCACATGTAGAGGGCCCTGCGTAGTCTACCTTGAGAAGACGAGTGTCTCAGTCTCACAACTCCACATGT
>OZ024761.1:12358251-12363251 GCA_964016885.1 Eledone cirrhosa | reverse complement strand
GGAGCAATGTGAAATAAAGTGTCTTGCTCAAGGAAACAACACATCACCCGGTCTGAGAATTGAACTCACAACCTTTCGATTGCAAGGCCAATTCTCTAACCACTAAGTCATGTGCCTCCATATATATAGCATGTAGACAATATGCCACCCACCCACCACTGCAAAGTAGTCATGGAGGTGCCACAGCAAAAAAAAGCACCCAGTCCACACTGTAAAGTGGACGTGTAGGCGCCACGGAAAAAAAGCACCCAGCACTCGCTATAAGTGAGGTTGGTGTTAGGAAGGGCATCCAGCTGTAGAAATCAAGCCAGAATCAGCTCCTGTATGGGCAAGACAAGGTCAGCTGACCGGACACTGGCCACAACAGGACACCCCATCTAACCCCTGCTAGCCTGGAAGAACAGACGTAAAACGGTGATGATGATGATGATGATGATATGGATTTAGGTTTTGCTGCGGGACTAGCAACTGCAGGAACAGTCCGGAGCACACTCTTGTACTCTGAGACAGTTAATGCCAAGGAAACTGGTGATAAGCTGACACCCCGATCCTGTAGAGCTGTATTCAAATCATTTCCTGTTGTAACCATTCAGTTTATAATAATAATGAAATTGTGTACAGTGCTCAGGTGCACTACAACTCATCAAAGGTGCATGTATAAAAAGATATTTTAGATAAAGGGTATTGAAACCTGATCTCCAATCTACACATACATAAATACATCACAACTACCCACACGGCCACCTGCAGACCAAGATGGTGTTTAACGTGACAAGATGTATCTTGCTCAAATTTCAAACTTTAATCTTTTTAACCCTTTAGCATTTAAACCGGCCGCATCTGGCCAGAACTCTCTCACCTCTTTTTGCTCAAACCGGCTATAATCAGCCGCTCATACTGATGTTACAGGATTTTTCTCAAAATAAATAATATCAGAATCTCATAGATTCGATATTATGTGAGGTAAAGACTTTGCTGTGAAAATATAATAGTAGATATAGAGTAATGTAAATGGTAAAGGGTTAAATATAATAGTAGATATAGAGTAATGTAAATGGTAAAGGGTTAAATATAATAGTAGATATAGAGTAATGTAAATGGTAAAGGGTTAAATATAATAGTAGATATAGAGTAATGTAAATGGTAAAGAATTAAAAAAGTCAATAGATTATGTAGTTTTAGTTATATGACTGGATGGTCACTGCATAAATAGCTTTGATCTAGGACTAATGTACTACCAGGTGAGAGAGGGGACACCTGTATATGTTAATACTACAGGTGAGACGTGACAACTGTATCTGTAGATTAATTGAACACCATAAGTGACTGAGTACATCACAGGTGTGTTGATGGGGCGTGACAAATCCTTAACATTCAGCTCGCTGAATTTTTTAATGAATTGCTTCCCTTGACACTGTATTATATATTAAGGGGAGATTACTCTATCAGCGACACAAGTTGCCTAGAGCGTGCTGAAGGTTAAACAGGAAAATTATAATGTTCACTCTTTTCTTTTATTTCAGTTGTTGTTCTTTCCTACTTTTGATGTTTGTTTTGTCTAACATATTTATTGAATTATGACTCTTAGTCTTGTCACCTGACTATAGAATATGCTTTACTGAAGAGGTCTAATAACACTGAAACGTGTCTTTGGTTTTAACCTTTTCATTACAATATTTTTTGGAGGGAAATATACTGAATTTGAGTAGAAATTTAGTAAAATTACTTTATGAAATAAAATATTCTCCCAAAAAGATTATGATTGAAGGGCGTCCAACTGTAAAAAGACTTCATGTTTGATATGAAGTCTATCATGGGAACCACAAGGCTTTAGCAGGTAAAATGGCCTTAACATGGTGAGGCTTTGTATTACTACTAAGGAGGGTTGGGGGGTATTTTGCTATCAAAAGGGTCAAAGCTTCATTCCTATACTGCATTTCTATGATTTCAGTTAATTGGTTTTGTTGAAGTTGTCTCCCTTGCTTTGTGTATTTTTGATTTACACCTCACCCAGGAGTTTTTGTCTACTAATTGCATGGATAATCTTAGTAAATTGAAGTTTTGCCAGTCACTGTATTATTATATATGTCAGACCTTAGCATATCTCTATGTAAATTTCTCTCACTTGTATTTTTTATGTTGCAATGTTTGGGACATAAATGTTACACACACACACATCTGCATATATACACCTACACACGTCTGCATATATACACCTACACACACATTGTGATATAGTCCCAGAAATAACACATACATACATACACTCACACAGATACACACGTCTGCATATATACACCTACACACACATCGTGATATAGTCCCAGAAATAACACATACATACATACACTCATACACATACACACATGTCTGCATATATACACCTACACACACATTGTGATATAGTCCCAGAAATAACACATACATACATACATACACTCATACACATACACAGATACACATGTCTGCATATATACACCTACACACTCATCATACACATATTGTAATATAGTTCCAGAACCAACGCATACACACACATATATACACACACACGTCTGCATATATACACTTACACACACATCATAGACATTGTAATATAGTTCTAGAAACAACACCTACATATATATATACACTCATACATATACATATATATATATATATACTCATACATATATATATATAGGAGGAAGTTATAGTTCACTTGAAGCATTGTGTAATGAGCTATAAATGTTTGTATATGTATAATAAAGCCAAAACAATGCAGGTATGGACATAGAATAAAGAATACAAATGCAAAAGATATTGTTGACAATTAGTCTTTTACCTTAGATTTATTTAAATGTCCTTAATTTTCGAAATAATATCTCTTCTTCGGAGGTTTAACCGCTTTACTTCCCTCCGAAGAAGAGATATTATCTTGAAAATTAAGGACATTTAAATAAATCTAAGGTAAAAGACTAATTGTCAACAATATCTTTTGCATTTGTATTCTTTATTCTATGTCTATACCTGCATTGTTTAGTCTTTATTATACATATACAAACGTTTATATATATATATACTCATACATATACATCTTTCTTCATATTTTGCATTATCATTATTTGTTTTATTACAATTTTTATAATTTTTATTACTATTATAATTATTTTTATTTTCTTTATAATTTTTATTATAATTATTTTTATTTGTATTATATTTTTATTTTATTTTAATTTTTATTATAATTTTTCTTTTAATTTAATCCATTCTTGTCTGTCGACCTTCCTTTTTGTCAGGCCTCCTCCACCATTACCGCCATCTTCACTTCCTCTTTCTCAACCTTTCCCTACCTTTCCTCACATGGAATCTGCACTGTTGAAACAAGACATCCACACCTCCGCCTCCTCTTCATCTGGTAACTATAGCAGCAGCTTCCACTCATCAGAGACAGTTACATCTTCATCAAAGATGACGTCCCATAGCACATCGGCCGATGACTCTGGCGGTGCCTCTTCGTTCTCGGCTATTGCTGACTCTGCTGCTGCTGCACCCCTGTCCACATTTGCACCTATCCACCCTCATGGTGGACCAGCAGCCCCGCAGCCACTCATTTCCGAACAAATGGAATCGAAGTCATCCCAAAGCTACTCCAAGCTGGAAAGCACCGACTCCATGGAGAAAAGTGAACATTCAACAATGGAGACGTCGGAGAAGTATGCTGTGTCTTCCTCTACACTGACTCAACAACCACCACCACCACCACTACCACAACTACAACAACAACAACAACCGTCATTGATGATGATGATGATGACCAACCAAGGTCAGAGTCAGGGCCAGGGCCAGCCCCTCCCTGTGGCAGATATAGGCACTCCACCGTTCCCTGTACAACAGAGCTATGAAACTAAGTCTGAACAGAGTAGTCACATCTACAAGAAGATTGAGCACAGCGATGTGTGTCAGGGCTTTGTGTGTCCTCCACCACCTCCGCCACCACAGCCAATCCCACCACAAATTAGTGCCGGGCAAACTGAGAGTTATTACCAACAACATGAGCAGCAGCGACATGATCAGCAGCAGCGACATGAGCAGCAGCAACAACATGAGCAGCAGCGACATGATCAGCAGCAGCGACATGAGCAGCAGCAGCGACATGAGCAGCAGCGACATGATCAGCAGCAGCGACATGAGCAGCAGCAACGACATGAGCAGCAGCAACCAGACCCCAGTCCTGGCTATCAGGTGTTGTCTCCCTTTCAAAGCACACACCAATATGAATCTAATGTGTCGTCTTCCTCCACCTCTGAACAGCAGCAGCAGCAGCAGCAACAGCAACAACAACAACAGCAGCAGCACCACCATCACCAACAGCAACAGCTGCAGCAGGAACAGCAACATCATGAACAACAACAACAACAACAGCAACATGAAGCTGTGACCTCTTCGATGCAGCAGCAGCACTCCTCTATATCTGCTTTAGATAATTTCCAGAGGTTAGACTTGTAGTACCACCAATGCATGACCAAGTGTGTTGCTGTGTTTACCCTGAAAAACTGCATTCTAAATAAATAACTAATATGGACCTGTTATTTTATCTAAAGACATTTTTTTCCAATTCCAACCCGCCCGTCCCCTCAATCTATCTTATTTCTCGTTCTTTCTTCTGATGAAGGACTAGCGTCCGAAACGTTAAGACCCTCTTCCTGCTATATCAAGCGTTAACCTAATATATCCCTTCCATATACAGTACCGATTGATTATTTCTGTTTACCTTTTACATATATATATATATATATATATATATATATATATATATATATACATATATATATATATATATATATATATATATATATATATATATATATATATATATATATATATATATATAACGAACGAAATGTGGTAAGGAACCAGGTGGACCATAACGCACCAAATTACTCAATACTTAGGGTAGTAGAGTGGGTAATAGGAACAAGTACGACCCCGACGGCAGAGCTCAAGCCGTTTCGCCTGTC
>OZ024761.1:12304457-12353051 GCA_964016885.1 Eledone cirrhosa | reverse complement strand
TAATGTCATTTTAAACGCTGAGAAAGCCAGCGTAATTTTTTTAATTTTTGCACGCAGACGCTCAATGTAAACAGAACAAAGGGAAATAACTGATCACTTACGCTCAAAAATCGATACATTATATTCGATTTCGTCAGATAGGGCGGGTCAATTTGAAATATTTTTTTTCCGATGTCTTCGCTAGGGCTCAATGTACAAGTATAGCAATTTCGGTGCAATTCCGTGAGAGATTCTAAGAGGAGATGTGTGCCAAAAATCGATAGACAGACAGACAACCACAGTTTTATATATATAGATATATATGTATATATAATATAAAATAACAGGAGGCTGGACTGGTGTAATTCCTTAAAAGGTTTAGTATAATAGTATAATAAACATTTTAAGGAATTACACCAGTCCAGCCTCTTGTTATTTTATAATAATTAACTCCGTACTCGTACCACCAACAACACAAACGAAGACGGGTGAGTTGCATTACGTCGAGTGCTCTCCATAATATTACATCGAGGGTGACCATACGGAATGACCAGTTCTATCCTAAATATATTTATATATAGATAGATATTGATAATACGAAATTATTACACGGGAGACATAATTAAGTTATACACCATAACTTTGAAAACAATACTGTCTCGACAAAAGAATATTTCCCTTGGCTTGTATAGGTCCTCTGAGGCCTATACAACATAAGGAAGTTCTTTCTTCTGATGAAGGACTAGCGTCCGAAACGTTAAGACCCTCTTCCTGCTATATCAAGCGTTAACCTAATATATACCTTCCATATACTGTACTGATTGTGTTGTTATTTCTGTTTACCTTTAACATACATATATATATATGTGTATGTATATATGTAAAAGGTAAACAGAAATAACAACAGAATCGGTATAGTATATGGAAGGTATATATTAGGTTAACGCTTGATATAGCAGGAAGAGGGTCTTAACGTTTCAGACGCTAGTCCTTCATCAGAAGAAAGAATGAGAAATAAGATAGATTGAAGGGACAGGCGGGCTGGAATTGGAAAAAATATCTTTAGATAAAAATAACAGGTCCATTCATGTTATATATATAATGTTTTTTGTTTTTTTTGTCCTTTTCATTTCCTAAAACCAAATACCTAGGAATCCACAACTACCCTGTACTAAACACACTATATTTACACTATATATGATGTTGTCCAAGGGAAAGGCAAAGGCTGGTTCAACTTGGCACTAGTTACATTGTAGAAATATCCCATTTTGTTCAATGCACCTTCTGAAGGTTTCTTTTTCTTCCTTCTTCATATGAAACAGAACTATCGGAGTCATTCCTTTTCACCAAATGAATCGAGAACACCGTAAGGTTGTACATGAGTTGACAGAGCATTTTGGTTACTCCACCAAGTCCTACAATAATGAAACTAACCACAATATTGCAATATCTCACAAGTAAGTAGCAATAATTCTTTCCATTTCAACTCAACTGAGTTAACCTCAGTTTATATATTAGATAATATCTCACATATCAAGGTCTGTCTTTACATTGAAATTAAAAACCTTTCATCATTATTTTATGTAAGGGCGGTGGATTGGCAGTATCGGTAGAGGGTCGGACGCCATGCTTTGTAGCATTGAGTTACAGTCCTTTGTGTTCTGAGTTCAAATTTGCCAAGGTTAACTTTGCCTTTCATCCTTACGGGGTCAATAAAATAAAGTACCAGTGATGCACTGGGGTAATCGCTGGCCTTGTGTCAAAAGTAGAAAGAAACTCTAGAGGGTGGTGGATTGGCAGTATTGGTAGAGGGTCAGACACCATGCTTTGCAGCATAGAGTTACAGCCCTTCAGGATGTGAGTTCAAATCCCACTGAGGTTAACTTTGCCTTTCATCCTTAAGTGGTCGATAAAATAAAGTACCAGTCACGCACTGGGGTCGATTTAATCGACTTTTCCCTCCTTCAAAATCGCTGGCCTTGTGCCTATATAAGAAACCATTATTTTATGTAAGAACCATCTTGTTTTCTGTCAAACACTATCTTAATATACCTATTTATATGTATATATATGTAGTCCTAGATACTGGCTTTACCATTGAAGATGTCATGCCATACCATCCAGCATGGCATATCATACCATCCAACATGGCATATCATATCATCCAACATACCATATCATACCATCCAACATGGCATATCATACCATCCAACATGGCATATCATACCAACCAACATGGCATATCATACCATCCAACATACCATATCATACCAACCAACATGCCATATCATACCATCCAACATGGCATATCATACCATCCAATATGCCATATCATACCAACCAACATGCCATATCATACCAACCAACATGGCATATCATACCAACCAACATACCATATCATACCATCCAACATGCCATATCATACCATCCAATATGCCATATCATACCATCCAACATGGCATATCATACCATCCAACATGCCATATCATACCATCCAATATGCCATATCATACCATCCAACATACCATATCATACCATCCAACATACCATATCATACCAACCAACATGCCATATCATACCAACCAACATGGCATATCATACCATCCAACATGCCATATCATACCATCCAACATACCATATCATACCATCCAATATGCCATATCATACCATCCAACATGCCATATCATACCATCCAATATGCCATATCATACCATCCAACATGGCATATCATACCATCCAACATGCCATATCATACCATCCAATATGCCATATCATACCATCCAACATACCATATCATACCATCCAACATACCATATCATACCATCCAACATGGCATATCATACCATCCAACATGCCATATCATACCATCCAATATGCCATATCATACCATCCAACATGCCATATCATACCATCCAACATGGCATATCATACCATCCAACATGCCATATCATACCATCCAACATGGCATATCATACCATCCAACATGCCATATCATACCATCCAACATACCATATCATACCATCCAACATGGCATATCATACCAACCAACATGGCATATCATACCATCCAACATACCATATCATACCATCCAACATGCCATATCATACCATCCAACATGGCATATCATACCATCCAACATGGCATATCATACCAACCAACATGGCATATCATACCATCCAACATACCATATCATACCATCCAACATGGCATATCATACCATCCAACATACCATATCATACCATCCAACATGCCATATCATACCAACCAACATACCATATCATACCATCCAACATGGCATATCATACCATCCAACATGGCATATCATACCAACCAACATGCCATATCATACCATCCAATATGTCATATCATACCATCCAACATGGCATATCATACCATCCAACATACCATATCATACCATCCAACATGGCATATCATACCAACCAACATGGCATATCATACCATCCAACATACCATATCATACCATCCAACATGCCATATCATACCATCCAACATGGCATATCATACCATCCAACATGCCATATCATACCATCCAATATGTCATATCATACCATCCAACATGGCATATCATACCATCCAACATGGCATATCATACCAACCAACATACCATATCATACCATCCAACATGGCATATCATACCATCCAATATACCATATCATACCATCCAACATGGCATATCATACCATCCAACATGGCATATCATACCATCCAACATGCCATATCATACCATCCAACATACCATATCATACCATCCAACATGGCATATCATACCATCCAACATGGCATATCATACCATCCAACATGGCATATCATACCATCCGACATGGCATATCATACCATCCAACATGGCATATCATACCATAGTTTAAAATTCATAGGTTTATATCAGAGTTGAGTTAAAACTGAGATAAAAAAAACTGAGATAAAAAACTGAGATAAAAAACTGAGATAAAAAAGTTTTTATCAGTTTTTATCTCAACTCTGATATAAACCTATGAATTTTAAACTAGACATATGATCATTATTTTTCACACATTATTGATACGTGTCTCATTCATGAATACTGATATTTACATTATAATACCTAATTCATACGAATTGATATTTTTGACATTGATGAAACATAATGTTTTAAATCTGCCTCGTTTATGTCTGGATATTTTTCTTTTCTCTCTATGTAACGGCTGTTTTCTCTCCTAACCACATATATCTCTCTCTACATTAATACTAGAACTAAATAAATAAATAAATATATCATTGATACGTCATTCAACTGGTGCCCAACTACCTATTTTCTTTCTCTCTATCTCTATCTATATCTATCTCTCTCTATTTTTTCTCTCTCTCTCTCTTCTCTCTCTCTCTCTATCTATCTCCCTCTGTGTTTTTTTCCTCTCTCTATATATCTCTCTCTGTTTCTTTACATGAATTTCTTCTCTCTATCTATCTCTCTATATCTATCTCTCTCTATTTAGTTGCATGCATTTCTTCTTTTTCTTCGCTTTTTTCTTTCTTTCTTTTTATAACTGTCCCTAACATTTTTCACTACCAAATCAACTTTTTAAATGGAAGTTGAAGTTGAAAGGTATGTCAAATCTATCTATTTATAAGACTGTTTATATTGTATTTTGTCTGAAGAAGGCATACCATATTTTTAATATGATATCCCTGAAATATATATAATGAAATAAATATGGTTTTATAAATATAGTTTCCATTTATTTAATATCGTATATATATATATATATATATATAATGAAAAATTGAACAGGGACAGAACAGAGAGGCAGTACGATAAATGTTTATTAAATTCACGCTCAGTAGAGTGGGGGGTAGGCGGGGGACGACGTTTCGGGAATAAACCCTTCTTCGGGTGAGAAGTGTGTGGGAACAGAGTTCAAAAGGTGTGTAGGGGAGTGATGGAGAGACATATAGCGAAAGGAAACGGTGCGAATGAAAAATTAACAAATAAAGACAAAAAATATAATAAATAAAAATAAAGCATGATCAAAATACAAGGAAGGAGAAAATTTAAAAATAATAAATATATATATATATATATAAGGGAGTAATATATACATACATATACATATATATATATATATATAAGGAGTGGCACCCCATCCTGAACTTGTTTATAGAATTCTTTCTGCCTTTGTTACTCTAAATATAAACTATAGCTTTGAAGAATTAGCTTTTAATGAATTCCCTTTTCTATCAACCAATGACCTCCACCCATCCCACTCCCCACCCTCTCCTACCACCTGAAGAGACCTATAAATACCATATTTATTTTTTGATACCCAGATTCCTGATGATTTCTAAAGAATGAAACAGTTCTAGTCCTGTAGAATCTCATCTATATTAAAACTTTTATAATCTGCAATGTATTGAGTACCTTACTTACTGCGGTTACCTCCGACTCAACCCGGAATAACGTATATATATATATATAAGGGAGTAATATATACATACATATACAGATATATATATATATATATATATATATATATATATATATATATATATATATATATATAAGGGAGTAATATATACATACATATACAGATATATATATATATATATATATATATATATATATATATATATATATATATATATATATATATATATATATATATATATATATATAAGGGAGTAATATATACATACATATACAGATATATATATATATATATATATATATATATATATATATATATATAAGGGAGTAATATATACATACATATACAGATATATATATATATATATATAAGGGAGTAATATATACATACCTATACATATATATATATATATATATATATATATATATATATATATATATATATATTGTTATACTTTGGGAGGGTCATGTTGCCAATAAGAAACACACGCACCAGTTGCTTTCACTTCAATTTAATTTATTATATATTTATAAATTTACAAATTTATAAATTTCTGGTTGGTTGGTTGGTTCCACAACCAGATAGTTGTTTATATATATATAGTCATAGTTCTTTCGTCACACACTCTGTGACCTCTTCAGTGACTGGGGATTTCTTTCTTCGTTTCTGTGCCTTTCCTTTCTTCTATCCTACGCCATTTTGTTTGTGTGTGGGTTGCGTGCTCAGTTTGCGCATGCGCCACATCCGGGTGTCTGTGTGTGTTTGTGTTCATTTTTCTATTTTTCTATTTATATTTTTCTATTTGTTTGTTTATTTATTTATTTATTGTTGGTTGGTTGTTTGTTCTATGTGTGTGTGTGTTTTCATTTTGTCTTGTGTGTGTTTTCATTTTGTGTGTGTTTTCAATTGTAAGTTGTTTGTTCTATGTGTGTGTGTGTTTTCATTTTGTCCTTAATTGTAAGTTGTGATGTTGCTGTTCCACTCATATTTTCTATTTAATTTTGGTTTTAATTCTTTTATGCTTACTGCCTCTGTAATTTGCCTAAACATTGCGTCTTTCTTGTGTGTGGATTCTATTTTTATTTCTATGCTCTCTAATTTACCCCTGTGTTCTATCTTAGCATGTTGGTAGAGCACAGATGATTCTTTATTATCTTGGAGGTCTCGCCAGTGTTCATTTATTCGTTCCCCTATACTACGAGCTGTCTCACCTATGTACACTATATTTTTGTTTCTACATTGTCCTTCAGTACATCTTATGCTATATACTACATTTCTAGTTTTACAGTTAATATGGGGGCTTATTTTACAGGTTATACATTTCTTATCTATACATGAGGGTCTTCGGAACGGGTATGTCTTGAACAACGGGTATGTCTTGCACAACTATCTGGTTGTGGAACCAACCAACCAACCAGAAATTTATAAATTTGTAAATTTATAAATATATAATAAATTAAATTGAAGTGAAAGCAACTGGTGCGTGTGTTTCTTATTGGCAACATGACCCTCCCAAAGTATAACAATATCGGTTTCAACACACGATTTCAGATAAAGAATCTTGCTAAACAAATTCAGAAACGAAATATATATAAGGGAGTAATATATACATACCTATACATATATATATATATATATATATATATATATATATATATATATATATATAAGGGAGTAATATATATATATATATATATATATATATATGACTTAGTGGTTAGAGCATTGGCTTGCAATCGAAAGGTTGTGAGTTCAATTCTCAAACCGGGTGATGTGTTGTTTCCTTGAGCAAGACACTTTATTTCACATTGCTCCAGTTTACTCAGTCCCTATCATTCCACTGCAAAGTGGTCGTGGAGGTGCCACGGCAAAAAAGCACCCAGCCCAGACTGTAAATTGGATGTGTAAGCGCCACGGCAAAAAAGGACCCAGCACTCACTGTAAATGAGGTTGGTGTTAGGAAGGGCATCCAGCTGTAGAAATCAAGCCAGAATCAGTTCCCATATGATCAAGACAGGGTCACCTGACCTGGCATTGCCCACAACAGGACAAGCCGTCCAACTCATGCTAGTGTGGAAAAATGGACATAAAGCGGTGATGATGATGATGATGATGATATACTCCAAGGTACATAGCACTATATGTATATATATCTAGGGCGGGTAAAATTTTTGAGATCCTTGGATGAGTTCTCTCCAGCGGTCTCTGTCCCTCATCATCCTGTCATGTCCTGCGTCTCCAAGAGACCGGTGTCTGTCCTTAGGCTATCAACATATGGCAACCTCAGTCGCCCTCTTATAGTGTGTCCATGCAGGGGCTCCCACAGGAGCACTGAGTGCAGTGTCAACTCTGAATATCGGTGAGCATGTCCAGCTAACCTCAGTCTCCTCTGTGTTACTTTTGACTATATATAACTAAGGTATATACCTGTAGATGTATATATGTATATATATATATGTACAAAGCGAAGCCTACAGTCAGTAGGCACCTCTTAACCAAATATATACCCCATCCCACTACCCCCACCCCCACCAACACCACCCTTCCTCTGTAAAGTTATGTTGGTACCACAACATCCATAAATGAGGTCGTGTAGGTGTCACAACAACAAAATACACAGTCCACGCTGTTATGTGGGCGTGTAGGTAACACGGTAAAAAGGCTCCCAGTCCACACTGTAAATGTGGTTGGTGTTACGAAGGGCATCCAGCCGTAGAAAACCTGCCAGTCAGTCCTACACAAGCGAGACACGGTCACCCAACTAATCTGGCCTCAAGTGGGACAACTCCCTTCTAAACCCATGCTAGCGTGGAAGATGGACGTTAAACGATGATGATGATGATATATATATATATAAAACTATAGAATGTAGGTCTCTAAACTTCTTCCATCTCATCCTAACTCACGGAGCCCTTTCTTCTGCTGCTACCTAGGTAGCAGAAACTATCAACCTCTTCTACTACACCTGTGCATATACAGTCTTCTCTTCTTGTTATTTTCAAAGTGTTTTCAATCAAAACTGGGCTAAAATTGTGACTAGCTTGTATTTGTTATAACTATATATAAATATATATATATATGTATGTTTATGTGTATATATATAAATCTGTTTCTATATCTATATGTACATGTATATATATATAAATCTGTATATATATATATATATGTACATGTATATACATATATATATATATATATATATATATATATATATATATATATAACGAAGGAAATGTGGTAAGGAACCAGGTGGACCATAACGCACCAAAGTACTCAATACTTGAGGTAGTAGAGTGGGTAATAGGAACCAGTAAGACCCCGACAGCTGAGCTCAAGCCGTTTCGACGGCTAATTCCAGAATTAGCCGTCGAAACGGCTTGAGCTCAGCTGTCGGGGTCTTACTGGTTCCTATATATATATATATATATATATATATATATATATATATATATATATGGGACTTGTTTCTTTCTTCTTCATCACTTTCTGTTGCTTAAACCATTTTGTTTGTTTACCCTAGCGTCCCCTTTATTTACGTGTCCCAACGACTTTTTTTAGCCGTTGCTCGCACCAACCTGAGGTATATGGCCTTTAATGCGACGAAATGCCTACGACGGTTGGAAGGCCACTGATGAGGACAAACTTTTTCATATGTAACCCATTTGCAGCGCCGCAGCTCCATTATTATCATATAAATATATATATATATATATATATATATATATATATATAAATATAAGTAACAGCCGTACTAAGAGTGAGAAATGAAATTTCGTTTCATTTTTTCCATTTATATATATATATACATTTATATATATATATATATCCGTATGTAGTTGATGGACGAGAGAAAAAAGTACTCAATACAGAAGTAGAGTTGAAATATTTGTTTATTATGGTTAAATTGAGCACTTTCGTTTTGAATCCATAATCGAAAGAGATGTTTCAGTGGACAGCCAGTATTCAACTCCTCTGCTGTGGCCTAAGCCATTCTAGAGCATCATCTTTACCCTTGTACTGCTATGCCAGTCATTGGGTCTGCTCTCTCACATCATCATCATTTAATGTCTATCTTTCACACTAGCATGGGTTAGATGGGAATTGTCCCACTTGAGGCAAAATTGCTCGGGTGACCGTGTCTCGCTCGTTTAGGACTGTATCTGGCAGGTTTTCTATAACTGGATGCCCTTCCTAACACCAACCACATTTACAGTGTGGACTGGGAGCCTTTTTACCGTGTCTCCTACACGACCACATTTACAGTGTGGACTGGGTGCTTTTTGTCGTGACACCTACATGACCACTTTACAGTGTGGACTGGGTGCTTTTTGTCGTGACACCTACATGACCACTTTACAGTGTGGACTGGGTGCTTTTGGTCGTGACACCTACACGACCACTTTACAGTGTGGACTGGATGCTTTTTGTTGTGACACCTACAGGACCACTTTACAGTGTGGACTGGGTGCTTTTTGTCGTGACACCTACACAACCACTTTACAGTGTGGACTGGGTGCTTTTTGTTGTGACACCTACAGGACCACTTTACAGTGTGGACTGGATGTTCTGTGGTACCAACACAACTCTATAGAGAAAGGGTGGTGTTGGTAGGGGTGGAAGGATGGAATAGGGATAGTGGGTTGGGGTGTATATTTGGTTAACAGGTGCCTACTGACTGTAGCTTTAACTTTGTACATAGTGAAGGAGTGTCTTCTGTTTTACTGCATAGTCCCGTCTTACTATTTCTGCCGATGGTTTTACCATTCTTCATCTCCTTGATTGCTTCTATATATAATAATAATAATAATGAAATTATTGTGTACAGTGCTCAGGTGCACTACAACTCATCAAAGGTGCATGTATAGTACATAGAATAATGTTCAAATGTCAGGAAAATGAAGAGTGTACGAGTCATAAAATATATGTGTATGAAGGGGGGAATATTAGGTGCAGTGTTGGCGAATCTCAGGAAGCATGGAAGTTTTAAAGGATGCAGTGTCTCAGCAACTAACAACTGATGCAGGTAGTTTGTTCCATGGAGGTTTTAAAGGATGCAGTGTCTCAGCAGCTAACAACTGTAACCGGACAGCCTCAAAAGTCTCTCTTTTTATATTGTCATTCTACTTTATTCAACTGAACTAGTGACATCATTCGATTTACACCGGTACCTTGACAAAATCGTGATGGATATTCTGTTCGCGTAAAGAAGTATATAATGTTTTATTTGCCATATATTAGGCTTTCTATAAAATTTATTTCTAGCCCCCCCCCCCCCCCCCCCGATACTTTTGAGACACAAAAATACGTTTTTCTATACGGAGGAATAACTTTACATACACATACAAAGCTAGATATATATATATATAAACCTTCTTTACTATATGCATTCTCCTAAGGATAAAAAAACCCTTCTAGACACACACTTATCTCTATATATACATATGTTTGAAGAGGTATGTAATGTTTTATTTGTCGTGTCTTAAATTCATTGCTAAACACTGGCAGATATTATTGAAAAAAAAATACCAACATTTTACTATATTCTATACACAAGAAGAATTTTGTAGACGTACATATATATAAAGCTATATTTATATATAGACATTCTTTACTGTATACATCTTCTAAGAAACAAAACTCTACATATACCAATATTTATATATACAAGCGGAGATACCAAAACATTTTATTTTCCTTCTTCAATCATTAGACACATAATTTCTTTTGAGATAAAAAAAAAAGAAGCAAACCTTCTTTCTATACACATACATAGAGCTACATTTTATTATCCTATCTATATCATCATGTTTAAGTCGAGTTTGTTTGTCATCTTCTTTTGACCTCCTTACGTATATATATATATATATATATATATATATATATATATATATATAGGGGGTACACATGGGTTCCTTAACTCTTTATCATTTACATTTCTCTATATTTACTATTTTTTTTGCAGTATTTTTGTGCTAAAGGCTTTATCTCACATAATATCGAATCTACGAGATTTTGATGATGTTATTATATATTTTGAGAACAATACCTTAATGCTGGTATAAGCAGCCAGTTTGAACAGAACGAGGTGTGAGAATGCTAAAGGGTTAAACTGTAGTGAAGGCAACCAGAAAAAAGCACCCCCACAGAAAGTAAGTGCTACCTAAAATGAAAGGGGCACCCCACAGAAAGAAAGTGTTACATAAAATGAAAGATGGACGGAATGACCAAATCAGGTTTACTTCTTCAACATCCTCTGGAAAGAAACAAAGTAGATATCAATCAATATAAAAAAACAATTGAAATTAATACATGCAAGATTACACAGCTCTAACATAACATCAATACTGTCTAGAGAAAGAAATGCTAAACTTCTAAGCACACAGTTACATAACTAGGCTTGAGTTGGTAAAGAAATGCCAGGTAGACCTGGTGGCGGTGATCTCAAATTGCTGAGATTCACAGATGACAAACCAACCCGACTTAAAAATGATGATATAGATAGGATAATAAAATGTAGCTCTATGTGTGTATAGAGAGGTTTGCTTTTTTCATTTATCTCAAAAGAAAGTATGTCTAGTGAATGAAAAAGTACAAGAAGGAAAATAAACATGTATATATAAATATTAGTATATGTAGAGAGAAGATTTGTTTCTTAGAAGATGTATGTATATATAGGGGGTTTCGTTCTTCAATAAAAGGTGTATACAATAAAGAATATCTATATATAAATGTAGCTTTATATATATGTACGTCTACAAAATTCTTCTTGTATATAGAATATAGTAAAATGTTTTTTTTTTCCTTCTCAATATCTGCCAGTGTTTGGCAATGAATTTAGGACACGGCAAATAAAACATTACATACCTCTTCAAACATATGTATATATAGAGATAAGTGTGTGTCTAGAAGGGTTTTTTTATCCTTAGGAGAATGCATATAGTAAAGAAGGTTTATATATATATATAAATCTAGCTTTGTGTGTGTATGTAGATTTATTCCTGTATATAGAAAAATGTATTTTTGTGTCTCAAAATTAGCTGCGGCTGTTAGAAATACATTTTATAGAAAATCTAATACAGTGAAATGAGAGAAATAGAAGAGAACAATATGGACTGCAGTTCAACTTACAGACAAAGAAGAATGACTTAGAAAAGGTAAAATAGAGTAAGACAGCTCTGGCGGTATATATATATCTTTATCATCATTGTTTTGTGATAGCAAGCTTTGGACAGGTATACATAGACCAAGTCAGTACTAAAGTGGGGCTACTGATCTGTATCTCACTTACGTACACTTTCACATTCTACTGAGTGTACAGGAGAGCTTGTCATGTCTTTGACACAACTGAAGAGTCCTCCCAGCCCTTTCTTTGGCAAGCTTTCTACTGCTGGTTGCCCCTTCTATCACTGACCATTTTACAGCATGTACTGGGTGCGTTTATCGTATAGATCACCAACACTAGGGAGGTTGCTGTACTGAGGCACAACTGAAGGATCCTTTAAACCTCTTTTTTATATATATCATTTAACACCCGCTAGTAAAGGTTAGACATATCTACATAAACCAAGTCAGTACTGACCTCCCACACAGGCCAAGGGTTCTACATAGACCAACTCTGTACTGAAAAAGGGCTACTGACCTTCCAGAGGTCTACATACACCAACTCAATACTGAAGAAGGGCTACTGACCTCCCAGACAAGCCAAGGGTTCTGTATCTCGCTTACATATGGTCATTTTGAGTGCAGAGAAGTTGTCATATCTCTTGACACAAACTGAAAGATCTCCCTAACCCCTTGTTTGGCAAGTTTTCTACAATTGCTTGTCCTTCCGAACACCCACCACTTTACAGCATTCAGTGGTTGTTTTTATTGTGTAGACCACCAGCACTAGGAGGCTGTCATGTCCTTTAGAAGAAATGAAAAAGCAAAAGTTTGGTTTATTTAATTCTTTTATTTCACATTTTTTTCGTCTTTAGACCAGACAGTTTATTTACACTCCTTCAAAGATGGGAGTAGTATCTTCCTGTGTAGTGAAAGTTTAGTTTTGTTTCTCAGTAAAAAAGTAAAGCAGAAGAAAGATTAAGTTTATATATGTATGAGGGTTGATTGACCAAGATATTCTCATGGAATGACCAAATGAGGAAGAGTGGAATATTATCACTCCAAAACTGTTCAATATTATGGTGACTTTATGTGCCGAAGTCATCCAAAGCAAGGGCATCTATACTGAGCTGATTTTGGTTGCTATTTTTAGCATTAATATAAACCTGTTGTGTTTTCCTCATACATTGAGTGGGATATATTCATATAGTAATTCAGTATCACAACCTGTTGGACACCATGCAGTCGGCAACGACATGGTATTTATTCAACTCCTGTTATTCCAAAGATGGTGGATGGGTGCTAAATATATATTTATACAAATTTTTCTTTTCCTGAAGTGTGTAGACATTTTTTTTGTATACACACTTATTGGAGTTAGCTATCTTGTTTCTTAGAAGAAATGAAAAAGCAAAAGTTTGGTTTATTTCACATGTTCGTCGCTAGATAAGGAAGTTTATTTACATTCCTTTGAAGATGGCAGTAGTATTTTCCTGTGTAGAGAAGGTTTAATTCTGTTTCTTAGTAAAAAAGAGAATCAGAAGTATCTATGTAAGAGGGCTGACTGACCAAATGGAAAGAAACAATGCAGTTATTAGTAAGGAGGGTTGAAATTAATGCATGCAAGATTTCACTCCTTCATAGTCAGCCTATGAGCTTTTCAGTTGACCCTCGTTTTTGTACAGAAGAACGTTTATATAAATGTAACTTTATGTGTGTGTCTAGAGAAGATTTAGTTTTGTTTATTAGACAAAGAAAGTATGTATATATAAATGTAACAGATAGAATGCCTTCATTTCAGCTGTCTGAATTCAAATCCCATCAAGGCCAACTTTGCCTTTCATCCATTCGGGGTTGATTCTTCCTCTATACTTCTCTAGAAGAAATCCGCTGTATTCAGACCTGGGCTCTGCCAGGTTTTTAAAAGAGCCCTAGAAACACTGTAGGTCAATGCGTTGCCTCCCTCAGGAGTTATGGGTCCATACATACATGTAACTCTCACAGCTTGGAAGTTCTGTATGTAAGTCTTTAAAACCATTTCACATTTCTCCAGTACACTCAGCGTCCTATACTCTCAGACACTTAATTCCAAAGAAACTGGTGAGAAGCCTAGAACAGACTATATTTAGGTTTCATCAATACATATATTGATGATTGGAATCATGGTCTTAAGATTACTCAAATCGACACTAACTATTACATATATAGATCTGTCTAAGGCTATGTTACCATCTTGAAGTATATTTAACTACATATTAATTGTGGAAACATGGCCCCTCACAAAGACGATTGACAGCTTCGATAGCAGAGCCCTGAGGACCATCTAAAACAGCAGATGGGACCACCACGTTTCCAACAGAGTGACGCATCAGCCCACAGCCTTACACCCGTTCAACGCAGTAGCACCTTAATCTATTCTATATATACACTTCTTACAAGAAGGATGTTTCTCACTAATGACATAATAATTGAATTCTCTCGCATGTTAATACCTTTTTATCTCTAGGCATGTGTTTAACAATCCACTAGTTATATATACACAGCTGTTAATTCCTATATATTTAATATGAATGAAAGTTAAACGATCTACATGTAAGATACTACCTGTGTATATATATAAGAAACGAAAATGTGAAATAAAGATCAATAAATAAACTACATTTTGTTGTTGGAGTTATTTTATTTCTTGAGACGACTGTGTGTATTTACACACTAAGTTGAGCTGGCGGAGATCTTCAACATACCTGGAAAGAAGCAGAGGGAATTAATAAAAACAATCCAGATTACACAGCTCTAACATCAATACTTTTCTAGAGGCAGAAATTAAACCTCTTTATCATGAACAGTTTAGTTTCTTAGGAGAGTGGGTATAGGGCTGTGAAATACAGTTTCTTATATGCTTCTAGATAAGGTATTACTGTATATATGGGGTTTTTTTTTATTATAGAGAAGGATAGTAAATATAAGCCTTCTAGATGTTACAGAGGAGTCTCTACATACAAAAAGTAGATTCTTTGCTGTGTACACACAATATCTAGTAGTAAGTTTCTATATATATAGAAGTGTATTATATACACACATGTGTACAATATTTATATAACAAGGCAGTGTATTCTATAAAGAACTGTATGTATGGGGAGTTGTTTTCCTCTATTGAGAAGGATAGTGAATATAATGTCTTCTACATACAAAAAATAGATGCCTTGATAAAATATCCAGAGTTTTATGTAAGTATCCTCGGGAAAAGTAGTAGAGATGAGGGTTTTAACTTTGCCTTGTGTGTATGTAGATGCTGCATATATACGATACTTCGAAGTGTGTTTATGTATAGAGAGAGGGTCTGTATTCTATATACTACAGTTTCTGATATAGCTCCGGATACTGTGTATAATGAGGAGATATACCTTTCTTCTAAGTAAGTATATACAGAGAAGGTGTAATAGAGATACGATTATAATATAAATATATAGTTGATATGATGTGTGCAAGAGAGAATGCTGAGTTCGAGTAAAGGTGGTGATGCCGAGGTAACTCGACGTAGAAATTACGATGGTATAAGGTATAGAGAGGAAAGTAACATGTATGTTTAGTTAGAAGAGGTAGCTGCGTGTATATATTATTTGTTTTGTTTTGTTTCTCGGAAGGAGGTTTAGAATAAATTTAAAAGACATGGCAACTAAAACACTACAAGAATGTATTTATATTGAAGAATTAAATGTATGTATATTTCCAAGATAGTGAAATGTATTTTTGTGTCTCAATAATATCCGTGAGTGTGAATAAAACTTTACATACCTCTTTACACGAACGTAAAATCCAAACAGATATCGTTAATAGTCCCAGAGTAAATAGAATGATGTTACAGCTTCCATACACTGAAGAGAAATGTCAACAAAGTAAGAAGAGTTCCACAAACCGGAAGTAGTTCAATGTCAACAAAAGGCAGATAATTCCAATTTAGGGGAGATAACTCTCGTTAAATTATTTGGCAAAAACTCATGCGAGGGGGAGAGCAGGCCAGCATAAAGCCAGCCTGCTGTGGTCCCGGCCGACCCCCGCAACGATTCGAACTTCAAACACATAGAATGGTCATGCCATACCTAAGTACGAGAGCGAAGCCAGAAACGCTACGTGCAGCGCCACGCACAAGCCGCAATTCTACAGAGTCAAATAGTCATACTTATAGCTAACATTTTCTTTCTTTTTAAAAAAAAAAAAGAAACGGAAAGAAAGCGAGATAACACGACATATTCCGAGTGTTATCTCGCTTTCTTTCCGTTTCTCTCTATATATAAATATAACGGGATATATAGCCATTAAGGAACTACTAGTATTTTGTACATATATAACGGGATATACACGAATAGAAGCCAGGGAATATGTAGTAAGGGATTGACTTATATAGGGAGTCAATAGTTTGACCATTTTCGCCAACTTCAAATTCTACGTAAATAAGGTTCGCATTTTTGCCCACTTCTCAGACATAAGATAGGGAGGAGGGTCACCTTATATTCGAGTATTTTGTACATCTATTCTTGTTAGACTAGACCGGCATCATCATGGGTAGAGCCGACCAGGTGCTACTGCGTTGAACGAGAGTAAGGCTGTGATGGTCCTCAGGGCACTGCTGTCAATCGTCTTTGTGAGGGGCCACGTTTCTGCTTCATAGAGGAGAAGACTGATCCATCTTTTCAGAACAATTAATATGTAGGTAACATAGCCTTAGAGAGATCTGTATTTGTAATAGTTAGTATCGATTTGGGTAATCTTAAGACCATGATTCCAATCATCAAGTATTGATTAAACCTAAATATAGTATATAAAGAAGTGGATTTTAAAATATGCAATGATAGTGTCGAGAGAAGGCTTAGTTAGTTACTTCTAACAATGTACCACTATGAATAAGACAGAAGGCGGTGTATGTAGATAGAATGTTTAGTTTTCCTGAGTATGAAGGGGTTTTAGTTATTATTCTTAGTAAAAAGACGGTTATATTATACATATACGTCTCTAACATTCCTCCTGTATATGAAGAGTAGTGAAATATATTCTTGTGTCTCAGGAATAACTACGTGTTTATCGATGAATTAAAATATACATGGCAAATAAAGCGTTCGTATAGGTAAATTAGAGGGTATTTTACCTCAGTTCAAGAACATTTATATATATAAATCTAGTTTTGTGTGTGTATTTAGGTTTAAATAAAACAATATGTACGTCTCTAGAATCTTTCTGTATATAGAATAATTGTTTCTACTTTTGGCACAAGGCCAGCAATTATCCAGTGCATTACTGGTACTTTATTTTATCGACCCCATAAGGATGAAAGGCATATAGAATAATGTATGTCTGTGAGTGTATATACGGCAAATAAAACATTACATACCTCTCACCATTAGTATAATATCCAGACGGATTCTATCAAATTACACGAGTAAATCCAAACGATGTTAACAGTTTAATTCAATAAAGAAGAATGACAACAAACGAGAATAGTTCCAATCAGGTGCAAGTAATTCAAACGATAACTCTCGGCGAATTTTTTAGTAAAACTCAATTCGAGGTGGGGACGCAGGCCAGCATAAAGCCGGGCAGCCGCCGCAACGATTCGATCTTCAGACACATGGAATGGTCATGCCATACCGAAGTACGACAGCGAAGCTCGAAACGTTACGTGCAGCGCCATGCACAGAGCGCAACTCTACTGAGTAATTTAGTCATACTTATAGTTAGAATTTTATTTATTAAAAATATATAAAAACGGAATGAAGACGAGATAACTGAGGGCGTGGAGAAATATCTCTTTCTGAATATATTTCGTATGGTGAGAGTTGAGATCTCTACCGAATAATTATCAATATTATACTTCGTCTCCGAAATATTTTCAGAAAGAAATTACTTTTTCACGACCGTGTTACCTTACTTTCATCCCGTTTCTATATGTAACAAGTTTAAACTACTAGTATTTAATACATATATATATACAGAACAATAAGTATATTGACTTCAAGATAGTAATGTTTATGTTAATACAGAAAATAAAAAATGCAAACCATCGATCTTAGTAATTAGTACTAATTATCTATTTTGGTAATAAGCATCTTAAGACCATGATTTCCTTCATCGATATGTGATTAGACCAAAATTTAGTATAATATATAAAGACTGTTCTCAGCTTATGACCAGTTTGCTTGGTGTTAAGTGTCTGAGAGTACAAGACTCTCCCTGGATAGTACGCTGGTCTACCACAGGACTAACTCCTCGGCTGTGAGTACTGGAGCAATGTGATGAATGCAGAACTTCCAAACTGTGAGAGTTACGTGTATGCATGGACCTGCAACTTCTAAGGGAGTCATACAGGCCACACATTGACATACAGTATTTCTAGGGCACTTTTTAAAACCTGGCAGACCCATCTCCTCTCCAGGTCTGAATACAGCAGATTTCTTCCAGAGAAACAGAAGAATCAACCTCAATACTAGACTGGTACTTTGTTTTATCAACCTCAAATGGATGAAAGGCAAAGTTGACCTCAGCAGGATTTTAATTCAGAGAACTGAAGGCATTCTGTTACATTCATATATACATACTTATTTTGTCTAATAAACAAAACATCTCTCTCTACACACATAACATATAAAGCTACATTTATATATACCTCTTCTAAGAAATTAAACCTACTCTAGACTTACACATAGATACAGTTATATATAAATACTTACCTTGTCAAATAAACACAACTAAATCTTCTCTAGTCAGACACACAAAGCTACATTTATATAAACATTCTTCTCTACAAAAGAGGATCAGCTGAAAAGCTCATAGGCTGGCTTTGAAGAAGTGATGCTAGAACTGCGAGATATTGTAGTTAGGTTCATTATCATAGGACTTGGTGGAGCAATCAAAATTCACTGCCAACTCATGTACAACTTTATGATGTTCTTGATTCATCGGTGAAAAAGAATGACTCTGATAGTTCTGTTTCATGTGAGGAAGACAAAAGGAAACCTTCAGAGTGTGCATTGAGCAATATGGGATATTTCTAGAATGTAACTAATGCCAACTTGAATCATCCTTGGACATCATCATACATAGTAAATATATAGTGTGTGTTTAGTACAGTGTAGTTGTAGCTAACTAGGTATTTGGTTTTATGAAATGAAAGGGACAAAAAAAAAACACACTATATATATACACTGATACTTCAATGTGTTATAAGCAATCCAATACCACTGTTGGATAGATAGAGTGCTTAATCCTGCTTACACCAAAGATTATGGATTAAGGTGGTGCAAACAACACTTAAATAAAGGAAACAATATATGTCCATAGTACAGAAAATTCTTATAATATATATATATATATATATACATATCGGGCTGGATTCTGTTGAGGGTCTTTGCCACAAGTGACATCAATGAGATTCCCCTGTAGTTGTTCATGTTAGAAAGATCTCCCTTCTTTGGTACTGAGATGATGTTAGTGATCAAGGGCAACTTTCTCCAGTGCCTGGTTACAGAACTCCAGGATGATATCATCAAAATAACACCTCTTCATCACTTTTGATGCCTCTCCATGGGTCTTGATCTTCTTGGTTCGCTGAAGCCCCTCTCTGCTGAAGGTCCTGTCTCAATATCCAGTTCCTCAAATAGCTGTCTGATCTCCCTGGTATTCTGGGCTGTCGAAGATGGCTCTCCTAGTAGGGTCTTAAAATGGTCCAGCCTCTTCTTATCCCCAGATCTAACTCAAACTCCCTCTCTTCCTTCCTGTAATCTCGTTGATCATCATCCAGCTCTCTTTACACTTACATATATATATATATATACACTGACCTCCTACAAGGTTACATCTCAAAGGAGGTTTACACCAGTTCTTTTATCCCGAAACTTTTTCACGAACTGTGGACAAGGAGTTTCTTATGGTTGTAGGTTTTTTTGAAAGGGGGAAAATAACAGAAGGTTATTGTCGTGTGAAGGAGGAAGATTTAAAAACCTAACCATTGTTTCAGCTACAGCAGCAGAGGAATTAAGTTATGGTGGGTTTGAAGAAAACAGAGTTGGATGTCTTCAATGTAGTGACTATATAGACCAGAGGCTTTCAACATAACTGATGAGTGTTTCATTGGAGACCAGCAACCTCTGAGGAGCAGGGACTACAGTAGTAGAGATAGAATAGGCAGAGGGAACGGCATATTTAGGGGCTGGGGAGAAGCAGAGACCACTGTAGTAGAGGTAGAGAGGGAACATCATATTTATGGGCTGGGGAGGAGCAGAGACCATTGTAGTAGAGGTATAATGTGCAGAAGGAGGAGAGACAATAATTGTGGACCAGAGCCTGTTGAATTGTTGATAAAGCTGGAGTGTCATCCCTTAATGTAGCAACCTTGTCAACATGAATGTCCTTGGGGGATAAACCCCTTTTCTACAGGTACTTGATAATACCACGATGCCAAATGTTGTCCATTTTCGAGAGGTCCTTACTAATTACATTTGAAGTCCTCTTTCAACAGTCAGATGTCAGTTTAGTTGGAAAGAAACAATGCAGTTATTAATAAGAAGAGTTGAAATTAATTCATGCAAGATTTCCCAGCTCTAGCATCAGTCCTTCATAGTCAGCCATAAATTCATCGATAAACACGTAGTTATTCCTGAGACACAAGAATATATTTCACTACCCTTCATATACAGGAGGAATGTTAGAGACGTATATGTATAATATAACCGTCTTTTTTCTAAGATTAATAACTAAAACCCCTTCATACTCAGGAAAACTAAACATTCTATCTACATACACCGCCTTCTGTCTTATTCATATTGGTATATTGTTAGAAGTAACTAACTAAGCCTTCTCTCGACACTATCATTGCACACTTTAAAATCCACTTCTTTATATACTATATTTAGGTTTAATCAATACATATATTGATGATTGGAATCATGGTCTTAAGATTACCCACATCGATACTAACTATTACAAATACAGATCTCTCTAAGGCTATGTTACCTACATATTAATTGTTCTGAACAGATGCATCAGTCTTCTCCTCTATGGAGCAGAAACGTGGCCCCTCACAAAGACGATTGACAGCAGTGCACTGAGGACCATCACAGCCTTACTCTCGTTCAACGCAGTAGCACCTGGTCGGCTCTACCCATGATGATGCCGGTCTAGTCTAACAAGAATAGATGTACAAAATACTCGAATATAAGGTGACCCTCCTCCCTATCTTATGTCTGAGAAATGGGTAAAAATCCGAATCTTATTTACGTAGAATTTGAAGTTGGCGAAAATGGTCAAACTATTGACTCCCTATATAAGTCAACACCTTTCTACATATTCCCTGGCTTCTATTCGTGTATATCTCGTTATATATGTACAAAATACTAGTAGTTCCTTAATGGCTATATATCCCGTTATATTTATATATAGAGAGAAACGGAAAGAAAGCGAGATAACACTCGGAATATGTCGTGTTATCTCGCTTTCTTTCCGTTTCTTTTTTTTTTTTAAAAAGAAAGAAAATGTTAGCTATAAGTATGACTATTTGACTCTGTAGAATTGCGGCTTGTGCGTGGCGCTGCACGTAGCGTTTCTGGCTTCGCTCTCGTACTTAGGTATGGCATGACCATTCTATGTGTTTGAAGTTCGAATCGTTGCGGGGTTCGGCCGGGACCACAGCAGGCTGGCTTTATGCTGGCCTGCTCTCCCCCTCGCATGAGTTTTTGCCAAACAATTTGACGAGAGTTATCTCCCCTTAGTTGGAATTATTTGCCCTTTGTTGACATTGAACTACTTCCGGTTTGTGGAACTCTTCTTACTTTGTTGACATTTCTCTTCAGTGTATTGAATCTGTAACATCATTCTATTTACTCTGGGTTGGATTTTACGTTCGTGTAAAGAGGTATGTAAAGTTTTATTTGCCGTATTGAGACACAAAAGTAAGTTGCCATGTCTTTTAAAGAAACAAAACTAAATATATACACGCAGCTACCTCTTCTAACTAAACATACATGTTACCCTCCTCTATTATGATACAAAACTAAGTATGATCTGTATATATACACACCTCTTCTAACATGTTACAACTAAATCTTCTCTCGATACTATATACATACTTGTAAGGAAATATAACCAAGCTTCCTCTCTATACACATTTTATCTTCTGTATATAAACCTTATACCTGAATACACACACAGATATTCTATATACAAGAAGACACTTTTTCACGTAAATACACAAACACTTCAGGCATATTTATGTATTAGCCGTAAATTTATTCTAAACCATGTAGATGAAGAATCCTGTTGACATACGTACACATGAAGCTATATTCATATATAAACGGTCTCCCTTCTATCATAACAGATACTTATGAGGCGCAATATACAAACTTGTTCGTACTGGAATAATAGACATGAAACTAAACCTTCTCTAGACATATAAATATAGAAGCTAAACCATACAGTTATATCTAACGAAGCATGGTAGCTCCATTACTTTGCCGTAAGACTCCTTACTACTACTTCTAGCATCCGCACCTGCTTGATAGCTACATCATCCATATATAAACGTTCTTCACTAGATACAAAACTAAACCTTTATATATACACAACTAACCTATTTTATATTCCTAAGGAACAGCACCAGACCTGGAGACTACTACAACCCTATCTCAAGAAGAAAGGTAAATAAATTGTGAAATAAAAGAATAAACCAGTATTTTCCTTTGTTGCCTTATTATTTACTCCCTGTATATATACACACACTAGACACCTCTTACACTGTAGGAAGACAAAAACCTTCTGTCACTGTATACTAGATTCATATTATATAAATTATTTCCTAGATACACACCTATTAGAAACAAGCCATCTCTATATACAGGTAAATAACATCAATGTAGACATGTCTGTATATAAGAAACTGTATTCTATAGAATATATCTAAACCCACATTGTGTGTGTCTCTTTATATTATACACGTGTATGTAGAAACCTGGAAGTGAACATCATACATATATAAGATAAGAGGTTTTGATCTGTACATACATATCAATACATTCTCGCTAGATACTACACATACGTCTCTTAGGAAACTACTACTATTGTTCTTCTAGTTGTGTATAAGGATCTCACAGTAGAAAGTGTACATGCTTCCTAAGAAGCAAGAGAGCTAACTGTATAAATACAAAGAAATTTAGTGTTCTTTACATACACACATATATAGAAAAACTATATTCAATATGACACACAAAGCTTACTTCATGTCTATAATATACCTTCTTCTCTATATTGGAAGAAGTACCTCCATTATATATTGAAGTTGTGTTCAATAGAGTACAGTATGTAGAACAATATGTACGCAGTTACCCTTTTCTTTAAAGGATACATCAATACCCTGTTCTCCTCTAGGCAGGCATACTCACCATATAAACACTTTTGTGTATATAAAGCATATCTTCATTGTAAAATTAGAAGTTACACTACACAGATATAAAGACAACAACCTACATACATATTAGTACCCTTATATCTCTACACTACTGTATTATATAAATATAGCTAAGGAATTAAAGATGTATATACATATGTATGTATATATACATACATATGTATGTATATATATACATATGTATGAATATATATACATACATATGTATGTATACATACACAAGTAGGTATATATATAAATACATATCTATATATAAATACATATGTATATATATACATACATACATGTATATATATACATACATGTATATATATATACATATGTATATATACATACGTGTATATATATATATACATACGTGTGTATACACATATGTATGTATATATACATACGTATGTATGCGTATGTATATACATATGTATGTATACATACGTGTGTATACACATATGTATGTATATATACATGCGTATGTATGCATATATACATATGTATGTATATATACATATGTATGTACATACATACGTATTTATATATACATACGTATGTATACATACATGCGTATGTATATATACATACATGTAAGTATATATACATACATACGTATGTATATATACATACTTACGTATGTATACATATGTATGTATACATACATGTATGTATACATACATACGTATGTATATATACATACTTACGTATGTATACATATGTATGTATACATACATGTATGTATATACATATGTATGTACATACATACGTATTTATATATACATATACACATGTATATATATATATATACATACGTATGTATGTATATATACATACGTATGTATATATACATACTTACGTATGTATACATACATATGTATGTATACATACATACGTATACATATACACACGTATATATATACATACGTATGTATATACATACGTATGTATGTATACATACGTAAGTATGTATACATACGTATGTATATACATACGTATGTATGTATACATACGTACGTATGTATATATACATACGTATGTATATATACTTACATGTATATATACATACATATGTATGCATGCATACGTATACGTATGTATGTCTGTCTGTATACATACGTATGTATATATACATACGTATGTATATATATACATACGTATATACACATGTATGTATACGTATGTATATATACTTATGTATGTATACATACATATGTATGTGTATATATACATATGTATGTATATATATACATACGTATGTATATATATATACATACGTATGTATATACATACGTATGTATATACATACATATGTATGTATACATACGTGTGTATGTATATATATATATGTATATATACTTACGTATGTATATATACATACATATGTATGTATACATACGTATATATACATGCGTATGTATATATACATACGTATGTATATATATATACATACGTATGTATATATACATGTGTATATATACATACGTATGTATATATACATACATACGTACGTATGTATATATACATACATACGTACGTATGTATACATACATACGTATGTATATATACATACGTATGTATATATATATACATACACATACGTATGTATATACATACGTATGTATATACATACGTATGTATATATACATACATATGTATGTATATATACATACATATGTATATATATATACATATGTGTATATACATACATATGTATGTTTATATAAATATAGCTAAGGAGTTGAACTTTTTTCTCTAGATAGAAGTAAGTATGTGTATTCTATAGGATACTATTACCTTAAAACCATGTGTATATATACACTTACTTCTATAGAATCCATACATATTAACACCCTTCTATCTCTAGGCATATGTATACATACAGAAAGAAATGGCCTCACTAGAATACTGCATTATATACATTACTTTCATGAAAGATGTTTCGAACTGAATTCATACTTCTATTCCTATATACATACTGGGAGAGATATAGAATACAAATCTATTCTATATACAGAAGGAAATAAACTTACTAGAATACTGTATATATACACATTATAAATGTTTATAATATGAAACTTATTTATTAATACCTATATACTTACTGGTAAGTATGAGAGAGATATAGAATATCCACATAACCCTGTATATATAGATATTATAACCTCTTACAGGAGATATAGAATACCTATATACACAGAAAGAAATAAACTTACTCGCATTACATATCTATATATACAGTTTCCATTCTCAAAGAAACTTTTCTATAGCACCACACTTACTTCTTTCAGTAAGAAGGATGTTTCTTACTGGGATTCTATAGTGTACATACACATTAATTAATCTATTCTATATATACACTTCTTACAAGAAGGATGTTTCTCACTAATGACATAATAATTGAATTCTCTCGCATGTTAATACCTTTTTATCTCTAGGCATGTGTTTAACAATCCACTAGTTATATATACACAGCTGTTAATTCCTATATATTTAATATGAATGAAAGTTAAACGATCTACATGTAAGATACTACCTGTGTATATATATAAGAAACGAAAATGTGAAATAAAGATCAATAAATAAACTACATTTTGTTGTTGGAGTTATTTTATTTCTTGAGACGACTGTGTGTATTTACACACTAAGTTGAGCTGGCGGAGATCTTCAACATACCTGGAAAGAAGCAGAGGGTATTAATAAAAACAATCCAGATTACACAGCTCTAACATCAATACTTTTCTAGAGGCAGAAATTAAACCTCTTTATCATGAACAGTTTAGTTTCTTAGGAGAGTGGGTATAGGGCTGTGAAATACAGTTTCTTATATGCCTCTAGATAAGGTATTACTGTATATATGGGTTTTTTTTTTAATTATAGAGAAGGATAGTAAATATAAGCCTTCTAGATGTTACAGAGGAGTCTCTACATACAAAAAGTAGATTCTTTGCTGTGTACACACAATATCTAGTAGTAAGTTTCTATATATATAGAAGTGTATTATATACACACATGTGTACAATATTTATATAACAAGGCAGTGTATTCTATAAAGAACTGTATGTATGGGGAGTTGTTTTCCTCTATTGAGAAGGATAGTGAATATAATGTCTTCTACATACAAAAAATAGATGCCTTGATAAAATATCCAGAGTTTTATGTAAGTATCCTCGGGAAAAGTAGTAGAGATGAGGGTTTTAACTTTGCCTTGTGTGTATGTAGATGCTGCATATATACGATACTTCGAAGTGTGTTTATGTATAGAGAGAGGGTCTGTATTCTATATACTACAGTTTCTGATATAGCTCCGGATACTGTGTATAATGAGGAGATATACCTTTCTTCTAAGTAAGTATATACAGAGAAGGTGTAATAGAGATACGATTATAATATAAATATATAGTTGATATGATGTGTGCAAGAGAGAATGCTGAGTTGGAGTAAAGGTGGTGATGCCGAGGTAACTCGACGTAGAAATTACGATGGTATAAGGTATAGAGAGGAAAGTAACATGTATGTTTAGTTAGAAGAGGTAGCTGCGTGTATATATTATTTGTTTTGTTTTGTTTCTCGGAAGGAGGTTTAGAATAAATTTAAAAGACATGGCAACTAAAACACTACAAGAATGTATTTATATTGAAGAATTAAATGTATGTATATTTCCAAGATAGTGAAATGTATTTTTGTGTCTCAATAATATTCGTGAGTGTGAATAAAACTTTACATACCTCTTTACACGAACGTAAAATCCAAACAGATATCGTTAATAGTCCCAGAGTAAATAGAATGATGTTACAGCTTCCATACACTGAAGAGAAATGTCAACAAAGTAAGAAGAGTTCCACAAACCGGAAGTAGTTCAATGTCAACAAAAGGCAGATAATTCCAATTTAGGGGAGATAACTCTCGTTAAATTATTTGGCAAAAACTCATGCGAGGGGGAGAGCAGGCCAGCATAAAGCCAGCCTGCTGTGGTCCCGGCCGACCCCCGCAACGATTCGAACTTCAAACACATAGAATGGTCATGCCATACCTAAGTACGAGAGCGAAGCCAGAAACGCTACGTGCAGCGCCACGCACAAGCCGCAATTCTACAGAGTCAAATAGTCATACTTATAGCTAACATTTTCCTTCTTTTTTAAAAAAAAAAAGAAACGGAAAGAAAGCGAGATAACACGACATATTCCGAGTGTTATCTCGCTTTCTTTCCGTTTCTCTCTATATATACATATAACGGGATATATAGCCATTAAGGAACTACTAGTATTTTGTACATATATAACGGGATATACACGAATAGAAGCCAGGGAATATGTAGTAAGGGATTGACTTATATAGGGAGTCAATAGTTTGACCATTTTCGCCAACTTCAAATTCTACGTAAATAAGGTTCGCATTTTTGCCCACTTCTCAGACATAAGATAGGGAGGAGGGTCACCTTATATTCGAGTATTTTGTACATCTATTCTTGTTAGACTAGACCGGCATCATCATGGGTAGAGCCGACCAGGTGCTACTGCGTTGAACGAGAGTAAGGCTGTGATGGTCCTCAGGGCACTGCTGTCAATCGTCTTTGTGAGGGGCCACGTTTCTGCTTCATAGAGGAGAAGACTGATCCATCTTTTCAGAACAATTAATATGTAGGTAACATAGCCTTAGAGAGATCTGTATTTGTAATAGTTAGTATCGATTTGGGTAATCTTAAGACCATGATTCCAATCATCAAGTATTGATTAAACCTAAATATAGTATATAAAGAAGTGGATTTTAAAATATGCAATGATAGTGTCGAGAGAAGGCTTAGTTAGTTACTTCTAACAATGTACCACTATGAATAAGACAGAAGGCGGTGTATGTAGATAGAATGTTTAGTTTTCCTGAGTATGAAGGGGTTTTAGTTATTATTCTTAGTAAAAAGACGGTTATATTATACATATACGTCTCTAACATTCCTCCTGTATATGAAGAGTAGTGAAATATATTCTTGTGTCTCAGGAATAACTACGTGTTTATCGATGAATTTAAGGGACAACTAAAACATTACATACCTCTTTAGAAGAATGAAGGTGTATATATAAATGTAGCTTTATATGTGTATATTGATCTAGATAGGAAACGTTTCTTCCAGTGTATGGATTATAGAGGTGAATGCATACACTAAAGAATGTTAATATATATATCTAAGACTGTATTTTCGAGTGTTTAGCAATGAATTAAAATATACATGGCAAATAAAGCGTTCGTATAGGTAAATTAGAGGGTATTTTACCTCAGTTCAAGAACATTTATATATATAAATCTAGTTTTGTGTGTGTATTTAGGTTTAAATAAAACAATATGTACGTCTCTAGAATCTTTCTGTATATAGAATAATTGTTTCTACTTTTGGCACAAGGCCAGCAATTATCCAGTGCATTACTGGTACTTTATTTTATCGACCCTATAAGGATGAAAGGCATATAGAATAATGTATGTCTGTGAGTGTATATACGGCAAATAAAACATTACATACCTCTCACCATTAGTATAATATCCAGACTGATTCTATCAAATTACACGAGTAAATCCAAACGATGTTAACAGTTTAATTCAATAAAGAAGAATGACAACAAACGAGAATAGTTCCAATCAGGGGCAAGTAATTCAAACGATAACTCTCAGCGAATTTTTTAGTAAAACTCAATGCGAGGTGGGGCGCAGGCCAGCATAAAGCCGGGCTGCCGCCGCAACGATTCGATCCTCAGACACGTAGAATGGTCATGCCATACCGAAGTACGACAGCGAAGCCCGAAACGTTACGTGCAGCGCCATGCACAGAGCGCAACTCTACTGAGTAATTTAGTCATACTTATAGTTAGAATTTTATTTATTAAAAATATATAAAAACGGAATGAAGACGAGATAACTGAGGGCGTGGAGAAATATCTCTTTCTGAATATATTTCGTATGGTGAGAGTTGAGATCTCTACCGAATAATTATCAATATTATACTTCGTCTCCGAAATATTTTCAGAAAGAAATTACTTTTTCACGTGTGTTACCTTACTTTCATCCCGTTTCTATATGTAACAAGTTTAAACTACTAGTATTTAATACATATATATATACAGAACAATAAGTATATTTACTTCAAGATAGTAATGTTTATGTTAATACAGAAAATAAAAAATGCAAACCATCGATCTTAGTAATTAGTATCAATCACTAATTATGTATTTTGGTAATAAGCATCTTAAGACCATGATTTCCTTCATCGATATGTGATTAGACCAAAATTTAGTATAATATATAAAGACTGTTCTCAGCTTATGACCAGTTTGCTTGGTGTTAAGTGTCTGAGAGTACAAGACTCTCCCTGGATAGTACGCTGGTCTACCACAGGACTAACTCCCCGGCTGTGAGTACTGGAGCAATGTGATGAATGCAGAACTTCCAAACTGTGAGAGTTACATGTATGCATGGACCTGCAACTCCTAAGGGAGTCATACAGGCCACACATTGACATACAGTATTTCTAGGGCACTTTTTAAAACCTGGCAGACCCATCTCCTCTCCAGGTCTGAATACAGCAGATTTCTTCCAGAGAAACAGAAGAATCAACCTCAATACTAGACTGGTACTTTGTTTTATCAACCTCAAATGGATGAAAGGCAAAGTTGACCTCAGCAGGATTTTAATTCAGAGAACTGAAGGCATTCTGTTACATTCATATATACATACTTACTTTGTCTAATAAACAAAACATCTTCTCTCTACACACATAACATATAAAGCTACATTTATATATACCTCTTCTAAGAAATTAAACCTACTCTAGACTTACACATAGATACAGTTATATATAAATACTTACCTTGTCAAATAAACACAACTAAATCTTCTCTAGTCAGACACACAAAGCTACATTTATATAAACATTCTTCTCTACAAAAGAGGATCAGCTGAAAAGCTCATAGGCTGGCTTTGAAGAAGTGATGCTAGAACTGCGAGATATTGTAGTTAGGTTCATTATCATAGGACTTGGTGGAGCAATCAAAATTCACTGCCAACTCATGTACAATTTTATGATGTTCTTGATTCATCGGTGAAAAAGAATGACTCTGATAGTTCTGTTTCATGTGAGGAAGACAAAAGGAAACCTTCAGAGTGTGCATTGAGCAATATGGGATATTTCTAGAATGTAACTAATGCCAACTTGAATCATCCTTGGACATCATCATACATAGTATATATATATAGTGTGTTTAGTACAGTGTAGTTGTAGCTAACTAGGTATTTGGTTTTATGAAATGAAAGGGACAAAAAAACAAACTATATATATACACTGATACTTCAATGTGTTATAAGCAATCCAATACCACTGTTGGATACATAGAGTGCTTAATCCTGCTTACACCAAAGTTTATGGATTAAGGTGGTGCAAACACAACACTTAAATAAAGGAAACAATATATGTCCATAGTACAGAAAATTCTTATAATATATATATATATACATCTCGGGCTGGATTCTGTTGAGGGTCTTTGCCACAAGTGACATCAATGAGATTCCCCTGTAGTTGTTCATGTTAGAAAGATCTCCCTTCTTTGGTACTGAGATGATGTTAGTGATCAAGGGCAACTTTCTCCAGTGCCTGGTTACAGAACTCCAGGATGATATCATCAAAATAACACCTCTTCATCACTTTTGATGCCTCTCCATGGGTCTTGATCTTCTTGGTTCGCTGAAGCCCCTCTCTGCTGTCTCAATATCCAGTTCCTCAAACAGCTGTCTGATCTCCCTGGTATTCTGGGCTGTCGAAGGTGGCTCTCCTAGTAGGGTCTTAAAATGGTCCAGCCTCTTCTTATCCCCAGATCTAAATCAAACTCCCTCTCTTCCTTCCTGTAATCTCGTTGATCATCATCCAGCTCTCTTTACACTTACATATATATATATATATATACACTGACCTCCTACAAGGTTACATTTCGAAGGAGGTTTACACCAGTTCTTTTATCCCGAAACTTTTTCACGAACTGTGGACAAGGAGTTTCTTATGGTTGTAGGTTTTTTTGAAAGGGGAAAAATAACAGAAGGTTATTGTCGTGTGAAGGAGGAAGATTGGTAGAGCAATGGACTCCTAAGTTACCCTTACCAGTGTCTGTGAACAGGATGGAAAGGTATCCATGGTGAGTGAAAAACCTAACCATTGTTTCAGCTACAGCAGCAGAGGAATTAAGTTATGGTGGGTTTGAAGAAAACAGAGTTGGATGTCTTCAATGTAGTGACTATATAGACCAGAGGCTTTCAACATAACTGATGAGTGTTTCAGTGGAGACCAGCAACCTCTGAGGAGCAGGGACTACAGTAGTAGAGATAGAATAGGCAGAGGGAACGGCATATTTAGGGGCTGGGGAGAAGCAGAGACCATTGTAGTAGAGGTAGAGAGGGAACATCATATTTATGGGCTGGGGAGGAGCAGAGACCATTGTAGTAGAGGTATAATGTGCAGAAGGAGGAGAGACAATAATTGTGGACCAGAGCCTGTTGAATTGTTGATAAAGCTGGAGTGTCATCCCTTAATGTAGCAACCTTGTCAACATGAATGTCCTTGGGGGATAAACCCCTTTTCTACAGGTACTTGATAATACCACGATGCCAAATGTTGTCCATTTTCAAGAGGTCATTACTAATTACATTTGAAGTCCTCTTTCAACAGTCAGATGTCAATTTACTTTGAAAGAAACAATGCAGTTATTAATAAGAAGGCTTGAAATTAATTCATGCAAGATTTCCCAGCTCTAGCATCAGTCCTTCATAGTCAGCCAACCTTCGTACTTCTGCTGGGTCAAGCCCGACGGGGGCTGACGTCTTAAACAAGCCCCAACATATAAGAAAGATTTAGAAGAGAATATACTAATTACTAGATATTCACACAAAAGTGACATTAGAATTATTGCTGGAAATAGCAGCCAAATATTTATCGCTCGCCACGTTTTAAAATAATGAAGGACACATTAGAAGATGTAGTTTTAGATAGTCATATATACACATATTGGTCAACGCTGGAATCTCATTTATTCTATATACATAAGTCGGTTCTCAGAGGACCTATTCAGGTTATGGGAACTGTTTGTCCCCCGTGTAAAAATTTGGCGTATATATATATAATTTCGAGTATATATATACTTATATATGTCTGTATGCATTTTGTTGGGGTTTAAATGGTGAAAATTTCATAAGGTAGCTGTTGTTTACTTTCATTGACAAATCAGACCTGAGCGATCAAGACATATATTTACATATACATAATCAAAAGTAAAAACATTGTTAATATCTTCCTACACAGATAAAATATAAAAGATTGTATTTACATGTGTCACAGCTAATTCACCTCCGTAATTCTTAGGAAACCTGGCTTCTATTTCTAGCAAGTGGAGCATAGACGTAGAGACGTGTTGCTGTTGTTTACTTTTATTCACAGGTCTTGAACGAGCAAGACAAGATGACCCGACATGTGTGTAATCGATGGTATACCTGCCGTGACCATCCTGTGTTTATATGATTATCAAGGTACCCACATCTACATCGTTGAATGCACCTTTCATTGTTTTAAAAGGGGTTGTAGAAGACAGAACATCTGAGGGTGAGAGGCCGGAGATCGTCAGTGAGTGGCTTTAAATTAATTAGCCACGATTCTATGAAATAAAGAAGCGAAATCGCTTTGAAGAAAAATAGGAGAACAATAGTAATTATGATGAGGCCGGTGTAGCGATTACATATTGCCCTTTGTTTACATTAACCACTCCCGACACCATGGTAATTAGATATTCAGATTACAGGGAGGTGTGGGATGGAATTAATTCTTTTATTTATTTACTTATATCAAACAACAAACACGGTGGCAAGGAGTAAATTAAAAAACTCGCCTTTTTATTTAAAAAAAAATCAACCCTAACCTCTCCCATGATGCAACCAGTGCTGGTAAATAAGTTGACGCTTTAGCGACATCAGTTCCTTAAATTTCACCAGGACGAAATCTCAAGAACGATAACTCTGTATTTACTTAATCACAAAAATGGATGCAAAAATTATTTCGAAACAACACTTGCTATGGGCGAAAACGACAATATTAAAAGGATTTTGTGGATTTTTAATAGGTGAACACATCATTATATATATATATATATACATTTATATATATATATATATATACGTTTATATATATATATATATATATATATATATATATATACGTTTATATATATATATATATATATATATATATATATATATATATATATCCATATGTATAGGAACCAGTAAGACCCCGACGGCTGAGCTCAAGCCGTTTCGACGGCTAATACATTACATCTATATATACACATATACTCTTTTACCTGTTTCAGCCAACCGGCTGAGGCCATACTGGGGCACCGCCCTTGTTGCTACACATTTTATCTCCAGCCTGTATAGGTTGGCCACTGGTGTAAGAGGGAGTTTGTTGCTGCTGCCCTTAGGTTTCCCTCGTGTCTTGCTGTGGGCTCATCCGGGATCCTGGATAACAAGGTGTCGAGATGTTTCTTGAAGACATCCACCTCCACGTCATGCAAATCTCTCATGTATATATATATACATGTATATATATACTAGACATGAAAAATGCGCAAGCTCAAAAGTGCCACAGAATGTTATAATAAACCTTCAAAAGTGTGGGACTAGAGTTGTTGCTAAAAAATATTGTAATCATTATATATCGTACATTCTGTGGCATCCTTTATAAAAATAGGTTAAACCAACGAAGCCTTTATTTTTACGCTATTTCACTTAGTTAATTCTTAGAGTGTAACATATAAAAATATGATTTACAACTATAAAATAAATTAATTAATATAATAACAGAGCTGCGGAGCTGAAATTTAGGAAATAATGGAGTATCGGATCCTGAGTTGGAGCCAGTCAATTTTTGGCCGACTCCGCAGCCCTGTATAATACATTTCATATTAAAGTTATTAATAAACCTATTTTACACTGCATGCAAATTACCATGAGATATTGATATTAGATATAAGATACAGCGCAATATCTACAGCTGTAAAAGTACGAAAGCGAAGTAATAATAAGTGGCTTAAGGTAATTCCAATATGAAAGTTTGTAGTGATAAAAATTTGATAATGCAATACGATTGTTAATATTATAGTTCTATGAAAATGTAACAATAGATAACTAAATTATTTTACTATTAGTATATTTAAGAAATTATCATTATAGATTTGATCGTTCATATAAGCATCATATTAATTTTCAACACAATTATTTTGTTACTATGAGTATATGATAATAATATTACGTAATTATTTATAGCTGTTATTACATTAAACATAGATGTATTTATTTTTATATGTTACACTCTAAGAATTAACCAAGTGAAATAGCGTAAAAATAAAGGCTTCGTTGGTTTAAGCTATTTTTATAAAGGATGCCACAGAATGTACGATATATAATGATTACAATATTTTTTAGCAACAACTCTAGTCCCACACTTTTGAAGGTTTATTATAACATTCTGTGGCACTTTTGAGCTTGCGCATTTTTCATGTCTAGTTTAATATTTTTTTAAGGCAACGCTTGTAATAACTCTAGTTAAAGAGGATATATATTAATAATAAATTATCGTTGTAATGTAATTAGATTATGTAATTGTTATTATAAATTATCTTATAAATATTAGTGTAAGATGTATAAAAATATTTTCAGACTTTTAATATAAACAACTACAAAAAACAATCAATATTAAATCAATATATTATACATAATAGAAAACATAAAATAAACAATACAAAAACAAAATATTTACATACAATTGCAATTATCAGTGTATATACATTTTCTTTATATTCCCTGAGCAAATTAATAAGATTTGTTTTTATTGTACATAATTTGATGACTTGTTGGAGTGTATTAAAAGATAGCAACAATTTGTGATTAAATTGTTATCTTAAGCAACTCACTTTTTAATAGTTGTTGGCTGAGCGAAATTGTAAAAGCCTATGAGCAAATATAAAAAAAAATACACAAACAACATTTCCTTGTGTTATTACAACATTAGATAAAATAATTGAGCAATGTCGTTATATTTTGCTCTTATTGCACATTAATAGTGTTTCTATTTTTCGGCACAAATCCATTACGGCAGTCCATTACTGGTACTTTATTTTATCGAATTAGTAAGTATGAAAGTCGAAGTTAACCTCGGCAGGATTTGAACTTAGAATGCAAAGGACCATAACAATACTGCAAAGCATGGTGTCTGACGCTCTACCAATACTTGTGTTGAGCTGGTCATTAATTTATGGTGGTCGTGCGTGGAGTAGAGCAATCGCTAGTTGAAATATTATGAACAAAACATTTTTATTTGCCGAAGAACATATTTTCAATACTGTTTGTGAATGTGACGAAGGAAATACATTCTGATATGGAACAGTGTACAAAGTGTGTCTGTGAATAACATAATGTTACCTCATGTTGTTGTCAAGATATAATGGATTTCGTATATCCAGTTAGAAGATGAAACCTAGCCATCTCGGATTAGTTATATTTCATGCCATGTGTAAACGTGTTTGAGGATAGCAAAATATGCGTGTTTCTTGTCTGGAAACTTTCTGCTAAACTGATTGGTTTCGTTTTTGGCACTATACAATACTCATCCAACAGATAGCTGTATTGGATCCTTGATTGGTTAATATTTAGGTGAGGGTGCTTGATGCAGAGTTAGTGCAAAATGGATCAATGAGTGTAATAATAATAATGAAAATATTGTGTACAATGCTGAGGTGCACTACAACTCATCAAAAGTGCATATATAATACATAGGGTAATATAAAAACGTCAGGAAAAAAGAACAGTGCATGAGTCATGATATACACATATGTGCATGTGTATGGAAGGGGGACATCAGGTGTAGTTTTGGTGTATTTCGGAATGTATGATGGTTTTAAAGGATGCAGTGTGTCATCAGCTAACAACTGATGCAGGAAGTTTGTTCCATCCTTCAGCAACTCTGAGCATGAAGAAATATTTCCTAAAGTCATGGGAGCTGTGTTGTTTTCTGACTTTGTAGGCATGTCCACGTGTTAGACACATGGAGATCAAAAAGGTGTTCGGGGTTGTTGTTGGTCGGATGGTTAATAACTTTGTGGGTGTTTACCAAGTCCATTGCCAGAGAGAAGCAAAATATTCAGGGTATGGTAGGTGTCTGATGGAGGGTATGCGCTTGGTTGCATGTCTCTGAACAGTTTCCAGGAGGTCAATGTTCTGAGCAAGATAGGGGTTCCAGACTGATGGCGCGAACTCCAAGTGTATTCGTACCATAGATGTATACAGCTTTAAATAGATGGCTGGAGAGCAGCTAATGAAGGTCTTGCTGATTGATGCCAAGTCAATCTTAATAAATTGACTGATTTATCTGTTCACTACTGCTAATCCACCGCTGTTTGTACAATTTTTTAGATAATGTCAATTTGAGCTTGAATCATTGGCGTAATGAAATTTGAAAAGATTATAAGCAAATCTTTTTTAAAATACACAGACAACATTTAACTGTATCGTTGCAACATTAGATCTAATAATTGTTTCTACTTTAGGCACAAGGCCAGCAATTACCCAGTGCATTACTGGTACTTTATTTTATCTACCCCGTAAGGATGAAAGGCAAAGTCAACCTCGGCAGGATTTGAACTCAGATCGTAAAGGGACGTAACTATGCTGGAAAGCATGGCATCCGACCCTCTACCAATACTGCCAAAATAATGGAGCAACATTTGTGCAGAATTATTGTTTGTGCAATAAGATATTTGCAGATCTGTACTCGGTCTGCTCTTTAGCTAACTCGGTACGTTTAGAAGCTCTACGCTCGGCTTGCTTTTGAGATATAATAGCTGAATTTGCAGATCTATACTTGGCCTGCTTGTTTGCCAATTCATACCGTTTTGAACATCTATACTTGGCCTGTTTTTGTGTTAATTTATCAAAATTCACAGCTCTATAATCGGCCTGTTTTTGTCTCAACTTCTCCCGATTCCGCATCCGGTAAGCTGCTTTCACATCCAATTTAATACGCCCATCTAGATTATTAGCACAGGAATGTGAACAAGCTTGTGGGACCGCATCATTGTAAGTATATGAACTGCCTGCAACATCAAGACCCAATTCACAAGTGCAGCGTTGCTCATTCACATCGGCAGTGGGGACACCAAAATCAGTGACAGGTCTCGATTCACTCGCGAGATACATCACAGCTACACTATATATTTAAACATATATACAGTGATACCTCGCTACTTGGCGGTTCAACTATCGCGGATTCACGATTTCGCGCAGTTTTAGAATATATATATGAACACCTAAAATTTTTCATTAAATCCATTAAAATATTAATAATAAACACAGTTCTAATCATACGCTATATATATATATATATATATATATATATAAATATAAGTAATTAATACCGTATAAATGGTACAAAGACTGTTTATGTAAAATGTATTTCTCAACAGAGTATTGAATACTTAGGAGAAATTCAAAACGAAGAGTGATAAAATTTCAAGCAAAGAGTTTAATTAGGTAATGACTTACACATTTGTTTCAGTATATAGACAAAGCCTGAAGCGCTAATTATAATAATTAGTTAATAATATTACAAAATATATTAATATTATATTAAATATATACTGAAACAAATTTGTAAGTCATTACCTAATTAAACTCTTTGCTTGAAATGTTATCATTCTTCGTTTATATATATATATATATATATATATATATATATATATATATATATATAGAGAGAGAGAGAGATTTATCTAGTCCTTCGCTCAAGATTAATCTATAAGTTTAGATGTCTGCCTTCGTTTAAGTAAATATTACAGTAAGATTTTTAATATAAACAACTACAAAAAACAATTAATATTAAAACGAAAAAATTATCAATGATAAAAGAAGCGGATGCAACTTTTTTTTTTATAAAGTTATATTCCTGTTTCTTTAAAGAACATTTCATTTTTGTTCTATTGTAGGCGAAATAATGCAATGGTTTAATAGGGAAGATATAACTTACCAATTATGTCTCTAACCGTGTAACGCTTTTTAAGTAGATAACTACAATTGAAAATACTAAAGAAATGGAACCAACAATTCAATTTGAAAGTCGTCTACTTATAGTGACAGTGTATTACTGGTACTTTATTTTATCGACCCCGTAACGATGAAATGCAAATGCTTAAAATTTAAATTGCCTTAATTCTATCGTCTGCTGTTTCATTAAAGGGAGATTCTCGTCTGTATTTAATTCTATCGTCTACTGTTCCACTAAACAGATATACCTCCACTATCGTCTCTATTTATACATTTTAACTTATAACTTATACACATTTGATTTGAAATATTTTATCTAGTCCCCCCTCTCAATATTATGATGATTTCTTTCGAATGAAACAGTTCTAGTCCTGTAGAAGCCATTTATATATATAATTGAACTGAGTTAAAAATTCACAATATTTATAATTAAATAAGCTCATATATATATGTGTGTATTTATCTGTTTATTGTATTATATATAATGTGTGTATATACAGGATGTCCCCCAAAAATATATACACACTTCAACAGCATTCTAATAACTATTGCCTGTACAGGTAATCAAAGTGTCAATCGAATGTTAGTTTCGTGTTTTAACAGTACAAATTTACAATACACACATAAAACCAGTGTATATACATACATGAGTGTGTATACACATACATGAATGTGTATATACAATATATATGTATATATATATAGACACATATATTCACGGTGCAACGGAACATTAAAATATAGATGCGGGAGGGGGGTGTATATATAGGGGCGCTGGGGATAAAGGAGTGTAAAGCGTGTGTAATTGATATATTGAAGGAGAGGAGCGTGCAGCGATAGAGTAACAAATATATAGAGAGGGGGAGAGATGGTATTGAAGGGGAGGAGTGCAAAGCGAAAGAGTAAGAGCGATATATAGAGACGGAACAGATAGAGAGAAACAGGCGTAAGTAACAGTGGAAGAGATATATAGAGAGGGGGAAATGTGTTATTGAAGGGGAGGAGTGTAAAGCGAAAGCGTAAGATATATATAGAGAGAGGGGGAATAGTATATATATATATATATATATATATATATATATATATATATATCAACACTTACTCTGATTGGTTGAAAATTAGCCAATGACATACGATCACCACCACCACGGCTATCCCCGAAAAATTTATGAAGATGTTAGGCATATATGTTAGAACACGAAAAGTGAACATTCTGTTGTTTCACACTTTTCGTGTTCTAACAGATATACATGTATATATAAATATACATGTATATATAACTATATATATATATCTATATATATAGCATCACTCCTCCATAGGCTGGCCAAGATACTCTCATGGAATGACCAAATGAGCTTTATTTTTCAACATGCAAGATTGCACAGCTCTAGCATCACTCCTTTATAGGCTGACCAAGATACTCTCATGGAATGATCAAATGAGGTTTATTTTTCAACATGCAAGATTTCACAGCTCGAGCATCACTCCTTCATAGGCTGACCAAGATACTGTCATGGAATGACCAAATGAGTTTTATTTTTCAACATGCAAGATTGCACAGCTCTAGCATCACTCCTTCATAGGCTGACCAAGATACTCACATGGAATGACCAAATGAGGTTTATTTTTCAACATGCAAGATTGCACAGCCCTAGCATCACTCCTTCATAGGCTGACCAAGATACTCTCATGGAATGACCAAATGAGGTTTATTTTTCAACATGCAAGATTTCACAGCTCTAGCATCACTCCTTCATAGGGTGACCAAGATACTCTCATGGAATGACCAAATGAGGTTTATTTTTCAACATGCAAGATTGCACAGCTCTAGCTTCACTCCTTCATAGGCTGACCAAGATACTCTCATGGAATGACCAAATGAGGTTTATTTTTCAACATGCAAGATTGCACAGCCCTAGCATCACTCCTTCATAGGCTGACCAAGATACTCTCATGGAATGACCAAATGAGGTTTATTTTTCAACATGCAAGATTGCACAGCTCTAGCATCACTCCTTCATAGGCTGACCAAGATACCCTCATGGAATGATCAAATGAGGTTTATTTTTCAACATGCAAGATTTCACAGCTCTAGCATCACTCCTTCATAGGGTGACCAAGATACTCTCATGGAATGACCAAATGAGGTTTATTTTTCAACATGCAAGATTGCACAGCTCTAGCATCACTCCTTCATAGGCTGACCAAGATACTGTCATGGAATGACCAAATGAGGTTTATTTTTCAACATGCAAGATTGCACAGCCCTAGCATCACTCCTTCATAGGCTGACCAAAATACTGTCATGGAATGATCAAATGAGGTTTATTTTTCAACATGCAAGATTGCACAGCTCTAGCATCACTCCTTCATAGGCTGACCAAGATACTCTCATGGAATGACCAAATGAGGTTTATTTTTCAACATGCAAGATTGCACAGCTCTAGCTTCACTCCTTCATAGGCTGACCAAGATACTCTCATGGAATGACCAAATGAGGTTTATTTTTCAACATGCAAGATTGCACAGCCCTAGCATCACTCCTTCATAGGCTGACCAAGATACTCTCATGGAATGACCAAATGAGGTTTATTTTTCAACATGCAAGATTGCACAGCTCTAGCTTCACTCCTTCATAGGCTGACCAAGATACTCTCATGGAATGACCAAATGAGGTTTATTTTTCAACATGCAAGATTGCACAGCCCTAGCATCACTCCTTCATAGGCTGACCAAGATACTCTTATGGAATGACCAAATGAGGTTTATTTTTCAACATGCAAGATTGCACAGCTCTAGCATCACTCCTTCATAGGCTGACCAAGATACTCTCATGGAATGACCAAATGAGGTTTATTTTTCCACATACAAGATTGCACAGCCCTAGCATCACTCCTTCATAGGCTGACCAAGATACTCTCATGGAATGACCAAATGAGGTTTATTTTTCAACATGCAAGATTGCACAGCTCTAGCATCACTCCTTCATAGGCTGACCAAGATACTCACATGGAATGACCAAATGAGGTTTATTTTTCAACATGCAAGATTGCACAGCTCTAGCATCACTCCTTCATAGGCTGACCAAGATACTGTCATGGAATGACCAAATGAGGTTTATTTTTCAACATGCAAGATTGCACAGCCCTAGCATCACTCCTTCATAGGCTGACCAAGATACTCTCATGGAATGACCAAATGAGGTTTATTTTTCAACATGCAAGATTGCACAGCCCTAGCATCACTCTTTCATAGTGAGCCTATGAAATTTTAAGCCTACCTCATATGCAAACAATGTAAGTATATACAAATAATTACTAAGAAATTCGAAATAATTTTTGCACCCATTTTTGCGATTAAGTAAAGACGGAGTTATCGTTCTGGAGATTTCGGCTCAGGGAAATTTAAGGAACTGATGTCGCTAAATCGCCAAATCATTTACCTGCCCCCGTTGCATCATGGGAGGGTAATGGCTGCCTTTTATTTTTCGAAAACCATGGCAGTCTGTTTAATATCTTTCTCGCCAAAATGTTTTAATTATTTACTTATATGAAACAAGGAAAAAGATGCTGCGAAAGAAACTAAAGAATCTGCCATCGTTTAAAAAATAAAAGGCAGCCATTACCCTCCCATGAGGCAACGGGGCAGGTAAATGATTTGGCGATTTAGCGACATCAGTTCCTTAAATTTCTCCGAGCCGAAATCTCAAGAACGATAACTCTGTATTTACTTAATCGCAAAAATTATTTCGAAACAACACTTGCTATGGACGAAAACGACAATATTAAAAGTATTTTGTGGATTTTTAATAGGTGAACACACCATTATATATATATATATATATATACTAACATTTATATATATATATATATATATACATGTATATATCCATATATATAAATATATGTATATATATATATACATGTATATATATATACATATATATATTTCTTTCATTTCTCTCTTGTTTCTCTCATCTCTCTCTCTCTCTCTTGATTCTCTCATTTCTTTCTCATTCTCTTATCTTCCCTCTCTTGTTTCTCTCAACACCCCTCTCTCCCTCTCTCTCCTCATCTCTCTTTCTCTCTCTCATGTTTCTCTCACCCCTCTCTCTCTCTCGTTTCTCTCACCCCTCACATCTCTCTCTCCCCTCTCTTTTGTTTCTCTCATCTTCCCTCTCTTGTTTCTCTCCTCTCCCTCTCGCTCTTGTTTCTCCCATCTCCCTCTCTCTCCTCATCTCTCTTTCTCTCTCGTTTCTCCCACCCCTCTCACTCTCATCTCCCCCTTCTTTTGTTTCTCTCATCTCTCATCTCTCTCGTTTCTCCCACCCCTCTCCCTCTCTCTCCCGTTTCTTCCATCTCTCCCACTCGTTTCTCCCATCACTCTCACCCCTCTCTCTCGTTTCTCTCACTCTCATCTCCTCTCTCTTGTTTCTCTCATCTCCCCTCTCTCTATTTTATATAATGTATATATACATTATATATATATATATATACACTATATATATATGTATATATATATACATTATATATATATATATATGTGCATTATATATATATATATGTGCATTATATATACATTATATATATATATATACATTATATATATATATGTATATATATATACACATTATATATATATATATATACATTATATATATATATATATACATTATATATATATATATACATTATATATATGTGTATATATATATATACACATTATATATATATATACACATTATATATATATACATTATATATATATATACATTATATATATATATACACATTATATATATATATATACATCATATATATATATATATATATACATTATATATATACATATATATATATATATATACATATATATGTGTGTGTGTACATCCCCGGTTCAATCAGCTTCCTGCTATTTCAAGCGTTAAACTAATATATTCCTTCCAAATACTGTACCGATTGTGTTGTTATTTCTGTTTACCTTTTAGTTTATAGTTTTCAACTAGAAATAACCACGCCTCTGATAACCCCTATTGGCTAGGGTACCGCCTCTGCGCTTTGGCCAGTCATGTCTAACTTAATAGCACAGGGCTTTTAATGTAAATATATAAAAATCCTTGTATATATCGCTGTGTATAATATGAACTGCTTTTTTTCTTATAAATTTTAAGACCTAAGGGAAGCAACTATCTACATTTAAGTCAGATACTTGTCATCTCCCTTGAAAATCTTCACTTTTCTGTCGTTTGCAGACCTTTCGTTGCTATTTCTAGCACGTTGTTACACACGTCCTTCGTTTTTCTACAAGTCTTTGGGAATTTAACTGCTGTTTTTAACATGTACGCCTCATTTTCTCTTCTTCTCTGGCATTTGGCTGTTATTTCTAATATATATATATATATATATATCACTTATTTTGGGGACATTTTAAGAAATGAAGAGACCGAGTAATTTACATTACGCTACTGTGACCAAAGTATTTACATATATAGAAAGATATATATGTATATATGTATATATATATAATTTTAAATGTAAATATATAGATAAGTGTGTATGTAGATATACATACATGAATGTGTGTGTGTATCTCTGTCTCTCTTTCTCAGGAAGACACGTACTGATAAATGGCTGTGATGTAAAATTAAATAAAATTAAAAATTAAATTAAAATAAAATAAATACACATTGGGATTCTCACTAAACTTTACCAGATTTTTCCTAAGAGATGTAAAAGGAAAATTGAAAAAGACTACTCGAATCCACCTCCATGTATCTCCTGGCCAGGATTGAACCCCAGACTTTCAAAATAAAATGAAATAAAATAAAATAAAATTAATTATTATATATATTATATATATATATATATTGTATGTATATATTATATATATATATATAAATTGTATATATATATTATATACATATAAATTGTATATATATATATTATATACATATAAATTGTATATATATATATATTATATACATATAAATTGTATATATATATTATATACATATAAATTGTATATATATATTATATACATATAAATTGTATATATATATATTATATACATATAAATTGTATATATATATTATATACATATAAATTGTATATATATATTATATATATATAAATTGTATATATATATTATATACATATAAATTGTATATATATATATTATATACATATAAATTGTATATATATATATTATATACATATAAATTGTATATATATATTATATACATATAAATTGTATATATAATATATATATATATATATACATATGTATCCCACTCTGTAGCAATATCTGATACAAGAGGTTGATGGCAGCATTTCATTAAGGTAAGAGGTACATACCTCTTACCCAAGGGTTTCCCCAAACTTTTTCCAAACACAGAACCCTAGACACTCTTTTGCGGAACTCTTCAGTTCTGTGGAACTCACTTTGAAAGCCTCTGCTGTAGTCCAAGTGTAAAGGACACTCCACCAGGTCTCATCTAATGGATCCCATGAATCGTAATATTATGCTTCTGGGTTTGATATCATGTGGTGACCCCTTGGGCAAGTCTTATTTGCCATAGTCTCAACTCGACATAACCCTTGTAAAGGAATTGGCAAAGTGAACCTTAGTGAGCTTTCAACTCAGAACCCAAAGGGACGTACGTCTATGCTGCAAAGCATGGCGTCCGACCCTCTACCAATTACTGCCAGTCTATCACTCTTTTACTTGATGAAAACAACAGAATAATTAAGTTACCTGTAATTATGAATTTCAGGAATAAAAACATAACAGAGAGAAAGTTTCATTTTATTTAAATACCATAAAAATGGGAAAGTTGATGTTTGGAACATGACTTAACAAAGGTTCTTGTATGAAATTATGATGGAAGGTTCTTACATAAATATAAACACTTTAAAACAAACAGTTTCGTATTCAAATTTTATATAAGAACCTTTGTTAAGTTCTTCTTCTTCTTCTTCACCCACTTATTCCTGAAAGGGTCGTGGGGGCAGAGTCCTCAAACACTCCTTCCAGTAGGTCCTGTCAGAAGAAACCGTCTCTGATCTGGCTGGATCCCCAAGTGTGACCAGCCAAGTTCATGGATGTTATCCAACCATCTTGCTCAGGGTCTACCCCTGGGTCTCCTGCCAGTTGGTTTTGCCTGTAAAATCTGTCCAACGATTCTTTCCTGAGACATTCTAACCACAAGCCTGTAGTATCGGAGCTGTGATCTCTCAATTCGGAGAAGTAGCAGCTCTACCTGGAGTGACTCTCTGATCTCCAAGCTACACATTCTTTCCTGAGACACTCTAACCACAAGCCTGTAGTATCGGAGCTGTGATCTCTCAATTCGGAGAAGTAGCAGCTCTACCTGGAGTGACTCTTTGATCTCCAAGCTACACATTCTTTCCTAAGACACTCTAACCACAAGCCTGTAGTATCGGAGCTGTGATCTCTCAATTCGGAGAAGTAGCAGCTCTACCTGGAGTGACTCTTTGATCTCTGAGCTACACACTTTATTTATTAAGTTATGTTCCAAAAAAACATCAGCTTAATAATGAGAAAGTTAGTTATATAACTAAATCCCTCAAAATTTCTGATTATTTTCAAATAACAGGAAATACGATACTGAAAGATCGAAATAAAATGGAGTTTTTCTCCTGTGACATTTTTCCTGGATTTTTTAACATCACCTCGATTCCTGCCACTCCTTGCCACCTTCACACAATAAACCCTTTAAACAATAACCTCACTTCATTCCTGCCTCCACCAACACCACCACCACACTTCTACATTGTTCTCCTTATCCGCCCATGCTCTATACTGGGTTTCTTTATTATTCACATTCAATACAGCAACACAGATACGTCTATTTGAGAAATACAAGTAAAATACACTGGACAATGCTAAATTCTGAATTAAGAAAAAGTATTTCCATAAGAATTTATTGAAAACTACACACAGGTGTAGATTGGGGTAAAAGGCTGGAAATAAAAACAGAATAATTATGTTCTTATTGTTGGTGTTGTTTTTATTGTTGTTATTGTTGTTGTTGGTGGTGGTGGTGCTGGTGTTGTTGTTGTTGTTGTTATTATTGTTGTTGGTGGTGGTGCTGGTGCTGGTGTTTTTTGTTGTTGGTGGTGTTGGTATTGTTGTTGTTGGTATTGTTGGTGTTGGTGATGTTGGTGTTGTTGTTGTTGGTGGTGTTGTTGTTGTTGGTGTTGTTGTTGGTGTTGTTGTTGGTGTTGTTGTTGTTGGTGGTGTTGTTGTTGTTGTTGGTGGTGGTGTTGTTAGTGTTGTTGGTGTTGTTGTTGTTGGTGGTGGTGTTGTTGGTGTTGTTGTTGTTGGTGGTGTTGGTATTGTTGTTGTTGGTGTTGTTGTTTTTTTGTGGTGTTGTTGGTGTTGTTGTTGGTGTTGTTGTTGTTGGTGTTGTTGTTGTTGGTGTTGTTGTTGTTGGTGTTGTTGTTGGTGGTGGTGGTGTTGTTGTTGGTGGTGTTTTTGTTGTTGGTGTTGTTGTTGGTGGTGTTGGTGTTGTTGGTGGTGGTGGTGTTGTTGTTAGTGTTGTTGGTGGTGTTGTTGTTGTTGGTGGTGTTGGTGTTGTTGTTGTTGGTGGTGGTGTTGTTGTTGTTGGTGGTGTTGTTGTTGTTGTTGTTGGTGGTGTTGTTGGTGTTGGTGGTGGTGTTGTTGGTGTTGTTGTTGGTGTTGTTAGTGTTGTTGGTGTTGGTGTTGGTGTTGTTGGTGTTGTTGGTGTTGTTGTTGTTGGTGTTGTTGTTGTTGGTGGTGTTGTTGGTGTTGGTGGTGGTGTTGTTGGTGTTGTTGTTGGTGTTGTTAGTGTTGTTATTATTGTTATTATTGTTATTATTGTTGATGTTGTTTGTGTTGATATTATTGTTAGTGTTGTTATTGTTGTTGCAGTATTTTACGGAAACAAAATAGAATGAGCCCTTGTTATAATGATTCATTTCCGGCTGTCTTGTACTTGTACAGAAGAAGCCATCTGACTGGTTTGAAATAGTTATTCTTTCTACAATGGATCTGTTATAAAAGGAACTGTTGTCTTCTGTTTCGTTCTAGAACTCATAAAATAGTCTTTGTCTTCTGAAACAGGAATTTAAGGAGTGTAAAAATCAATTGATTTAAGGATGACTTAGAAAAGTAATCTTTAACCCTCCAGGTGAAATGTCTTTTGTGTGATCTGAAGAAAGAGTTGGAGATACGGATGTGATGGACTAGTCAAATGTACAAAACTATTTAGAATATGTTTAATTATCTAACTGCAAACTTACATACCAAATCAATGATTCCTGTTTCGATATTCAGTAGAGGTAGTTACTCTTTATTTACAATGCTGACGACCTAAAGTAGATTATGAACGCCACATCACTCAGACTTACTTTGGTTTTCTTTCAATACAATGTCTCTGATCAAAGTCCCTTGTCAGACAAGTACAACTAGGACTAAAATAATTCTTCCATGGTGTAATTGCTTTAGTTTTAAACCACCATGATCTCAGATCAAGTCAAGACATAATTGCTTTAG
>OZ024761.1:12296957-12299457 GCA_964016885.1 Eledone cirrhosa | reverse complement strand
AAGCAGCGATTCTTTGCTTAAACTTTAATCTGTTATTGTAATAAATATATATATATATATATATATATATCATCATTATCATCATCATCATCATCATTTTACATCCGCTCTTGCAAGGGTGGGACGGGTCTTATTCAGCAATATATATACATATATCATCATCATCACCATTTTATGTCCATTCTTCCACGCTAGCATGGGTTAGACAGGTTGTCCTGTTATAGACAATGCCAGGTCGGCTGACCTTGTCTTGCTCATACAGGAACTGATTCTGGCTTGATTTCTACAGCTGGATGCCCTTCCTAACACCAACCTTATTTACAGTGAGTGTTGGGTGCTTTTTTGCCGTGGCGCCTACATGTCCACTTTACAGTGTGGACTATATATATATATATATATATATATATATATATATATATATATATATATATATATATATATATATATATATATATATAAAATATAATATTTGCTCTAGGGTTCTTATATATTTGATATATATTTATCCTTATCGAGCCCTTGTTGGATTTTAGTCTTCAAATTTATTATTATTACTATATATATATATATATATATATATATATATATATATATAATAATAACAATAATAATAATAAGAAGAAATTAGAACACAATAGACCTGACCTGGTGGTTTTGGACAAGGAAAAAAGATCATGCTTGATTGTAGATGTAGCCTGCCCATTTGACACAAGGGTGCAAGAAAAGGAGAGGGAGAAAATTAACCGATAGCAGGATTGAAAGTCGGAGTTAAAAAGGTTTTGGGACTGCCATGAAATCAAGGTCGTCCCGATTGTCATAGGAGCTCTAGATACTATCTCGTAGAGGTTTCAAGGATGGTTAAAGAAGATTAGTCCAGCCCCGCTTTTTGGAACACTTCAAAAGACATGCTTGCTGGGAACAGCAACAACCCTCCGATACGTCCTGAATATCTGAGGCTGCAGGAAGCGGCTTGATATTCATTTCAACAAACTTTCCAGTTAAATAACATCAATGACTGAGACTCAAAGAACAATAATAATTAAAGGATGATTTGTTATGTCTTTATTACATTTATTGATCGGAGACACGTGTTTAGCTATTGATCAGATCAAGGTTCAATCTGTATTGATCTGGCCTGACTCTGGAATCAAAAGCTCGTCTGACCTCTGGAAACTATACATCAAGTGCTCACTCTGGTGAACGTACAATAACCGGACATTACAATCCCTATATATATATATATATAGGAACAAGTGTGACCCCGACGGCAGAGCTCAAGCCGTTTCGACGGCTAATTCTGGACTAAATAAAAAATAAAATATTTCTTGTATCCGTCTTATTCGGGAAACCTCTGTTAACGAGGTAATTATATTGTATTGTTTATTATACATTAAATATTTAGCTCTGTAACTTACATAGAGCACTCTTCATTGCTCTGACTTTTTCAATGGAAACTTCAACACTTACATATATATATATATAGGAACCAGTAAGACCCCGACAGCTGAGCTCAAGCCGTTTCGACGGCTAATTCTGGACACTTTATGATTAATACTACTGCACCAAATGACCAGCCCTGTCCACTGTCCAGTTGGTCAAGTAGAGATTAAAATCGGCACTCCCAAAATTCTTATTTAGATTTACTCATGGTATTCTCATTAAAAACCCATTATATACTTGTTTAGCAGTAAATTAATTTACCATCTGTCATATTCTATCCCCTCTGTTCCTTCCTCTTTTACTAATATAAATACTTCAATTTTTCTGATTTTATCCAGTTTATCCAAAATCTCTGAAGAAGTGACAACTGATTATACATTTGCTATCGAATACTTGCTAACATTATATGATTACGCAAGCAGCGATACATAGGTATTCGGTCTGTTACAGAAACATATGTCAATACCTAATAAATTCCTTTTTTAACAAAAGCACTTTCATTTTATATTCATCCTTTCTATATATATATATATGTATATATATATATATATATGTATATATATATATATATGTATATATATATATATATATATATGTATATATATATATATATATATGTATATATATATATATATATATATATGTATATATATATATATATATATATATATATATATGTATATATATATATATATATATGTATATATATATATATATATATATATGTATATATATATATATATATATATGTATATATATATATATATATATATATATGTATATATATATATATACATATATATATATATAGAAAGGATGAATATAAAATGAAAGTGCTTTTGTTAAAAAAGGAATTTATTAGGTATTGACATATGTTTCTGTAACAGACCGAATACCTATGTATCGCTGCTTGCGTAATCATATAATGTTAGCAAGTATTCGATAGCAAATGTATAATCAGTTGTCACTTCTTCAGAGATTTTGGATAAACTGGATAAAATCAGAAAAATTGAAGTATTTATATTAGTAAAAGAGGAAGGAACAGAGGGGATAGAATATG
>OZ024761.1:12281957-12291957 GCA_964016885.1 Eledone cirrhosa | reverse complement strand
GGGGTCATCTCTCCCGGAGGCTAAGGGGTCATACATACAGACATATATATACATACATACAGACAGATACATATATATATATATATATACATACATACACACATATACATACATACATATATATATATACATACATACATACATACAGGCAGACAGACATACAAACATACACATATATATATATACATATAATACATAATAGACACATACATACATATATCCATACATACATACACAGATACATACATACATATATAATAGACACACACACACACAGTTTCAACATATTGAGTCTGAAACCTGTCTGGGGGGTGAAGGAGGAGGTGGTGGAGGGGTGGGAGAGACGAAAGTCGGTGAGAAGAATGGAGAAGGGTGGAGGAGGGAATGAAACCCCGGGGGTGGGGGAGAGAAGAAGAAGAAAAAGAAAGAGAAAGAAAACAAAAAAGGAATGAAATAAAAATAAGAATATATAATAATAATAATAATTGTTTCTACTTTTGGCACAAGGCAGCAATTATCCCAGTGTATTACTGGTACTTTATTTTATCACAATGGCAGTTGGCTTTCTTGATGATTCCTTCGAATGAAACAGTTCTAGTACTGTAGAAGCCATTTCTATATTAAATATATATATATATGTATATAACATATACATACATATATAATATATATATAACATATATATATATAACATATCATATATATATATAATATATATATAACATATATATATATATATACCCTATTGAGTGCTTAACTGCACACCTGGAAGATTCTTACTGAAGATTTGGACATGCGGAGAGTCTGCGCGAAGATGGGGCCAAGACTGCTGAACGATGACCAGAAGGATCGACGCATGCAAGTGTGCCAGGACATCCTCGAGGGTCTTGAAACCGAACCACACTTGCTAGGGACAGTCATCACCGGTGGTGAGTCATGGATCTTCGAGGACGACCCGGAGGGGACTCGTTTTGAAGACGTGGGCGACATCAAAAAGGCCGTGACGACGGAACTGCGGAGGATCCCGGAAGAATCCTTCCAGGAGTGCATGCAAGCGTGGCAGAAAAGGATGGAAAAGTGCATTAGACTCCAGGGGGATTACTTTGAAGGAGAAAACTCTTAGTGTGAAGTTTGGGTTTGAAATAAATCTTTTATGACATAAGTCCTGGAACTTTTCTGACACACCACCTCGTATATATATATATATATATATATATATATATATATATATATATATATATATATATATATATAACATCGCAACTCCAGGTAGAAGGAGCACCGTGAAATAAAGTGTCTTGCTCAAGGACATAATGCATCGCCCGGTCCGGGAATTGAATGCATAACCTCATGAATCCAATTCTCTAACCACTCAGCCATGAAAAACATGGGTGGGAGGTGGTGAGAGCAAACCCCAGATCGCTGAAGCTCACGGAGGAGATGACAAAGGACCGTAACAAGTGGAGAGATGCTGCGCTGAATAGGACCTGTCCAACCCTTGCAAGCAGGGAAAAGCGGATGTATGATGATGATGATGATGATGATATATATATATATATATATGAAAAGAGTCAGGACCCCGACGGCTGAGCTCCGGCCATTTCGACAGCTAGATCCGAACTGTTCAAATCTAGTGGTCAAAATGGCCGGAGCTCAGCCGTCGGGGTCCTGACTCTTTTCCTATATATATATATATATAACGAAGGAAGTGTGGTAAGGAACCAAGTGGACCATAACGCACCAAAGTACTCAATACTTAGGGTAGTAGAGTGGGTAATAGGAACAAGTAGGACCCCGACGGCTGAGCTCAAGCCGTTTCGACGGCTAATTCTGGACTCAATTAGCCGTCCAGAATTAGCCGTCGAAACGGCTTGAGCTCAGCCGTCGAGGTCCTACTTGTTCCTATATATATATATATATATATATATATATATATATAATTAGAAAGTGAACAACACAAGATATAACTAATCCCTTACCAAAGCTTTCTGGATCCCAGACAATGTTAATATACGTCTGGAAACATTTGGTAATGGAGTAGTTATATTTTGTGTTGTTCACTTTCTAAATAAATAGCTCTGTTCTATATATAGAGCACTCTTTTTTCCTTTGCTTTTCCTTTGGAATTACCTAACACATTATGGTGTTAGGAAGGGCATCCAGCCGTAGAAAACCTGCCAGACAGCCCCATACAAGCGAGACATGGTCACCCGACCAATCTTGCCTCAAGTGGGACAACTCCCGTCTAAACCCATGCTAGCGTGGAAGATGGACGTTAAACAATGATGATGATGATGATGAGATATATATATATATATATTTTTTTTTTTTTGGATCGATCGACTTTCGTCAAATCGGACCTAGGAAACAATGTTTCCGTTGGTCTTTCCAATTGCTATTACTATCTATCGGTCGCAACTCCAGGTAGAAGGAGCAACGTGAAATAAAGTGTCTTGCTCAAGGACATAACGCATCGCCCGGTTCAGGAATCGAACTCACAACCTCAAGATTGTGAATCCAATTGTCTAACCACTCTGCCACACGCCTTCACTAAATATATATATATATATATATATATATATATATATACATACACACACACACACACACAGTCATCAAAATTTACCTCCTCGGTAGGATTCCGACCACAGGAAGCAGGGATCTGGCCCCAAATAAGGTGAAACCTTTTTAATAATTCAAATATTCTAACAAGAATAACAACAATACCAACAACACCGCCCCTTAAATTAGTAATACTTTACTTATTGATCTATGAAATCATAAACACCATATCTAATTGATTCGTGTCTAATTTGAACTGGCAGCTCACAGAGCCGGAATAAATACAATTTCATTGGATGCTCTACCGAATCTTCCAATTCACCGCCTTTTTAAGAAACAATGGCGTTGTTTTAGAATTAGCCGCCAAGCCAAAGTTTTAAGAAGACAATAACAACAACAACAACAACAACAATATCCTGGTTCACACGCTCTCGTTAACCTCTGCTACCTGGCGCACTTAACCTCACCCCGCCTCCTCTCTCTCTCTCTCTCTCTGTCTCTCTCTTTTTCTCTTTCATATACCTCTACTTCTTTTCTCTCTCTCTCTGTCTCTCTCTCTCCCTTTATCTCTCGCCCACTCCCCCTTTCTCCCTCCCCTCTATATCTCCCTTCCCCTCTCCCTATCTCTCTCTCTCTCTCACCCCCTCTCCCCCTCTCCCACATGTTCTACTGTCCAAGAGAAAAAAATGTTTCAGATTCGCAGGTGTGTCTCTACATATGTGTGTGTATGTGTGTGTGTCTCTACATATGTGTGTGTATGTGTGTGTGTGTGTCTCTACATATGTGTGTGTATGTGTGTGTGTGTCTCTACATGTCTGTGTGTATGTGTGTGTGTGTCTCTACATGTCTGTGTGTATGTGTGTGTGTCTCTACATGTCTGTGTGTATGTGTGTGTGTGTCTCTACATGTCTGTGTGTATGTGTGTGTGTCTCTACATATGTGTGTATGTGTGTGTGTGTCTCTACATATGTGTGTGTATGTGTATGTATGTGTGTGTGTGTCTCTACATATGTGTGTGTATGTGTGTGTGTCTCTACATGTCTGTGTGTATGTGTGTGTGTGTCTCTACATATGTGTGTGTATGTGTGTGTGTCTCTACATATGTGTGTGTATGTGTGTGTGTGTGTCTCTACATATGTGTGTGTATGTGTGTGTGTCTCTACATGTCTGTGTGTATGTGTGTGTGTCTCTACATGTCTGTGTGTATGTGTGTGTGTCTCTCTACATGTCTGTGTGTATGTGTGTGTGTGTGTCTCTACATGTCTGTGTGTATGTGTGTGTGTGTCTCTACATGTCTGTGCGTATGTGTGTGTGTGTCTCTACATGTCTGTGTGTATGTGTGTGTGTCTCTCTACATGTATATGTGTGTGTCTCTCTACATGTATATGTGTGTGTGTCTCTCTACATGTATATGTGTGTGTGTCTCTCTACATGTATATGTGTGTGTGTCTCTCTACATGTATATGTGTGTATGTCTCTACATGTATATGTGTGTGTGTCTCTCTACATGTATGTGTGTGTGTCTCTCTACATGTATATGTGTGTGTCTCTCTACATGTATATGTGTGTGTGTCTCTCTACATGTATGTGTGTGTGTCTCTCTACATGTATATGTGTGTGTGTCTCTCTACATGTATATGTGTCTGTGTCTCTCTACATGTATATGTGTGTGTCTCTCTACATGTATATGTGTGTGTCTCTCTACATGTATATGTGTGTGTTTCTCTCTACATGTATATGTGTGTGTGTCTCTCTACATGTATATGTGTGTGTGTCTCTCTACATGTATATGTGTGTGTCTCTCTACATGTATATGTGTGTGTGTCTCTCTACATGTATATATATGTGTCTCTCTCTACATGTATATGCGTGTGTCTCTCTACATGTATATGTGTGTGTCTCTCTACATGTATATGTGTGTGTGTCTCTCTACACGTATATATGTGTGTGTCTCTCTACATGTATATGTGTGTGTCTCTCTACATGTATATGTGTGTGTCTCTCTACATGTATATGTGTGTGTGTCTCTCTACATGTATATGTGTGTGTGTCTCTCTACATGTATATGTGTGTGTCTCTCTACATGTATATGTGTGTGTCTCTCTACATGTATATGTGTGTGTGTGTGTCTCTACATGTATATGTGTGTGTGTCTCTCTACATATATATGTGTGTGTGTCTCTCTACATGTATATGTGTGTGTCTCTCTACATGTATATATGTGTGTGTGTCTCTCTACATGTATATGTGTGTGTGTCTCTCTACATGTATATGTGTGTATGTCTCTCTACATGTATATGTGTGTGTCTCTCTACATGTATATGTGTGTGTCTCTCTACATGTATATGTGTGTGTGTCTCTCTACATGTATATGTATGTGTCTCTCTACATGTATATGTGTGTGTGTCTCTCTACATGTATATGTGTGTGTGTCTCTCTACATGTATATGTATGTGTCTCTCTCTCTACATGTATATATGTGTGTCTCTCTACATGTATATGTGTGTGTCTCTCTACATGTATATATGTGTGTGTGTCTCTCTACATGTATATGTATGTGTCTCTCTCTCTACATGTATATATGTGTGTCTCTCTACATGTATATGTGTGTGTCTCTCTACATGTATATATGTGTGTGTGTCTCTCTACATGTATATATGTGTGTGTGTCTCTCTACATGTATATGTGTGTGTCTCTCTACATGTATATGTGTGTGTCTCTCTACATGTATATGTGTGTGTGTCTCTCTACACGTGTGTATGGCCAGCATGGTACAGCAAACCACATCAGAGACTGGAATAGTTCTTTTATTTTCCTCGGAAGAAGAGACATTAATCTCGAAATATGAGGACATAGGAAGAAATAAAGGTAAAAGAAACAAGTCCTGTTTCTTACCATTTAATTATTCTCCATCCAAACCCACATTGTCGTGGCTTTCAGACTTCAAATTCTTTATAAATATATATATATACATATATATACATATATATATATCATCATCATCATCATCATCAACGTTTAACGTCCGTGTTCCATGCTTGCATGGGTTTGGACGGGGGTAGTCCCACTTGAGGCAAGAGTGATTGTCTTGCTCGCATAGGACTGTCTGGCAGGTTTTCTACAGTTGGATGCCCTTCCTAACACCAACCACATTTACAGTGTGGGTCTGGGAGGTTTTTACCGTGTTGCCTACACGGCCACATTACAGTGTGGACTATATATATATATATATATATATATATATAACTGTTTCTACTTTTGGCACAAGGCCAGCAATTACCCAGTACATTACTGGTACTTTATTTTATCGACCCCGTAAGGATGAAAGGCAAAGTTAACCTCGACGGGATTTGAACTCAGACCGTAAAGGGACGTAACTATGCTGGAAAGCATGGCGTCCAACCCTCTACCGATACTGCCAATTCACCGCTCTTATATATATATATAACGAAGGAAATGTGGTAAGGAACCAGGTGGACCATAACGCACCAAAGTACTCGATACTTAGGGTAGTAGAGTGGGTAATAGGAACGAGTAGGACCCCGACGGCTGAGCTCAAGCCATTTAGACGGCTAATTCTGGACTAAATGAAAATTTTTATCCTGTTATATGAATAGCCGAGCTTATATATATATATATATATATATATATATATATATATGTGTAAATGAAGTAATTCCATCGGAAAAGTCCAGGAAAAAAGAGTGCTCTATGTATGCAACAGAGCTTAATTATTATTATTATGTAATAAACAACATAAGGCAATTATTCCATTTACTTTTGCTTTTAAGAAACCACTGGTAAATGGAATAATTGCCTTATGTTGTTTATTACATAATAATAATATATATATATATATATAGTTTTGCGAGGTTTTTTATATGAAATCGTGTGTCGAAACAGATATTGTTATACTTGGGGAGGGTCATATTTGCGTAATATTGCCAGAATTAATAACAGAACACACTCACTGCATAATAGGCAGCATGGATGTAGTGTCACTGTACCCATCCATTAACATTGATTTTGCTGTGAAAAGATGTGTGGAGATGATCATTGAGAGTGAAGTGGAGTTCTGCGACGTCGACACAGACGAACTGGGCCTCCTACTTAGACTTACCTACGACACTGGCTACCTAGACAGCCATGACCTTAGATGTTTCTGCCCTAGTAGACCTATAAGAGGTAGACCCCCCACCATAACCTCAATGGCTAAAAAGACTCCCATAGGAAGGTGGATTGGGTGGACCAAAGCCATACGGACCCCCCAAAACACTGATCAAGTAAGAAAAATGGTCGCACATGCAATAGGGGCTAGTATCAAAACTACCCTAAAGGGCCACATATTTAAGTTCAATGAGAAAATCTACACCCAAAATGAGGGAGCAGCCATCGGCGTCAGCATAGCTGGTGATGTTGCCAACCTTTTCATGGTATGGTGGGAAAGGAGACTTAAAGATCTCCTTAATGAAAGCTCCATAGACCTCATCATGTACTCTCGTTATGTAGATGATATCAATATAGTTATAAGAACACCCCCACTAGAGAGCACTAACAAGTTTGATTTAGAACGTAGCACGATGGAAAGCATCCAGCAGATAGCTAATTCCATACACCAGAGTATAACTGTAACTATAGACTTCCCTTCCAAACACCCTAACAATAGACTACCTGTATTAGACACAGAACTCTGGATTAACACTATAGACGAGAGAGCCCAAATTTTCCACTCACACTATGCTAAACCCATGGCCTCCAAATACCTGATACTCAAAAACTCAGCAATGTCCAGTAGTGCTAAGTTTAATATTCTGATCGCAGATTTGGTACGAGTGATGAAGAATGTGTCCAGCATGTGCGACCCAACAGAAATGGAAGGACACATCCAACACTTCATCAACCGCATGCAGTTCTCTGGCTACAACCAAAGAGACAGAGTCAGAGTATACGAAGGAGCCATGGAAAAGTATAAGACCCTCATAGAACTGGACATGAAAGGAATCTGCCCACTATACAGGAGCAAATCAGGGAATAGCTTAGATAGGGCTAGACATAAGATAGGGAAGGCCACATCATGGTACGACAACCAGAGATATCAGAGTGTCATGTTTGTGGACGCCACCCCTGGAGGGAAATTAGCTAACCAGTGTAGAAAGGCCCTGAGAAAGACCCACTTAAAAATAAAGGTGGTAGAAAAGCCAGGAACCACCATAAAATCCCTGATCAGCAAAACCTACCCTTTTAAGAAAACCCACTGTACCAATAGGAAGTGTATCATATGTAAGGTGAACCCCCGGATAAACTGTAAAACTAGAAACGTAGTCTATAGCATAAGATGTACAGAGGGTACTTGCAGAAACATGACAACAACATACATAGGTGAGACAGCTCGTAGCATAGGTGAAAGGATAGACCAACACTGGGGGGAACTAAAAGAACGAAAAAACGGGTCAGTACTATACGAACATGCTAGACAACAACATGACGGTAACATAGACAACATAGAAATTAGAATAATATCTAAACATAGGAATGACCCAGCAGATAGGCAAATCAGAGAGGCCAGTGAAATAGAAATTAGAAGACCAAAGCTAAACAGAAAGAATGAGTGGAACAACAACAACACCCAAACAAACAACACTGACCTAAGAGAAGTATAAATAAGTAAATAAAATAAAATAAAATAAGATAAATAAATACATACACAAGCACAATAACAACAAGCACATAAACACACACTAGTCACCCAGCAGACACAACACTATACACACTAGTCACACATCACACATAACACTATACACACACGCAAACGCATGCGCAAAGAAGACAAAATAAAATAAGATAAACAAACAAGCAAATAAATAAATAAATATATAGACAGACTGAATAAAAAATGGCGTAGGCATACAACACAACAGGAGGAACAATGAATATAACACCACTGACGATGTTGCAGATGTGCAACGAAAGATTTATGTAAATTATGTAAACTATATATATGTGTTTGTGTCTATATTGTATCTGTATTATTTTTGACCGCCGGTCAGTCAATGGCAACATTGAGGACCGAGTAAGTTAGATCGCAGATATAATAAAAGACAGCGAGAAGCGAAAACCAACCAAACAGTGAGTGTGTTCTGTTATTAATTCTGGCAATATTACGCAAATATGACCCTCCCCAAGTATAACAATATATATATATATATATATATATATATATATATATATATATATATATATATATTTATTTAGGTTTGAAGTTCACCACTGGATAGAGCTGGTCATTCCGTATGGTCAATCTTGATGTAATAATATGGAGAGTACTCAATGTAAAGCAGCTCAACCGTCTTCGTTTGTGTAGTTGGTGGTGCGAGTACGGAGTTAATATATATATATATATATTTTACTCAGCTGTAGAAATGAGATGATATGGACTGGGGTCCCTATCATTCCACTGCAAAGTGGTTGTGGAGGTGCCACGGCAAAAAAGCACCCAGCACTCACTGTAAATGAGGTTGGTGTTAGGAAGGGCATCCAGCTGTAGAAATCAAGCCAGAATCAGTTCCCGTCCCACCCTTGCAAGCAGGGAAAAGCGGACGTAAAATGAAATGATGATGATGATGATGGTTCAATTCCAGTATTGGCAATACTGGAATTGAACAGTCAATACTGCCAATACTGGAATTGAACCATCAAGACCGTTGAGGTATGTCATACTTAATTCATGTATTTTATCTGACGAGGACGTACTGAAAAAACAGCACAGTACCTTCGAAATATATATAATATAACATATATTTTGATTATGTGAATGTCTTCATTTATTAATATTCTGAATAATATATATATATATATATATATATATATAACCCCCAAAACTCTTTCCGAACTATATAAGGAACACTTGTGATTATTTATGCCCTTGAGAAGCCCAACTGGGCGAAACGTACGTAGGTGATATTTTAAATAAACATGTTTTAACGGTCTATTCTCCGAATTTTTACTTTCCCACGTGCTTACGCTCTGCTAACTCTCTAGCCCACTAAATATTAACACTTCGAATATTTAATACTGCCGGCACTAGTATCGAGCACCTTTGGCATACGCTACTTGGCAAATAACTATATGTATCACCTATCCCTCCTTTTTCTCTCTTTCTCGATACGTAAATACTATATATATATATATATATAAGCAGTAACACTAAGATAGTGTGCTTCACAATAAAGGTGTATATAAAGGTATATACAATAAGTTTATGTATAATAGACACGAGTCTTGCTATGGACATGCTAAGCTGTGATCAAGAAAGCAAACAAGGCAGTTAGAGTCTGCTTTGATTCTGTACATTCGAAGGTGGAGGGGGGCTGACAGTCAGTTTTATAGCCACCCTACGGTGATGGTGGTGGTGGTGGTGGTGGTGGTGATGGTGATGATA
>OZ024761.1:12256957-12271957 GCA_964016885.1 Eledone cirrhosa | reverse complement strand
CCCTACCCCAGTACAAGAACAGAATACCCCACCCCAGTCCAGGAACAGTATACCCTACCCCAGTCCAGGAACAGAATACCCCACCCCAGTCCAGGAACAGTATACCCTACCCCAGGCCAGGAACAGAATACCCCACCCCAGTCCAGGAACAGTATACCCTACCCAAGTCCAGGAACAGAATACCCTACTCCAGTCCAGGAACAGAATACCCCACCCCAGTCCAGGGACAGAATACCCTACCCCAGTCCAGGAACAGAATACCCTACCCCAGGCCAGGAACAGAATACCCTACCCAAGGCCAGGAACAGAATACCCTACCCCAGGCCAGGAACAGAATACCCCACCCCAGTCCAGGAACAGAATACCCCACCCCAGTCCAAGAACAGAATACCCTACCCCTGTCCAGGAACAGAATACCCCACCCAAGTCCAGGAACAGAATACCCTACCCCAGGCCAGGAACAGAATACCCCACCCCAGTCCAGGAACAGTATACCCTACCCCAGTCCAGGAACAGAATACCCCACCCCAGTCCAGGAACAGTATACCCTACCCCAGTCCAGGAACAGAATACCCCATCCCAGTCCAGGAACAGTATACCCTACCCCAGTCCAGGAACAGAATACCCTACCCCAGTCCAGGAACAGAATACCTTACGCCAGTACAAGAACAGAATACCCCACCCCAGTCCAGGAACAGTATACCCTACCCCAGTCCAGGAACAGAATACCCCATCCCAGTCCAGGAACAGTATACCCTACCCCAGTCCAGGAACAGAATACCCTACCCCAGTCCAGGAACAGAATACCTTACGCCAGTACAAGAACAGAATACCCCACCCCAGTCCAGGAACAGTATACCCTACCCCAGTCCAGGAACAGAATACCCCATCCCAGTCCAGGAACAGTATACTCTACCCCAGTCCAGGAACAGTATACCCTACCCCAGTCCAGGAACAGAATACCCTACCCCAGTCCAGGAACAGAATACCTTACGCCAGTACAAGAACAGAATACCCCACCCCAGTCCAGGAACAGTATACCCTACCCCAGGCCAGGAACAGAATACCCTACCCAAGTCCAGGAACAGAATACCCTACTCCAGTCCAGGAACAGAATACCCTACCCCAGTCCAGGGACAGAATACCCTACCCCAGTCCAGGAACAGAATACCCTACCCCAGTCCAGGGACAGAATACCCTACCCCAGTCCAGGAACAGAATACCCCATCCCAGTCCAGGAACAGTATACCCTACCCCAGGCCAGGAACAGAATACCCTACCCAAGTCCAGGAACAGAATACCCTACTCCAGTCCAGGAACAGTATACCCTACCCAAGTCCAGGAACAGAATACCCTACCCAAGTCCAGGAACAGAATACCCTACTCCAGTCCAGGAACAGAATACCCTACCCCAGTCCAGGGACAGAATACCCTACCCCAGTCCAGGAACAGAATACCCTACCCCAGGCCAGGAACAGAATACCCTACCCAAGGCCAGGAACAGAATACCCTACCCCAGGCCAGGAACAGAATACCCCACCCCAGTCCAGGAACAGAATACCCCACCCCAGTCCAAGAACAGAATACCTTACCCCAGTCCAGGAACAGAATACCCTACCCCAGTCCAGGAACAGAATATCCTACCCCAGTCCAGGGACAGAATACCCTACCCAAGACCAGGAACAGAATACCCTACCCCAGGCCAGGAACAGAATACCCTACCCCAGTCCAGGAACAGAATACCTTACCCCAGTCCAGGAACAGAATACCCTACCCCAGTCCAGGAACAGAATACCCTACCCCAGTCCAGGAACAGAATACCTTACCCCAGTCCAGGAACAGAATACCCTACCCCAGGCCAGGAACAGAATACCTTACCCCAGGCCAGGAACAGAATACCCTACCCCAGTCCAGGAACAGAATACCCTACCCCAGTCCAGGAACAGAATACCTTACCCCAGTCCAGGAACAGAATACCCTACCCCAGTCCAGGAACAGAATACCCTACCCCAGTCCAGGAACAGAATACCCTACCCCAGTCCAGGAACAGAATACCCTACCCCAGTCCAGGAACAGAATACCTTACCCCAGTCCAGGAACAGAATACCCTACCCCAGTCCAGGAACAGAATACCCTACCCCAGTCCAGGAACAGAATACCCTACCCCAGGCCAGGAACAGAATACCCTACCCCAGTCCAGGAACAGAATACCCTACCCCAGTCCAGGAACAGAATACCCTACCCAAGGCCAGGAACAGAATACCCTACCCCAGTCCAGGAACAGAATACCTTACCCAAGGCCAGGAACAGAATACCCTACCCCAGTCCAGGAACAGAATACCCTACCCCAGTCTAAGAACAGAATACCCTACCCCAGTCCAGGAACAGAATACCCTACCCCAGTCTAAGAACAGAATACCCTACCCCAGTCCAGGAACAGAATACCCTACCCCAGTCCAGGAATCGAACTTAACTTCTAGACTGCGAAGAGAACACCCCAACCATCAGGCCACGTGCCTTCACTACAATATGTAAATAATTATATAAACAACATTGTCTTCGTTCTGTATTGTATATTGTGGAGTTATTTTGATAGGCAAGAGAGGATCTGCTGGTGTGAGTCACCGTCGCTAGGTTTGTTTAGACTTCATTAATTTACTTTGTAGCTGTCGGTAAATTAATTAGGGGGACCTTTGTCTCCCACGTAATCTTATTTACAGACACCAGGTCCTGGGAAACGTAGCAGACATCTTTAACTATCTCCTAACTATTTCTATAGAAAGTGTTAAAATACTAATTAATTACTGAATTAAGTATATATATATGTATATATATGTATATATGTATATATATGTGTATATATATATATATATATATATATATATGTATATATGTATATATATATATATATATATATGTATATATATATATATATATATATATATATGTATATATATATATATATATATATATATGTATATATGTATATATACACCTGAAAAAAATAAGACAAAGCAACATGACAAACTTTCCTAAAATGTCATTGTTTTTTTTGTCCCTTCTCTGTTCAGGGTCACAAAACAAATTAATTGCACACACACACACACAAACATACACACACACAGAGACACACACACAAACATACACACACAGTTATATAATTGTTTGCTTAAACGTTTAATCTGTGCTAAAGAATATATAAATATCATTATATATATATATATATATATATATATATATATATATATATATGATATATATATATATATCATATATATATATATATATATATAAGAGTATCTGTGTATGTGTGTGTATATAGAGCGCCGGGCGTTCAATTGTGAGGTTTTGAGTTCAATTCTCAGACCGGGTGGTGCGTTGTGTCCTTGAGCAAGACTCTTTATTTCACATTGCCTTTCCTTTGGACAATATCACATATTAGTGTACAGATAATGTGTGCATATGTGTATATATATATACATATATATATATATATTAGAAAGTGAGAGTTTTTTTACAAAATGAAAAAAAACGAGGTGTCCTACACGAGTGAAAGTATAAAGAAAAAAAGATGAAATCGAAAATGCAACTGGAGTCTTATTTTAAAATATATATATATTTATTTGGTTCCTTTACCGGTTTCGCAGTTGAGATGGAGGGTCTGTGGTTTTTCTCACATCTCATATATATATATATATATGCAGAGGTTATATTTAATTTGTTGGGATTCAACAAGCTTTAAAATTTTTATAACTGATATAAAGCACTCAACAGTTTATATATATATCAACAGTTTATATATATATATATATATATATACGATATTAACAAATGGAAACTATATTTATAAAACCATAATTATTTTATTATATATATTTCAAGGGCAACCAAGGTAAATTATGGTGCGCTTTCATCAGATAAAATACAGATTTGTTTTATAAATAAATATTGACATACCCGGAAAAAAGAGAACCTCAACGAATTTCAACCGTTGAGGTTGTCTTTTTTCCGGGTATGTCAATATTTATTTATAAAACAAATCTGTATTTTATCTGATGAAAGCGCACCATAATTTACCTTGGTTGCTCTTGAAATATATATAATAAAATAATTATGGTTTTATAAATATAGTTTCCATTTATTAATATATATATATATATATATATGTATATACAGTGGCGTAGCTAGTGTAAACGGCGCCCAGGGAAAGCATCAGAATTGCCTCAATCAGCGTCAAATAATTCGCCACCGATCTGACTGCGGTACATCTAGCACTCCATCGCGTGTCTGAAGGATATTTAACAACCACTGGAGCAACTTCTTGAAGGGCTTCCCATCGCCGTGTTGAACGAGAAAAAAAATTGTATAACGAGTCAATGCAAGGAAGGTATACGGTGCTGATGACAGCTAATAAACTAGAAACGAGTACATCGTTCCTTTGTCAGTGTTGAACAAAAGGGTAACGATGGTTGCTGAACACTGTACGGCTAAAAATTCGGGCTGTTTGTTTTTAAACAAACCGAACATTATAATAAATGTTCGGTAAACCCATACGTACATATATATATGTGTGCATGTATGTATGTATATACATACTACTACATATATATATATTCATACTACTGTACGTCTGTATACATATATGTATGTACGTATACATACTTATATATATATTCCGAGTTGGTACCATCAATGTAGGCTCAATGAAAGGAAGAGCAGGAGAAATCGTAGAAATGCTAGAGCGAAAGGAAGTTGGTGTATGCTGTGTGCAAGAGACTAGATGGAGAGGAGGGTCTGCTAGAGTCCTTGTAGGAAAAAGCCAGTGCTACAAATTTTTCTGGGTGGGAAATGACGATGGGATGGGTGGTGTAGGTATACTATTAGCTGACAAGTGGGTAGATAAAGTAATCTCTGTGTACAGGGTAAATGCAAGAATCATTAAACTCAGACTAGTCCTGAATAAGACAATTACCACAATAATATCAGCTTACGCACCCCAATCGGGGCTGCCAGACGAACTTAAGGATAGGTTTTACGAGTCCCTAATACACACTACTGCTCTAACAGACGACAAGGACTTCCTAATCATTGCAGGAGATTTTAACGGACATGTAGGTAAACACTGCAACGGCTTCAATAGAGTACATGGAGGCCATGGAGTTGGCACAAGGAATGAGGAAGGATTCAGACTTCTAGAATTCTGCGACGCCAATGACATGTCGATATGTAACACAAACTTTAAAAAACCCGACAACCACCTGATCACCTATAGATCAGGGGAGCACTCTAGTCAGTTAGATTTTATCCTCATCAGAGGACGTGACAGATGGACGGTCGTAAACACAAAAGCCTTCCCTAGTGAGGAATGTACATCCCAACATAGCTTAGTTGTCAGCGACCTCACGGTCAGAACTAGACGAGCCCTGAAACAGAGGCCAACCTGGAGAAGAAAGATCTGGAAGCTGAAAGTCCCCTCAACCAGTAACAGATTTAAAGATATTTTACTCAACGCCTACGACAGTAAAGAAGAACAGATAGAGACATTTAACGTAGAAGAGAACTGGGAGTTCCTAAAAAATAACTTACTAGAGGCGACGGATGAGGTTTGTGGCTGGAGTAAGACCTCAAGCAGGAGAGTGACTTGGTGGTGGAACAATAAGGTAGATGAAGCAGTCAAGGCCAAGAGACAGGCATGGAAAGAATGGAAGAACGGGGGGAGCAGGGTACATTACATAGAGACCAAGAGGGAAGCTAGGCGACAAGTATACTTAGCTAGGAGGGAAGCAGAGGATAGAAAATTCAAGCATGTTTTACAACGTGAGGACCAGAAACAGGAGGTATTCAAGATTGCGAGGCAGTGTGTCAGAGATAGTTGTGATGTCATTGGAGAGAAGTGTATCCGGAATGATAAAGGTGAGCTTGCCCTCACAAGTGCTGAGAAGAAAGATGCATGGAAGAGTCATTATGATAGATTACTAAATGAGGAGAATGCATGGGAAGAAGAGACCCTACCCCACGTAGACCCTATAGAGGGACCAGCAGTACAAGTCAGCGGCAGCGTAGTAAGTAAGGCAATCAGAGATATGAAGATAGGGAAGGCAACCGGTCCATCGGGTATAGCTGCCGAGATGCTGAAGGCATCTGGGTCTGTAGGTCACACTATAACCACACGTATCGTTAACCAGGTAATACTAGAGGGGGCCATACCAAAAGATTGGTGCAGTAGCATCATTGTCAACTGCTACAAAGGTAAAGGCGATGCACTAGATAGAGGAAACTATAGAGGTATAAAGTTGATGGACCAGGTCATGAAAGTAACAGAAAGAGTTATAGCACAGCTGATTAGGGACCGGGTGAATATAGACGAGATGCAATTTGGGTTTGTACCAGGGAAAGGCACCACTGATGCCCTCTTCCTTGTGAGGCAATTACAGGAAAAGTACCTAGCTAAAAGTAAGCCACTCTACTTGGCATTTGTCGACCTTGAGAAAGCCTTTGACAGAGTTCCACGTGCAGTAATCTGGTGGGCTCTTAGAAAACTAGGAGTAGATGAATGGCTTGTGAAAGCGGTACAAGCCATGTATAGGGGAGCAGTCAGCAAAGTTAGGATTGGCAATGAGTATAGCGAGGAATTTAGCGTACAGGTTGGGGTCCACCAGGGCTCTGTTCTTAGCCCTCTCCTGTTCATCATAGCCCTGCAGGCAATAACGGAGGAGTTTAAGACCGGATGCCCATGGGAACTCCTGTATGCTGATGACCTCGCACTCATAGCTGAATCTATGGTAGAACTAGAGAATAAATTCCAAACCTGGAAGCAGGGACTAGAGAGAAAGGGCCTCAAAGTCAACATGACAAAGACTAAGGTCCTTATAAGTAGACGAGAAAACAGAACCCAGATCCCCTCAGGGAAATGGCCTTGCTCAGTATGTAGGAAAGGTGTAGGTAGGAACTCCATTCTCTGCCCCAAATGCAAACAATGGGTACACAAGAGATGTAGCAGGATCTCAGGAAGCTTAATTAAGAATGTAGGATTCACATGCAGCAGCTGTGCTGAAACAGCAAGCAAACAGCCACAGGAAACAAGTACCACCAATCTCTGGGAGGGCCCTGTAGAAACAGTAGACAGCTTCTGCTACCTAGGTGACCGAATTAGCAACGGAGGTGGGTGCTCAGAAAGTACAATAACTAGGGTAAGAACGGGATGGAAGAAGTTTAGGGAACTACTACCACTGCTAGCTGCAAAAGGCTTCTCCCTCAGAATGAAAGGCAGACTGTATGATGCGTGTATCCGAACAGCGATGTTGCATGGTAGTGAGACCTGGGCGCTGAAGGTGGAAGACTTACGTAGATTAGAGAGAAACGAAGCCTGCATGCTCCGATGGATGTGTAACAGTAATATACGTGAACGACAAAGCATAAAGGAATTGAGAGAGAGACTGAGCATAAGAGGAATCAAATGCTGCGTGCAGGAGAGGCGGTTACGCTGGTATGGACATGTGATGCGTATGAAGGATGACAGCTGCATAAAAAGGTGCAGAGCACTAGAAGTTGATGGAAACCGCGGAGTGGGGAGACCCAAGATGACTTGGGATGAGGTGATAAAAGCTGACCTTACCCAACTACACCTCTCAAAGTCAATGACACACGACCGTGACTTCTGGCGTCACGCAGTAATACAGGGTACCCGACCTCCCATGGGTACATGCTGAAGCATATAAACAATATGCCCCCACTCCCCCCACCGCAAGGTGGTCGTGGAGGTGCCACGGCAAAAAAGCACCCAGCCCACACTGTAAAGTGGACGTGTAGGCGCCACGAAAAAGCACCCAGCACTCACTGTAAATGAGGTTGGTGTAAATGAGGAAGGGCATCCAGCTGTAGAAATCAAGCCAGATCAGTTCCTGTATGAGCAAGGCATGGTCAGCCGACCAGACACTGCCCACAACAGGACAACCCGTCTAACCCATGCTAGCGTGGAAGAACGGACGTAAAACGGTGATGATGATGATGATGATACATACACACACATATACATACATACATATATACACATCCACATATATATATATATATATATATATATATATACGTGTGTGTGTGTGTGTATGTTATGTTGGTACCATAAAACACCCAGTCCACACTATAAATGTGGTTGACGTTAGGAAGGGCCTCCAGCTGGAGAAAACCAGCCAGAACCAGTTCTATATGAGCGAGACGTGGTCACCTGACCAAACTTGCCTCAAATGGAAGATAGACATTAAACAATAATTGTTTCTACTTTTCGGCACAAGGCCAGCAATTATCCCAGTGCATTACTGGTACTTTATTTTATCGACCCCGTAAGGATGAAAGGCAAAGTTAACCTCGGCGGGATTTGAACTCAGAATGGCAAGGGCCGTAACTCTATGCGTCAAAGCATCGCGTCCGACCCTTTACCGATACTGTCAATCCACATTAAACGATAATGATGATGGATATATATGTGTGTGTGTGTGTGTGTGTGTTAGGTAATTCCGAAGAAAAAGCAAAGGAAAACAAAGTGCTCCATGTAATAGAACAGAGCTATTTAATTGATATTGCCTAGGGTCCTGAAACCTTTGGTAATGGATTAGTTATATAATGTGTTGTTCACTTTCTAATTAAATATATATATATATATATTTATATATATATTTATATATATATATATATATATATATATTTATATATATATATATATATATATATATATATATATATTTATATATATATATATATATATATATATATATATATATATTTATATATATATATATATATATATATATATATATATATATAAGATAATAATAAATGGAAACTATATTTATAAAACCATATTTATTTTATTATATATGTTTCAAGGGCAACCAAGTAAATCTTGGTGCGCTTTCATCAAATAAAATATAGTCTATCCAGCGAATTTTCGGACCGTTAAGTTGTGATTTCCATAGGGCATGTCATTATTTATAAAACAAATTTTGTATTTTATCTGATGAAAGCGCACCAAGATTTACTTGGTCGCCCTTGAAACATATATAATAAAATAAATATGGTTTTATAAATATAGTTTCCATTTATTATTATCTTGGAATATTTACTCCAGTAACTTGTTGAGTGCTCTATAACAGTTATAAACATTTATGTTTGTCGGAATTCCAACAAATTAAATACAACTCCTACATATATATATGTATATATATATATATATATATATATATATATATATATATATATATATATGTATGTATATATATATATGTATATATATATATATATGTATATATATATATATATATATATATATATGTGTGTGTGTTTTCCAAAAGTCAGCTCAAAAGTGACACAGAGGAGACTGAGGTTAGCTGGACATGCTCACCGACATCCAGAGTTGACATTGCACTCAGTGTCCCTGTGGGAGCCCCTACATGGACACACTGGAAAAGGAAGACCAAGGTTAACGTATGTTGATGCCCTAAGGACAGACACTGGTCTGTTGGAGACGCAGGACATGGTAGAGATAATGAGGGACAGAGACCGCTGGAGAGAACTCGTCCATGGATCTCGGGAATTTTACCCGCCCTAGAAATATATATATATATTAAAACAATGAAATTAAACACAAAACTGTTAATTCATAGTAAAACTCATTATTTCTGAAGACGGTGGGTAGTGAAGACATATTTTTTTCTCACTATGATATTTTGTAATATGTTTTACATAGATCAATAATTGAATGAACATACAGGGAACTACCCCCCAGAAACGATCGTAAAATAATGAGTTAAAAATTTTTGTATTTGAAACTTCGCTTCACAACTTCTACATACGGATAACATTGAGTTCTTCATACGGTTTAGATCCGACCATTGATTGGTAGATTTATCTGTGCATATATATATATATAAAATGAAGGAAGTGTGGTAAGATACCAGGTGGACCATAGCGCAGCAGAGTACTCAAAACTTAGGGTAGTAGAGTGAGTAATAGGAAAAGACCCTGACTATTTTCCTATATATATATATATATTCAGAGTTGGTACCTTGAATGTAGGCACCTTAAAGGGTCGCTCTAACGAGGTTGTAGAAATGCTTGAACGTAAGGAGGTCGATGTTTGTTGTATTCAAGAGACCAGGTGGAGGGGTGGATCTGCTAGATTCATTGTGGGTAGAAAACGATGCTATAAGCTTTTCTGGGTGGGAAATGACAATGGGCTGGGTGGAGTAGGAATCATGGTAGCAGAAAAGTGGGCAGATAAGATAATAGACGTAAATAGAGTGAACGACAGAATAATTAAAATAAGACTTGTCCTCAGTAGAATGACGGTGACAGTAATATCTGCGTACGCACCCCAATCCGGACTGCCCAGCACTATAAAAGACAGATTCTATGAGACACTGATGCTCACTACCTCCCAAATAACCGACAGTGACTATATAATTATTGCAGGCGACCTAAATGGTCACGTTGGACAACATTGTGACGGAAATAGTTGCCGAGATGCTGAAGGCATCTGGTACGGTGGGATACACCATGGTCACCCGGATAGTCAACCAAGTCATACAGAATGGGGTTGTTCCGAAGGACTGGCGTAGCAGCATCATTGTTAACTGTTATAAGGGTAAAGGAGATGCCCTAGATAGGAGTAACTATAGAGGCATTAAATTAATCGACCAGGTCATGAAGGTCGCGGAAAAAGTAATAGCGCAACTAATCAGAGAGCGAATTGATCTAGATGAAATGCAGTTCGGGTTTGCGTCAGGAAAAAGTACCACAGACGCTCTTTTCATTGTACGACAACTACAGGAGAAGTACCTAGCTAAAAGTAAACCCCTATACTTAGCTTTCGTCGACTTGGAGAAAGCCTTCGACAGAGTCCCCCGTTCCATTATCTGGTGGGCTCTTAGAAAACTAGGTGTTGATGAATGGCTTGTGAGAGCTATACAAGCCATGTATAAAGAAACAGTCAGCAAGGTTAAAATTAACAACGAATATAGTGAAGAGTTTAGTGTAAAAGTTGGTGTTCATCAGGGCTCTGTTCTTAGCCCCCTACTATTTATTATTGCCCTCCAGGCTATAACAGTGGAGTTCAAGACCGGCTGCCCATGGGAACTCCTATACGCAGATGATCTAACGCTCATAGCTGAATCAATGGCCGAGCTAGAGAAGAAATTCCAAACATGGAAGCACGGCCTAGAATCAAAAGGCCTTAAAATTAACCTGGCTAAGACTAAAGTTCTAGTTTGTAAGAAAGAAAATAAGGCGGCGGTCCCCCTCCGGGAAGTGGCCATGCTCAGTGTGTAGGAAAGGCGTAGGTAGAAACTCCATTTTGTGTCCCAAATGCAAAGTATGGGTACATAAAAGATGTAGTGGGATCACAGGTAAGCTAACTAAGAACATAGATTTTACATGTGGCCGGTGCTCTGGTGCAATAAGTAGCAACAAGTGCCCAAAAAATACTAGCTCTTTCAACTGCGCAGAGGGTTCTATAGAAATAGTGGACAGCTTCCGTTACCTGGGTGACAAAATCAGCAGTGGGGGAGGGTGCTCTGAAAGTACTGTAGCTAGAGTCAGAACTGGATGGAAAAAGTTCAGAGAGCTTATACCACTATTAGCCGCTAAAGGGTTCTCCCTAAAAATGAAAGGCAGGTTGTACGATGCCTGCATACGAACAGCAATGTTGCATGGCAGTGAGACCTGGGCATTGTGTGCAGAGGATATACGCAGACTAGAGAGGAACGAAGCTTGCATGCTCCACTGGATGTGTAATAGTGATCAGTGGCGAAACGCGCGTCACCAACCAATAAACGTAATGAAGGAGTAACTAATCGTCCTTGTTTTATTTTATTTCACTATATATATATATATATATATATATATATATATATATACGTAGGTCCCGGGTTGAGTCGGGGATAACCACAGTAAGTAAGGTACTCAATACATGGCAGAGTAAAATTTTTTATTTTATAGAAGGAGCTTCTACAGGACTAGTACTGTTTCATTCATCTGAATGAAACAGTACTAGTCCTGTAGAAGCTCCTTCTATATATATATATATATATATATATATATATATATATATATATATTGGGCTCTGCTAGAGTCAGCAGCAACACACAACCACGTGTTGCTACACACATACAAGAGGAAAGAGAAAATTTAAAATTTATGAGACCAATAGAGATATGTACATTTATATATTTATATCTAGATATTGCTATTATCATTTACAGTCCCTCTGTGTTTAATGTATGTTCATTAGTATATGTGTTGTTATTTCTGCTTGCATTTTGCATATATACATATATATATCTATATATATGCTTGCGTGGACCCCTCTCAAAATTCGTTGGATTTTCTAATTGGATACCCTAACACTGGATACCAACACTGAATACACCTGAACTTCTACCAGGAAATCTTTCGTTGTCATTTCTGCTTGCATTTTACATATATAGATATATATATCAATGGTTGCGTGGACCCCTCTTAAAGATTCGTTGGATTTTCTAATTGGATACCCCGAAACTGGATACCAATTACTGAATACACCTGAACTTCTACCAGGAAATCTTTCATATCAGTGAAAATTTTCTTTTCTTGGCTTCATATATATATATTATATATACTTGTCCGCCATTGCAAAAGGCCATAAATTCAAAATTTTGAAGAGAGAGGAAAAGAGAGAAGTGATCTATGAACTTGTAACGTCTCACTGACCCCCCCGTCACCACACTAACAATAACGCCTACACTCGCTCCCCACCATCACCACATTACTCTAAGATCGCTGTCCTGTCCCCTGTTGACATACTGCTGACTCTCTTTTGATGTATGTATGTGTATATACATATGTGTATGTGTGTGTATATGTATATCTCAGTGGATGCGACCAGATTTCAACACAGCAACAACTACAACAACAACAGCAGCAACACCAACAACAACAACAACAGCAACAACACCATCGTCTGTGTTGAATGTGTGTGTATGTATTTGTATATATGCGACAGCAATAACAGCATCAACACCATTGTCTGCAGCAACAGCAGCAGTGAAATGAAGGACAACAACAACAGTAACAACTACAATAACAACTACAGCACCAACAACTGCCACCACCATCACTGACCATCCACCACCACCACACTGACACCACCACCACACTGACACCACCACCACACTGACACCATCCACCACCGCCATTACCAGCGTAAACAAACAATTATTATTGTTACGGTGGATTGGCAGTATTGGTAGAGGGTCGGACGCCATGCTTTGACGCATAGAGTTACGGCCCTTGCCATTCTGAGTTCAAATCCCGCCGAGGTTAACTTTGCCTTTCATCCTTACTGGGTCGATAAAATAAAGTACTAGTAATACACTGGGTAATTGCTGGCCTTGTGCCTAACGTAGAAATAATTATTGTTATTGTTATTATATACAAGCCGAACTGGACTGGGAAAGGTCAACAGTTGACATGATAGTGATTTTGACGATTTTGACTTTGATTTTGATTTTGTATCAGTACTGTCGGTAATATATGTATATATATATATATGTGTTTGTGAGTTGTGTGTGTGATTGTATGCATGAATGAGTGTTGGTATGTGTGGTTGTGGTTTGTATGCATGAGTATTAGTGTGTGAGTCGTGTCAATAAGTTTTTTTTTTTTTTTTTTAATAATGACGATGCTGTAAAATGGAGGGGTAGAGAGGGCCCTTGAGTCTAGTAAGACATCCTCTCTAGTGCTGGTGGCACAAATAAAAGCACCCAGTCCATGCTGTAAAGTGGCGCTGGTGTTAGGAAGGGCATCCAACCAGTGTATCAACGCCAAAAAGCTTATCAGCACAGCAACAAAACAGCATAGAAAATATGAAGACGTCGCATCTCAGAGTTGCAACACTTAATGTTGGCACTCTCAGAGGTAGGTCTGCTGAAATAGCGGAGATGCTGGAGAGAAGGCAGGTGGATGTGTGCTGCGTGCAAGAGGTGAGATGGAGGGGTGCCTCTGCGAGACTAGTCGTAGGCAAGCGTCTTAGCTATAAGCTATTCTGGGTAGGTAAGGATGATGGGTTAGGGGGAGTAGGCATTTTCCTGGCTGAGAAATGGATCAATAAGACAATAGAGGTAGTTCGAGTTAGTAATCGAATAATTAAGCTTAGATTAGTTGTAGGTAGGAGACTACTGACAATCATCTCGGTCTATGCTCCCCAAGCAGGCCTAGGCAAAGATGAGAAAGACTGCTTTTATGAGCAACTTTTGCAAACAACCACAATGACAGAGGACGGAGACATCGTTATGCTAGCAGGAGACTTCAATGGTCATGTTGGACAGCTCCAGGATGGTTACACTGGGGTACATGGTGGGCACGGTTACGGTTCAAGAAATGAAGAAGGAGTGAGACTTCTTGAATTTTGTGATGCAAGTACATTGACTATTTGCAACACAAACTTCCAGAAACCTGCCAATCACCTAATAACCTACAAATCTGGTGAGCACATAAGCCAGATTGACTTCCTGCTAGTTAGGCAGCGGGACAGGCAGATAGTGTCTAATACCAAGGCATACCCTGGGGAAGAATGTACCCCACAGCATAGGTTAGTTGTTAGTGATATCTCAGTAAGCAAGAGATGGAATGAGACATATAGGAAGGTGTGGAGAAGAAAGGTCTGGAAGCTAAAAGACCTTTCACTAAAATTCAAATTTAGGAAAGCCCTTCAAGATGTATATGACGAAAAAGAAGACGATTTAGAGACGTATGACATAGATAATAACTGGAAGTTCTTACGTGACAACTTGCTGAAGGCTACTGATGAAACCTGTGGCTGGAGCAGAGCTCCAACCAGACAGAGAGTGACCTGGTGGTGGAACAGCAGTGTAGATAAGGCTATTAGAGACAAAAGACTAGCATGGAAGGCTTGGAATAAGGGTGGGAGTAGGGAAGAATATACAGCCACTAAGAGAGAAGCTAGACGTC
>OZ024761.1:12239457-12246957 GCA_964016885.1 Eledone cirrhosa | reverse complement strand
CTATGTGGGTCTGTAGAGCCCCAGTAGTACCAGAGGAGAGTATCTACCAATGTAGTCTCTGTAGACAAGACTGCCACTCCTATGTGGGTCTGTAGAGCCCCAGTAGTACCAGAGGAGAGTATCTACCAATGTAGTCTCTGTATACAGGACTGCCACTCCTATGTGGGTCTGTACAGCCCCAGTAGTACCAGAGGAGAGTATCTACCAATGTAGTCTCTGTATACAGGGCTGCCACTCCTGTGTGGGCCTGTACAGCCACAGTAGTACTAGAGGAGAGTATCTACCAATGTAGTCTCTGTAGACAGGACTGCCACTCCTATGTGGGTCTGTACAGCCCCAGTAGTACCAGAGGAGAGTATCTACCAATGTAGTCTCTGTAGACAGGACTGCCACTCCAGTGTGGGCCTGTACAGCCACAGTAGTACCAGAGGAGAGTATCTACCAATGTAGTCTCTGTAGACAGGACTGCCACTCCTATGTGGGTCTGTACAGCCCCAGTAGTACCAGAGGAGAGTATCTACCAATGTAATCTCTGTATACAGGGCTGCCACTCCTGTGTGGGTCTGTACAGCCCCAGTAGTACCAGAGGAGAGTATCTACCAATGTAGTCTCTGTATACAGGGCTGCCACTCCTGTGTGGGTCTGTACAGCCCCAGTAGTACCAGAGGAGAGTATCTACCAATGTAGTCTCTGTATACAGGACTGCCACTCCTGTGTGGGTCTGTACAGCTACAGTAGTACCAGAGGAGAGTATGTACCAATGTAGTCTCTGTAGACAAGACTGCCATTCCTGTGTGGGCCTGTACAGCTACAGTAGTACCAGAGGAGAGTATCTACCAATGTAGTCTCTGTAGACAAGACTGCCATTCCTGTGTGGGCCTGTACAGCTACAGTAGTACCAGAGGAGAGTATCTACCAATGTAGTCTCTGTAGACAGGACTGCCACTCCTATGTGGGTCTGTACAGCCCCAGTAGTACCAGAGGAGAGTATCTACCAATGTAGTCTCTGTAGACAGGACTGCCACTCCTGTGTGGGTCTGTACAGCCCCAGTAGTACCAGAGGAGAGTATCTACCAATGTAGTCTCTGTAGACAAGACTGCCACTCCTGTGTGGGTCTGTACAGCCACAGTAGTACTAGAGGAGAGTATCTACCAATGTAGTCTCTGTAGACAGGACTGCCACTCCTGTGTGGGTCTGTACAGCCCCAGTAGTACCAGAGGAGAGTATCTACCAATGTAGTCTCTGTAGACAAGACTGCCATTCCTGTGTGGGTCTGTACAGCCCCAGTAGTACCAGAGGAGAGTATCTACCAATGTAGTCTCTGTAGACAAGACTGCCACTCCTGTGTGGGTCTGTACAGCCCCAGTAGTACCAGAGGAGAGTATCTACCAATGTAGTCTCTGTAGACAGGACTGCCACTCCTGTGTGGGTCTGTACAGCCCCAGTAGTACCAGAGGAGAGTATCTACCAATGTAGTCTCTGTAGACAAGACTGCCATTCCTGTGTGGGTCTGTACAGCCCCAGTAGTACCAGAGGAGAGTATCTACCAATGTAGTCTCTGTAGACAAGACTGCCACTCCTGTGTGGGTCTGTACAGCCCCAGTAGTACCAGAGGAGAGTATCTACCAATGTAGTCTCTGTAGACAGGACTGCCACTCCAGTGAAGGCCTGTACAGCCCCAGTAGTACCAGAGGAGAGTATCTACCAATGTAGTCTCTGTATACAGGGCTGCCACTCCTGTGTGGGTCTGTACAGCCCCAGTAGTACCAGAGGAGAGTATCTACCAATGTAGTCTCTGTAGACAGGACTGCCACTCCTATGTGGGTCTGTACAGCCACAGTAGTACCAGAGGAGAGTATCTACCAATGTAGTCTCTGTAGACAGGTCTGCCATTCCTGTGTGGGCCTGTACAGCCACAGTAGTACCAGAGGAGAGTATCTACCAATGTAGTCTCTGTAGACAGGACTGCCACTCCTGTGTGGGTCTGTACAGCTACAGTAGTACCAGAGGAGAGTATCTACCAATGTAGTCTCTGTATACAGGGCTGCCACTCCTGTGTGGGTCTGTAGAGCCCCTGTAGTACCAGAGGAGAGTATCTACCAATGTAGTCTCTGTATACAGGGCTGCCACTCCTGTGTGGGTCTGTACAGCTACAGTAGTACCAGAGGAGAGTATCTACAAATGTAGTCTCTGTAGACAGGACTGCCATTCCTGTGTGGGTCTGTACAGCCCCAGTAGTACCAGAGGAGAGTATCTACCAATGTAGTCTCTGTAGACAGGACTGCCATTCCTGTGTGGGTCTGTACAGCCCCAGTAGTACTAGAGGAGAGTATCTACCAATGTAGTCTCTGTAGACAAGACTGACACTCCTGTGGAGTCTGTACAGCTACAGTAGTACTAGAGGAGAGTATCTACCAATGTAGTCTCTGTATACAGGACTGCCATTCCTGTGTGGATCTGTACAGCCACAGTAGTACCAGAGGAGAGTATCTACCATTGTAGTCTCTGTAGACAGGACTGCCACTCCTGTGTGGGTCTGTAAAGCTACAGTAGTACCAGAGGAGAGTATCTACCAATGTAGTCTCTGTATACAGGACTGCCACTGCTGTGTGGGTCTGTACAGCTACAGTAGTACCAGAGGAGAGTATCTACCAATGTAGTCTCTGTATACAGGGCTGCCACTCCTGTGTGGGTCTGTACAGCCCCAGTAGTACCAGAGGAGAGTATCTACCAATGTAGTCTCTGTATACAGGGCTGCCACTCCTGTGTGGGTCTGTACAGCCCCAGTAGTACCAGAGGAGAGTATCTACCAATGTAGTCTCTGTATACAGGGCTGCCACTCCTGTGTGGGTCTGTACAGCCCCAGTAGTACCAGAGGAGAGTATCTACCAATGTAGTCTCTGTATACAGGACTGCCACTCCAGTGAAGGCCTGTACAGCCACAGTAGTACTAGAGGAGAGTATCTACCAATGTAGTCTCTGTATACAGGGCTGCCACTCCTGTGTGGGCCTGTACAGCCCCAGTAGTACTAGAGGAGAGTATCTACCAATGTAGTCTCTGTAGACAGGACTGCCACTCCTGTGTGGGCCTGTACAGCCACAGTAGTACCAGAGGAGAGTATCTACCAATGTAGTCTCTGTAGACAGGACTGCCACTCCTGTGTGGGTCTGTACAGCCACAGTAGTACTAGAGGAGAGTATCTACCAATGTAGTCTCTGTAGACAGGACTGCCACTCCTATGTGGGTCTGTACAGCCACAGTAGTACCAGAGGAGAGTATCTACCAATGTAGTCTCTGTAGACAAGACTGCCACTCCTATGTGGGTCTGTAGAGCCCCAGTAGTACCAGAGGAGAGTATCTACCAATGTAGTCTCTGTATACAGGGCTGCCACTCCTGTGTGGGCCTGTACAGCCACAGTAGTACTAGAGGAGAGTATCTACCAATGTAGTCTCTGTAGACAGGACTGCCACTCCTATGTGGGTCTGTAGAGCCCCAGTAGTACCAGAGGAGAGTATCTACCAATGTAGTCTCTGTAGACAAGACTGCCACTCCTATGTGGGTCTGTAGAGCCCCAGTAGTACCAGAGGAGAGTATCTACCAATGTAGTCTCTGTATACAGGACTGCCACTCCTATGTGGGTCTGTACAGCCCCAGTAGTACCAGAGGAGAGTATCTACCAATGTAGTCTCTGTATACAGGGCTGCCACTCCTGTGTGGGCCTGTACAGCCACAGTAGTACTAGAGGAGAGTATCTACCAATGTAGTCTCTGTAGACAGGACTGCCACTCCTATGTGGGTCTGTACAGCCCCAGTAGTACCAGAGGAGAGTATCTACCAATGTAGTCTCTGTAAACAGGACTGCCATTCCTGTGTGGATCTGTACAGCCACAGTAGTACCAGAGGAGAGTATCTACCAATGTAGTCTCTGTAGACAGGACTGCCATTCCTGTGTGGGCCTGTACAGCTACAGTAGTACCAGAGGAGAGTATCTACCAATGTAGTCTCTGTATACAGGACTGCCATTCCTGTGTGGGCCTGTACAGCTACAGTAGTACCAGAGGAGAGTATCTACCAATGTAGTCTCTGTAGACAGGGCTGCCACTCCTGTGTGGGTCTGTACAGCCACAGTAGAACCAGAGGAGAGTATGTACCAATGTAGTCTCTGTATACAGGACTGCCACTCCTGTGTGGGTCTGTACAGCTACAGTAGTACCAGAGGAGAGTATCTACCAATGTAGTCTCTGTATACAGGACTGCCACTCCTGTGTGGGTCGGTACAGCTACAGTAGTACCAGAGGAGAGTATCTACCAATGTAGTCTTTGTATACAGGACTGCCATTTCTGTGTGGGTCTGTACAGCCCCAGTAGTACCAGAGGAGAGTATCTACCAATGTAGTCTTTGTATACAGGACTGCCATTCCTGTGTGGGCCTGTACAGCCCCAGTAGTACCAGAGGAGAGTATCTACCAATGTAGTCTTTGTATACAGGGCTGCCACTCCAGTGAAGGCCTGTACAGCCCCAGTAGTACCAGAGGAGAGTATCTACCAATGTAGTGTCTGTAGACAGGACTGCCACTCCTATGTGGGTCTGTACAGCCACAGTAGTACCAGAGGAGAGTATCTACCAATGTAGTCTCTGTATACAGGGCTGCCACTCCTGTGTGGGCCTGTACAGCCCCAGTAGTACCAGAGGAGAGTATCTACCAATGTAGTCTCTGTAGACAGGACTGCCACTCCTATGTGGGTCTGTACAGCCCCAGTAGTACCAGAGGAGAGTATCTACCAATGTAGTCTCTGTAGACAGGACTGCCACTCCAGTGAAGGCCTGTACAGCCCCAGTAGTACCAGAGGAGAGTATCTAGCAATGTACTCTCTGTATACAGGGCTGCAACTCCTGTGTGGGTCTGTACAGCTACAGTAGTACCAGAGGAGAGTATCTACCAATGTAGTCTCTGTAGACAGGACTGCCACTCCAGTGAAGGCCTGTACAGCCACAGTAGTACCAGAGGAGAGTATCTACCAATGTAGTCTCTGTATACAGGGCTGCCACTCCTGTGTGAGTCTGTACAGCTACAGTAGTACCAGAGGAGAGTATCTACCAATGTAGTCTCTGTAGACAAGACTGCCACTCCTATGTGGGTCTGTAGAGCCCCAGTAGTACCAGAGGAGAGTATCTACCAATGTAGTCTCTGTAGACAGGACTGCCATTCCTGTGTGGGTCTGTACAGCTACAGTAGTACCAGAGGAGAGTATCTACCAATGTAGTCTCTGTAGACAGGACTGCCATTCCTGTGTGGGCCTGTACAGCCCCAGTAGTACCAGAGGAGAGTATCTACCAATGTAGTCTCTGTAGACAGGACTGCCATTCCTGTGTGGGCCTGTACAGCCCCAGTAGTACCAGAGGAGAGTATCTACCAATGTAGTCTCTGTAGACAGGACTGCCACTCCTGTGTGGGCCTGTACAGCCCCAGTAGTACCAGAGGAGAGTATCTACCAATGTAGTCTCTGTAGACAGGGCTGCCACTCCTGTGTGGGTCTGTACAGCCCCAGTAGTACCAGAGGAGAGTATCTACCAATGTAGTCTCTGTATACAGGGCTGCCACTCCTGTGTGGGCCTGTACAGCCCCAGTAGTACCAGAGGAGAGTATCTACCAATGTAGTCTCTGTATACAGGGCTGCCACTCCTGTGTGGGCCTGTACAGCCCCAGTAGTACCAGAGGAGAGTATCTACCAATGTAGTCTCTGTAGACAGGACTGCCATTCCTGTGTGGGCCTGTACAGCCCCAGTAGTACCAGAGGAGAGTATCTACCAATGTAGTCTCTGTAGACAGGACTGCCATTCCTGTGTGGGCCTGTACAGCCCCAGTAGTACCAGAGGAGAGTATCTACCAATGTAGTCTCTGTAGACAGGACTGCCATTCCTGTGTGGGCCTGTACAGCCACAGTAGTACCAGAGGAGAGTATCTACCAATGTAGTCTCTGTAGACAGGACTGCCACTCCTGTGTGGGCCTGTACAGCCCCAGTAGTACCAGAGGAGTACCAGACACTGTACAGCTATCAACAGGTGACACACAATTCTTCTGGCGAAATTCCATGGTCTTTCTAGACCGACGGATGCCATTAATAACAATAATGAAATAATATATATATTCATTTAAGTTTGGTGGTTCACTACTGGATAGAACTGGTCATTCCGTATAGTAACTATGATGTAATAGTAGGAAAAGTACTCAACGTTACGCAACTCATCCAGCTTTGATGTTGAATCCTGTTGGTGGTGCAGGATTATTTTGATTGTTAAAGTTTTATTGTTGCAAAAACACTATGTACATTTCAATGGCCAGGTTACGTAAAATCCTGGTGACATCATCAGGTGTGTATTGCATAATTAGTTACTCAATAAAGGAATTACGGCAAACACAAAGAGAGAAGATATAAGCAATGAAAATAGAGAAAATATTTGATTCAGAGATGGATCTCTTCAGCACAGAGCCCTAGACTTGAAGCTTGACCACAGAGATGGATCTCTTCAGCACAGATCCCTAGACTTGAAGCTTGACCACAGAGATGGATGTCTTCAGCACAGATCCCTAGACTTGAAGCTTGACCACAGAGATGGATCTCTTCAGCACAGAGCCCTAGACTTGAAGCTTGACCACAGAGATGGATCTCTTCAGCACAGATCCCTAGACTTGAAGCTTGACCACAGAGATGGATGTCTTCAGTACAGATCCCTAGACTTGAAGCTTGACCACAGAGATGGATCTCTTCAGCACAGGTCCCTAGATGGCCATGGAATAGGTGTTATCACCATCATAGACCCCCTCCGAATAACAGGCTTGTCAATGCTTGTCAAATTGTATTGTGAAGGAAGGAGTGTGCTGGCTTATCTCAAAAATCATTAGAGAGGTTGCCCGGTACTCCTCGCGACGTTGCTGTCTTTTGCTCTGGTGTTGGCTCGGTTGTTCACCCCTTCCTTTACACTTTCTTTAATATTGTAACATTAAAAGAATATATCCTTCTGAAAGAATCGCGAGCAATTTATAATGTTATCTAAGCATTTGTAATGTTGTTTATATATATATATTTAAAACATATTTGTTATGTTATTCTACTGTAAATTTATTTATATGCTTTGTACTTAATAAAATATAATATAATCATTCTGTAACTCGTTAGGCAAACCATCGGAATCAAAACACAGTAAATTCTTTTAGGATATGAAGAGGGAAAGAAATCCCAAAAGAAGACTAAACGTTGACGAAGACAAACTTGCAAATGTAAGAAGAGATATTGTTAGAAAGAAGAGACTGACAGTTGGAGATTTTAATGAAGTTAAGACGAATGTTGGAAGTTGAAGAAGATTTGAGATTACCAATATCAGAAATAGATAGAAATGAATATGTGACAGAAGAGACATCTGAAAACTTATTGACTCTGTTGTCACCAGGAGAGATTCCACAGAACATTGAGGGTTTCAGAAACACAACAGAGCA
>OZ024761.1:12219457-12234457 GCA_964016885.1 Eledone cirrhosa | reverse complement strand
TGGTGTAGTGTGGTGTACTGTAGTGTAGTGTAGTGTGGTGTACTGTAGTGTAGTGTACTGTAGTGTAGTGTAGTCTAGTGTGGTGTAGTGTAGTGTGGTGTAGTGTAGTGTAGTGTAGTGTAGTGTAGTGTAGTGTAGTGTAGTGTAGTGTAGTGTAGTGTAGTGTAGTGTAGTGTAGTGTAGTGTAGTGTAGTGTAGTGTAGTGTGGTGTGATGTAGTGTGGTGTACTGTTGTGTAGTGTAGTGTAGTGTAGTGTAGTGTAGTGTAGTGTAGTGTGGTGTGATGTACTGTAGTGTGGTGTGATGTACTGAAGTGTAGTGTAGTGTACTGTAGTGTGTAGTGTAGTGTAGTGTGGTGTAGTGTAGTGTGGTGTACTGTAGTGTAGTGTAGTGTAGTGTAGTGTAGTGTACTGTAGTGTAGTGTAGTGTGGTGTACTGTAGTGTAGTGTAGTGTAGTGTACTGTAGTGTGTAGTGTAGTGTAGTGTGGTGTAGTGTAGTGTGGTGTAGTGTGGTGTACTGCAGTGTGGTGTAGTGTGCTGTGGTGTAGTGTGGTGTACTGTAGTGTAGTGTGGTGTACTGCAGTGTAGTGTAGTGTGCTGTGGTGTGGTGTGGTGTGATGTACTGTAGTGTAGTGTGGTGTAGTGTAGTGTAGTGTGGTGTACTGTACTGTAGTGTAGTGTGGTGTAGTGTGGTGTACTGTGGTGTAGTGTAGTGTAGTGTAGTGTAGTGTAGCGTAGTGTAGTGTAGTGTAGTGTAGTGTAGTGCAGTGCAGTGCAGTGTAGTGTAGTGTAGTGTAGTGTAGTGTAGTGTAGTGTAGTGTAGTGTAGTGTAGTGTAGTGTAGTGTAGTGTAGTGTGGTGTAGTGTAGTGTGGTGTACTGTAGTGTAGTGTAGTGTGGTGTACTTTAGTGTAGTGTAGTGTAGTGTGGTGTACTGTAGTGTACTGTACTGTAGTGTGGTGTGGTGTGGTGTGGTGTGGTGTGGTGTGGTGTGGTGTAGTGTAGTGTAGTGTGGTGTACTGTGGTGTGGTGTGGTGTAGTGTAGTGTGGTGTACTGTAGTGTAGTGTAGTGTGGTGTAGTGTGGTGTACTGTAGTGTAGTGTACTGTAGTGTAGTGTAGTGTAGAGTGATGTAGTGTGGTGTACTGTAGTGTGGTGTACTGTAGTGTAGTGTAGTGTAGTGTAGTGTAGTGTAGAGTGATGTAGTGTGGTGTACTGTAGTGTAGTGTACTGTAGTGTGGTGTACTGTAGTGTAGTGTAGTGTGGTGTACAGTAGTGCAGTGTAGTGTAGTGTAGTGTAGTGTAGTGTAGTGTAGTGTGTAGTGTGGTGTGGTGTGGTGTAGTGTAGCGTAGCGTAGTGTAGTGTGGTGTAGTGTGGTGTACTGTAGTGTAGTGTAGTGTGGTGTACTGTAGTGTAGTGTGGTGTACTGTAGTGTAGTGTACTGTAGTGTAGTGTAGTGTGGTGTACTGTAGTGTAGTGTAGTGTAGTGTGGTGTACTGTAGTGTAGTGTAGTGTAGTGTAGTGTGGTGTAGTGTGGTGTAGTGTGGTGTAGTGTAGTGTAGTGTAGTGTGGTGTACTGTAGTGCAGTGTAGTGTAGTGTAGTGTAGTGTAGTGTAGTGTAGTGTAGTGTGTAGTGTGGTGTGGTGTAGTGTAGTGTAGTGTAGCGTAGCATAGCGTAGTGTAGTGCGGTGTAGTGTGGTGTACTGTAGTGTAGTGTGGTGTACTGTAGTGTAGTGTGGTGTACTGTAGTGTAGTGCAGTGCAGTGTGTGGTGTGGTGTGGTGTGGTGTGGTGTGGTGTGGTGTGGTGTGGTGTGGTGTGGTGTGGTGTGGTGTGGTGTGGTGTGGTGTGGTGTGGTGTGGTGTGGTGTGGTGTGGTGTGGTGTGGTGTAGTGTAGTGTAGTCTAGTGTGGTGTAGTGTAGTGTGGTGTACTGTAGTGTAGCGTGGTGTACTGTAGTGTAGTGTAGTGTAGTGTAGTGCAGTGTAGTGTAGTGTGTAGTGTGGTGTGGTGTAGTGTAGTGTGGTGTAGTGTACTGTAGTGTAGTGTAGTGTAGTGTGTAGTGTGGTGTAGTGTAGTGTGGTGTACTGTAGTGTAGTGTAGTGTACTGTAGCGTAGCGTGGCGTGGCGTAGTGTAGTGTGGTGTGGTGTGGTGTGGTGTGGTGTGGTGTGGTGTAGTGTGGTGTGGTGTGGTGTGGTGTGGTGTGGTGTGGTGTGGTGTGGTGTGGTGTGGTGTGGTGTGGTGTGGTGTGGTGTGGTGTGGTGTGGTGTGGTGTGGTGTGGTGTGGTGTGGTGTGGTGTGGTGTAGTGTAGTGTAGTGTGGTGTAGTGTGGTGTGGTGTACTGTGGCGTAGTGTAGCGTAGCGTAGTGTAGTGTAGTGTAGCGTAGCGTAGCGTAGCGTAGTGTAGTGTAGTGTAGTGTAGTGTAGTGTGGTGTAGTGTGGTGTAGTGTAGTGTAGTGTAGTGTAGTGTAGTGTAGTGTAGTGTAGTGTAGTGTAGTGTAGTGTAGCGTAGCGTAGCGTAGCGTAGCGTAGCGTAGTGTAGTGTAGTGTAGTGTAGTGTAGTGTAGTCTGGTGTAGTGTGGTGTGGTGTGTGTATGTGTGTGTGTCTCTGTATGTGTCTGTGTGTGTAATGTGTGTGTAGTGTATTGTGTGTGCATATGTGTGTGGTGTGTGTGTGTCTGCATGTATGTAATGTATGTATGTGTGTGTATGTATGTAATGTATGTGTGTGGTGTAGTGTACCACACGTGTCTGTGTATGTATGTAATGTATGTGTGTGGTGTATGTATGTATGTGTGTGTGGTGTATGTGTGGTGTAGTGTGTATGTGTGTATGTGTGGTGTAGTGTGTATGTGTGGTGTAGTGTGTATGTGTGGTGTAGTGTGTATGTGTGTATGTGTGGTGTATGTATGTATGTGTGTATGTGTGGTGTATGTGTGTATGTGTGGTGTATGTGTATGTGTATGTGTGGTGTATGTGTGTATGTGTGGTGTATGTGTGTATGTGTGGTGTATGTGTATGTGTATGTGTGGTGTATGTGTATGTGTGTATGTGTGGTGTGTGTGTGGTGTAGTGTGTATGTATGTATGTGTGGTGTATGTGTGTATGTGTGGTGTAGTGTGTATGTATGTATGTGTGGTGTATGTGTATATGTGTGGTGTAGTGTGTATGTATGTATGTGTGGTGTATGTGTGTATGTGTGGTGTAGTGTGTATGTATGTGTGGTGTATGTGTGTGATTATGAATATCTTCACAGTGTATTAGTCAATCAAATCAGCTGCAATTGTTTGAAATCGAAGATCGAACAACTCAGTGATTAATTGGTCGGACTTCAAAAGAAAACAGTACTGTCTATCACAATAGCAGAAAGGTGGGGGTGGGGAGTGGTGTCCAGGTGAGGGGGTGGGGTGACCAGGTGAGGGTGGGGTGGTGACCAGGTGAGGGTGGGGGGTCCAGATGAGGGCGGGGTGGTGTGGTGTTCAGGTGAGGGTGGGGTGAGAGGGGTCCAGGTGAGGGCGGGGTGGTGTTGAGGGTGTGTGTCACCTTAAGTAGTGTTCAACCACTGTAACATGCCGACATGCTTTATTAAACACAATTCTCACATGACGGGGCACTAAGCCATGACTCCTTAATATATGTATATATATATATATATGTGTGTGTGTGTGTGTGTGTATACATATATATATATATACATATATATATATATATATATATATACATATATATATATATATATATTGTTATACTTTGGGAGGGTCATGTTGCCAATAAGAAACACACGCACCAGTTGCTTTCACTTCAATTTAATTTAATATATATTTATAAATTTACAAATTTATAAATTTCTGGTTGGTTGGTTGGTTCCACAACCAGATAGTTGTTTATATATATATAGTCATAGTTCTTTCGTCACACACTCTGTGACCTCTTCAGTGACTGGGGATTTCTTTCTTCGTTTCTGTGCCTTTCCTTTCTTCTATCCTACGCCATTTTGTTTGTGTGTGGGTTGCGTGCTCAGTTTGCGCATGCGCCACATCCGGGTGTCTGTGTGTGTTTGTGTTCATTTTTCTATTTTTCTATTTATATTTGTTTGTTTATTTATTTATTTATTGTTGGTTGGTTGTTTGTTCTATGTGTGTGTGTGTGTTTTCATTTTGTCTTGTGTGTGTTTTCATTTTGTGTGTGTTTTCAATTGTAAGTTGTTTATATATGTGTGTGTGTGTTTTCATTTTGTCCTTAATTGTAAGTTGTGATGTTGCTGTTCCACTCATATTTTCTATTTAATTTTGGTTTTAATTCTTTTATGCTTACTGCCTCTGTAATTTGCCTAAACATTGCGTCTTTCTTGTGTGTGGATTCTATTTTTATTTCTATGCTCTCTAATTTACCCCTGTGTTCTATCTTAGCATGTTGGTAGAGCACAGATGATTCTTTACTATCTTGGAGGTCTCGCCAGTGTTCATTTATTCGTTCCCCTATACTACGAGCTGTCTCACCTATGTACACTATATTTTTGTTTCTACATTGTCCCTCAGTACATCTTATGCTATATACTACATTTCTAGTTTTACAGTTAATATGGGGGCTTATTTTACAGGTTATACATTTCTTATCTATACATGAGGGTCTTTGGAACGGGTATGTCTTGCTAATAAGTGTTTTTACGGAGGTACCAGGTCTTTCTACTATCTTAATATTGAGATTATGTTTCTTTAGGGCCCTTCTAAATTTGTAGGCTAGTTCACCTCTAGGGGTTGTATTGATGAACATTACACTCTGGTATTTATTGCTATCATACCATGAGTTTATTCTATTGGCCTTGTTCTTAGTTCTTTCTATTCTATTCCAAAATTTGCTCCTATACAAGGGGCAGGTCCCATTTATGTCATTATTTACCATTTTTTCCCATTTGGTTCTGGCTCCTTTATACACTCTGATTCTATCTCTCTGATTGTAGCCAGAGAACTGCATACGGTGGATGAAGTGTTGTATGTGTCTCTCTAGTTCTTCGGGGTTGCACATGCGGGACACATTTCTCATCACCCGTATCAAATCCGCAATCAGTATGTTGATTTTGGTATGGTCCGAAATGGCCGAGTTTCGGTGGATCAGATGTTTGGAAGTCATGGGTTTGGCATAATGGGAATGGAGGATTTGTTTTTGGTTGTTAATAGTATCTAACCAGAGCTCTGTGTCTAGTACAGGTAATCGATGGTTGGGGTGTCTACTTGGGTAGTCTATAGTAACTCTAATGCTCTGGTGGATGGAGTTTGCTATTTGCTGGATGCTTTCCATTGTGTTTTTCTCAGGTTCCTGACTGTTCTTTAGTGGGGGTGTCTTAACTACGATGTTTATATCATCTACGTAGCGGGAGTACATTATCAGGGTTAATCTGTCTTCTAATTGTTCTTTAAGTTTTTGTTTAAGTCTACTGTCCCACCATACCATGAACAAGTTAGCTATGTCGCCTGCAATGCTAACACCAATGGCTGCTCCTTCCTCTTGGGCATATGTTTTACCATTAAATTTGAACATATGTTCCTTAAGGGTTAATTTTATGCTGGCCCCTACCGCATGTGCAATCATTTTCTTCAGTTCATCGTGGTTTTCGGGTGTCCGTATGGCTCTGGTCCACCCGTTCCATCTATCTGTGTGGGTTTTCTTGGCCATTGAGGTAATGGTAGGTGGTCTGCCTCTTGCTGGTCTTGTAGGGCACAGGTTGCTAAGGTCATAAGTGTCTAGGTAACTATTACTATGGGTAAGCTTAAGTAGAAGTCCCAGCTCACTGGTATCAATCCCACGGAACTCAACCTTGCTCTCGCTGATCATTTCGACGCATTTCTCCACAGCAAAATCCACGTCAATAGATGGATACAGGGACGCAACATCCATACTGCCTATTATGCAGTTTGTTAGGTCCCCAGATCGGTTACCCGCGTCGATTCTGCTGAGGAGGTCCTCCGTGCTGTCACACACATCTGGGGACATCTCAATGATGGGGCGTATGATCAGGGAGAGGAAGTAGGACAGTCTGTAGTTACTAGCAATGTTAGCCCCACAGACTGGCCGTGTTGGTGGTCCCGCGACAGGGTCCCAGCCCGTCTTATGGTCTTTTCGAAGCCCATACAACGCCGGCACGTCATTGTTCCAGGCCTGGAAGTTGTTGGCAGTCCTTTTGTTGGGCTGCATTATATTTGTCCACATCACCATATGGGCATTGAGGGTTTTTTCTCTGTCCTCATGCTCCTGTGGTGTTACCTCTCTTGTGTTAGTGATGTGGGGTTGCATTGCTTGGATGTAGTTTGGCAGGCTGTCAACCGACATTCTGCCGGACTTGTCTGTTGGAAAGCATGCTATCTCTCCATTACGCGAGCGCTGCATGAGCTTACGCAAGCCATTTGCAGATTCTTCTCCCAGTTGCTGGGCCTCTATTCTATTATGCTTCTTGCTATACTGTTCTATAATATTTCTAAGTTCGGATTTAGCTATACTAAATTGTGCTTCTGTTTGTTCATCGACCTGCGACGGCAACTGCGTGCGTTTGTTAAATGGCAAAGTCGTGGCGTGGACTCGTCGTAGGTCGAATGATTTATCGGAGGGGTTATAAAACGGAGAGTTCCAGGCTGCTGCTTTATGTGTACTTGCGCTATTGTTAGTTGTGTTGTTTCTATTTCCACCAACAGCAGCAGCCTCAGCTTCATGGTTGTTTCTATGTCTCTCATAATTACTCCTATCTCTTTCCACTGGCTCAATGTTGTTATCTACCCTATTTTGTGTGTCTGTGTGTTCGTCTTGGTTATTCTCTTTGTCCTTAGTCTCCCTACTCCTTTTAATCCTATTACTTTCTCTTATTTCTCTGATTTCTGTGCTACTGTCATTACTTGTTTTCTGTGTCTGTGTGTTTGTTAAGATTGTAGTGGTGGTGAGAGGCATTGAATGTGTGTGTGTTGTTGTTGTTGATGTGTGTTGTTGTTGATGTGTGTTGTTGTCTCCGTGTGTGTGTGTGTTATCGTTGTTGTGTGTGTTGTTATTGTTGTTTGTGTCTGCGTGTCTGTTGTATCTGGGTATGTTGCTATTGTTGTTATTGTATCTGGGTATGTTGCTATTGTTGTTGTTATTGTTGTTTGTGTCTGTGTGTCTGTTGTTGTTGGGATGTGTGTTGTATATGTGTGTGCGTATATTGTTGCTTTTGTTTTTGTTTTTGATGCTCCAGCGTAGTTTCGTAAATGATTTTTCTATTTCTGACAGACAACTAATCATATTTACCTTCTTAAATGTCGCAAATTTGGGTGGCAGACTTAACACAGACATTTCATTAATATCTATTTTCGTGTTTCCATAAATGTTGGTATTTTCATTGTTGAACTCTTCAGATAATGAGGTGTCGGCCATGTTGATACCGTCAATTATAAGCCTTATACGCCCCGAAGAACAGTACATTACTCAAGAATGTAATAAGCACTTTAACAGAAAATTAAAGTGGCTTAAACAGGCAAAGCTAAATCGGGATACTATAGAGTATACCAATAGATATCCCGACAAAATTGACGGTATCAACATGGCCGACACCTCATTATCTGAAGAGTTCAACAATGAAAATACCAACATTTATGGAAACACGAAAATAGATATTAATGAAATGTCTGTGTTAAGTCTGCCACCCAAATTTGCGACATTTAAGAAGGTAAATATGATTAGTTGTCTGTCAGAAATAGAAAAATCATTTACGAAACTACGCTGGAGCATCAAAAACAAAAACAAAAGCAACAATATACGCACACACATATACAACACACATCCCAACAACAACAGACACACAGACACAAACAACAATAACAACAACAATAGCAACATACCCAGATACAATAACAACAATAGCAACATACCCAGATACAACAGACACGCAGACACAAACAACAATAACAACACACACGGAGACAACAATAACAACAACACACACATCAACAACAACAACAACAGCAACATACCCAGATACAACAACAACAGACACGCAAACACAAACAACAATAACAACACACACAACAACGATAACACACACACACACGGAGACAACAGACACGCAGACACAAACAACAATAACAACACACACGGAGACAACAATAACAACAACACACACATCAACAACAACAACAACAGCAACATACCCAGATACAACAACAACAGACACGCAAACACAAACAACAATAACAACACACACAACAACGATAACACACACACACACGGAGACAACAACACACATCAACAACAACACACATCAACAACAACAACACACACACATTCAATGCCTCTCACCACCACTACAATCTTAACAAACACACAGACACAGAAAACAAGTAATGACAGTAGCACAGAAATCAGAGAAATAAGAGAAAGTAATAGGATTAAAAGGAGTAGGGAGACTAAGGACAAAGAGAATAACCAAGACGAACACACAGACACACAAAATAGGGTAGATAACAACATTGAGCCAGTGGAAAGAGATAGGAGTAATTATGAGAGACATAGAAACAACCATGAAGCTGAGGCTGCTGCTGTTGGTGGAAATAGAAACAACACAACTAACAATAGCGCAAGTACACATAAAGCAGCAGCCTGGAACTCTCCGTTTTATAACCCCTCCGATAAATCATTCGACCTACGACGAGTCCACGCCACGACTTTGCCATTTAACAAACGCACGCAGTTGCCGTCGCAGGTCGATGAACAAACAGAAGCACAATTTAGTATAGCTAAATCCGAACTTAGAAATATTATAGAACAGTATAGCAAGAAGCATAATAGAATAGAGGCCCAGCAACTGGGAGAAGAATCTGCAAATGGCTTGCGTAAGCTCATGCAGCGCTCGCGTAATGGAGAGATAGCATGCTTTCCAACAGACAAGTCCGGCAGAATGTCGGTTGACAGCCTGCCAAACTACATCCAAGCAATGCAACCCCACATCACTAACACAAGAGAGGTAACACCACAGGAGCATGAGGACAGAGAAAAAACCCTCAATGCCCATATGGTGATGTGGACAAATATAATGCAGCCCAACAAAAGGACTGCCAACAACTTCCAGGCCTGGAACAATGACGTGCCGGCGTTGTATGGGCTTCGAAAAGACCATAAAACGGGCTGGGACCCTGTCGCGGGACCACCAACACGGCCAGTCTGTGGGGCTAACATTGCTAGTAACTACAGACTGTCCTACTTCCTCTCCCTGATCATACGCCCCATCATTGAGATGTCCCCAGATGTGTGTGACAGCACGGAGGACCTCCTCAGCAGAATCGACGCGGGTAACCGATCTGGGGACCTAACAAACTGCATAATAGGCAGTATGGATGTTGCGTCCCTGTATCCATCTATTGACGTGGATTTTGCTGTGGAGAAATGCGTCGAAATGATCAGCGAGAGCAAGGTTGAGTTCCGTGGGATTGATACCAGTGAGCTGGGACTTCTACTTAAGCTTACCCATAGTAATAGTTACCTAGACACTTATGACCTTAGCAACCTGTGCCCTACAAGACCAGCAAGAGGCAGACCACCTACCATTACCTCAATGGCCAAGAAAACCCACACAGATAGATGGAACGGGTGGACCAGAGCCATACGGACACCCGAAAACCACGATGAACTGAAGAAAATGATTGCACATGCGGTAGGGGCCAGCATAAAATTAACCCTTAAGGAACATATGTTCAAATTTAATGGTAAAACATATGCCCAAGAGGAAGGAGCAGCCATTGGTGTTAGCATTGCAGGCGACATAGCTAACTTGTTCATGGTATGGTGGGACAGTAGACTTAAACAAAAACTTAAAGAACAATTAGAAGACAGATTAACCCTGATAATGTACTCCCGCTACGTAGATGATATAAACATCGTAGTTAAGACACCCCCACTAAAGAACAGTCAGGAACCTGAGAAAAACACAATGGAAAGCATCCAGCAAATAGCAAACTCCATCCACCAGAGCATTAGAGTTACTATAGACTACCCAAGTAGACACCCCAACCATCGATTACCTGTACTAGACACAGAGCTCTGGTTAGATACTATTAACAACCAAAAACAAATCCTCCATTCCCATTATGCCAAACCCATGACTTCCAAACATCTGATCCACCGAAACTCGGCCATTTCGGACCATACCAAAATCAACATACTGATTGCGGATTTGATACGGGTGATGAGAAATGTGTCCCGCATGTGCAACCCCGAAGAACTAGAGAGACACATACAACACTTCATCCACCGTATGCAGTTCTCTGGCTACAATCAGAGAGATAGAATCAGAGTGTATAAAGGAGCCAGAACCAAATGGGAAAAAATGGTAAATAATGACATAAATGGGACCTGCCCCTTGTATAGGAGCAAATTTTGGAATAGAATAGAAAGAACTAAGAACAAGGCCAATAGAATAAACTCATGGTATGATAGCAATAAATACCAGAGTGTAATGTTCATCAATACAACCCCTAGAGGTGAACTAGCCTACAAATTTAGAAGGGCCCTAAAGAAACATAATCTCAATATTAAGATAGTAGAAAGACCTGGTACCTCCGTAAAAACACTTATTAGCAAGACATACCCGTTCCAAAGACCCTCATGTATAGATAAGAAATGTATAACCTGTAAAATAAGCCCCCATATTAACTGTAAAACTAGAAATGTAGTATATAGCATAAGATGTACTGAGGGACAATGTAGAAACAAAAATATAGTGTACATAGGTGAGACAGCTCGTAGTATAGGGGAACGAATAAATGAACACTGGTGAGACCTCCAAGATAGTAAAGAATCATCTGTGCTCTACCAACATGCTAAGATAGAACACAGGGGTAAATTAGAGAGCATAGAAATAAAAATAGAATCCACACACAAGAAAGACGCAATGTTTAGGCAAATTACAGAGGCAGTAAGCATAAAAGAATTAAAACCAAAATTAAATAGAAAATATGAGTGGAACAGCAACATCACAACTTACAATTAAGGACAAAATGAAAACACACACACACATATATAAACAACTTACAATTGAAAACACACACAAAATGAAAACACACACAAGACAAAATGAAAACACACACACACATAGAACAAACAACCAACCAACAATAAATAAATAAATAAACAAACAAATATAAATAGAAAAATAGAAAAATGAACACAAACACACACAGACACCCGGATGTGGCGCATGCGCAAACTGAGCACGCAACCCACACACAAACAAAATGGCGTAGGATAGAAGAAAGGAAAGGCACAGAAACGAAGAAAGAAATCCCCAGTCACTGAAGAGGTCACAGAGTGTGTGACGAAAGAACTATGACTATATATATATAAACAACTATCTGGTTGTGGAACCAACCAACCAACCAGAAATTTATAAATTTGTAAATTTATAAATATATATTAAATTAAATTGAAGTGAAAGCAACTGGTGCGTGTGTTTCTTATTGGCAACATGACCCTCCCAAAGTATAACAATATCGGTTTCAACACACGATTTCAGATAAAGAATCTTGCTAAACAAATTCAGAAACGAAATATCGTAAGCCTTAGCCAGGCTAACAAGATACTGAAAACCACCATGTTCTGTTGTCTACGAAAAACCATAACATCTCGACAACTACACTTCATAAAACTGTGCACCACTTCTAGAATCTACACCAACACCATCAATACCGACGTTAGAAGATTACAACTCACCAAAAAACAAGCAGATGGGCTAAAACGAACTTTAATTCTAAACATAAAAAAGAAGATCTATAGAGAATTAAGTCATCAAGAAAAACTAAAGCGTAACCTAATAGATGAAATATCTAAAATCACCACACCAGCAGAAAAACTAACATTTATAAGCCTTATACGCCCCGAAGAACAGTACATTACTCAAGAATGTAATAAGCACTTTAACAGAAAATTAAAGTGGCTTAAACAGGCAAAGCTAAATCGGGATACTATAGAGTATACCAATAGATATCCCGACAAAATTGACGGTATCAACATGGCCGACACCTCATTATCTGAAGAGTTCAACAATGAAAATACCAACATTTATGGAAACACGAAAATAGATATTAATGAAATGTCTGTGTTAAGTCTGCCACCCAAATTTGCGACATTTAAGAAGGTAAATATGATTAGTTGTCTGTCAGAAATAGAAAAATCATTTACGAAACTACGCTGGAGCATCAAAAACAAAAACAAAAGCAACAATATACGCACACACATATACAACACACATCCCAACAACAACAGACACACAGACACAAACAACAATAACAACAACAATAGCAACATACCCAGATACAATAACAACAATAGCAACATACCCAGATACAACAGACACGCAGACACAAACAACAATAACAACACACACGGAGACAACAATAACAACAACACACACATCAACAACAACAACAACAGCAACATACCCAGATACAACAACAACAGACACGCAAACACAAACAACAATAACAACACACACAACAACGATAACACACACACACACGGAGACAACAGACACGCAGACACAAACAACAATAACAACACACACGGAGACAACAATAACAACAACACACACATCAACAACAACAACAACAGCAACATACCCAGATACAACAACAACAGACACGCAAACACAAACAACAATAACAACACACACAACAACGATAACACACACACACACGGAGACAACAACACACATCAACAACAACACACATCAACAACAACAACACACACACATTCAATGCCTCTCACCACCACTACAATCTTAACAAACACACAGACACAGAAAACAAGTAATGACAGTAGCACAGAAATCAGAGAAATAAGAGAAAGTAATAGGATTAAAAGGAGTAGGGAGACTAAGGACAAAGAGAATAACCAAGACGAACACACAGACACACAAAATAGGGTAGATAACAACATTGAGCCAGTGGAAAGAGATAGGAGTAATTATGAGAGACATAGAAACAACCATGAAGCTGAGGCTGCTGCTGTTGGTGGAAATAGAAACAACACAACTAACAATAGCGCAAGTACACATAAAGCAGCAGCCTGGAACTCTCCGTTTTATAACCCCTCCGATAAATCATTCGACCTACGACGAGTCCACGCCACGACTTTGCCATTTAACAAACGCACGCAGTTGCCGTCGCAGGTCGATGAACAAACAGAAGCACAATTTAGTATAGCTAAATCCGAACTTAGAAATATTATAGAACAGTATAGCAAGAAGCATAATAGAATAGAGGCCCAGCAACTGGGAGAAGAATCTGCAAATGGCTTGCGTAAGCTCATGCAGCGCTCGCGTAATGGAGAGATAGCATGCTTTCCAACAGACAAGTCCGGCAGAATGTCGGTTGACAGCCTGCCAAACTACATCCAAGCAATGCAACCCCACATCACTAACACAAGAGAGGTAACACCACAGGAGCATGAGGACAGAGAAAAAACCCTCAATGCCCATATGGTGATGTGGACAAATATAATGCAGCCCAACAAAAGGACTGCCAACAACTTCCAGGCCTGGAACAATGACGTGCCGGCGTTGTATGGGCTTCGAAAAGACCATAAAACGGGCTGGGACCCTGTCGCGGGACCACCAACACGGCCAGTCTGTGGGGCTAACATTGCTAGTAACTACAGACTGTCCTACTTCCTCTCCCTGATCATACGCCCCATCATTGAGATGTCCCCAGATGTGTGTGACAGCACGGAGGACCTCCTCAGCAGAATCGACGCGGGTAACCGATCTGGGGACCTAACAAACTGCATAATAGGCAGTATGGATGTTGCGTCCCTGTATCCATCTATTGACGTGGATTTTGCTGTGGAGAAATGCGTCGAAATGATCAGCGAGAGCAAGGTTGAGTTCCGTGGGATTGATACCAGTGAGCTGGGACTTCTACTTAAGCTTACCCATAGTAATAGTTACCTAGACACTTATGACCTTAGCAACCTGTGCCCTACAAGACCAGCAAGAGGCAGACCACCTACCATTACCTCAATGGCCAAGAAAACCCACACAGATAGATGGAACGGGTGGACCAGAGCCATACGGACACCCGAAAACCACGATGAACTGAAGAAAATGATTGCACATGCGGTAGGGGCCAGCATAAAATTAACCCTTAAGGAACATATGTTCAAATTTAATGGTAAAACATATGCCCAAGAGGAAGGAGCAGCCATTGGTGTTAGCATTGCAGGCGACATAGCTAACTTGTTCATGGTATGGTGGGACAGTAGACTTAAACAAAAACTTAAAGAACAATTAGAAGACAGATTAACCCTGATAATGTACTCCCGCTACGTAGATGATATAAACATCGTAGTTAAGACACCCCCACTAAAGAACAGTCAGGAACCTGAGAAAAACACAATGGAAAGCATCCAGCAAATAGCAAACTCCATCCACCAGAGCATTAGAGTTACTATAGACTACCCAAGTAGACACCCCAACCATCGATTACCTGTACTAGACACAGAGCTCTGGTTAGATACTATTAACAACCAAAAACAAATCCTCCATTCCCATTATGCCAAACCCATGACTTCCAAACATCTGATCCACCGAAACTCGGCCATTTCGGACCATACCAAAATCAACATACTGATTGCGGATTTGATACGGGTGATGAGAAATGTGTCCCGCATGTGCAACCCCGAAGAACTAGAGAGACACATACAACACTTCATCCACCGTATGCAGTTCTCTGGCTACAATCAGAGAGATAGAATCAGAGTGTATAAAGGAGCCAGAACCAAATGGGAAAAAATGGTAAATAATGACATAAATGGGACCTGCCCCTTGTATAGGAGCAAATTTTGGAATAGAATAGAAAGAACTAAGAACAAGGCCAATAGAATAAACTCATGGTATGATAGCAATAAATACCAGAGTGTAATGTTCATCAATACAACCCCTAGAGGTGAACTAGCCTACAAATTTAGAAGGGCCCTAAAGAAACATAATCTCAATATTA
>OZ024761.1:12209457-12214457 GCA_964016885.1 Eledone cirrhosa | reverse complement strand
ACACTCCAGAAAGAACATAAAATCCCTGAACTGATTGCTTCAGCAGGGGCGACCAACCATGATGTTATCTGTCTTCAGGAGCACCGGTTCATACATGAAGAGTTTGTAACAAAGGAGCAAATATTTGGTAATTGGAGGCTGATAACCTGCTCAGCTTGGAAAAACAACATGAATGCAGCAAATGGTGGAGTTGGAATGCTTTTCAGTCCGCGAGCCTATGATGCACTTGCGAGTGTTGAAATGATCACATCAAGGATAATGATAGCTACGTTTAACGGGAATCCTGAAACCACTGTCATCTCTTGCTATAGTCCAACACATGTATGTGACATGGCCGAAGTAGAGAGGTTCTACATGGAACTAACATCACTCACTGGACAAATCCCGAAACATAATGTTCTCATCATTGGCGGAGACTTCAACGCGTGTCTTGGACAGCTTGATGGATTCAGATTCTCACACCACTCACAAACCAATAGAAACCGTTGTATGCTAAAAGATTACTTGTGTGAGAACAATTTACGATGTCTCAACGCCATATTCCAAAAAAGACCAGGCCAGCGGGGGACACACAAATCTCCAAGTGGCGACAAGACACAACTGGATTATATCATAATCAATCGAAAATGGAAGAACAGCGCAAAAAACTGCAGAGCAAATGACTCGTTTGTTAGTGTTGACTCAGATCATCGCATTGTCTCGGCCAAGAAACGATTAAGTCTCCGAGTGGATAAAAAGAAATCTGCAACTAGGCAATTCTGAATACCAATCCTGAGACTTACAAAACCTTTGTAACCCAACTGAGCAACCGATTTGCTGCCCTACAAGAATCGTCAAATTCTACATTTAACCACTTTCAAATGGCATTCAAAGAGGCAGCGGCCGACGCCATCCCTTTAAAACCCAAGGTTAAAAAACGAAAACCCTGGGAAACAGAGAGGATACGCCAAAAGCGCAAAGAGTTGCGAAAATCTTCATAATTGAAAGACACTCAACGATCTCCAGAAAACATTAGTAACTTCAGTGCTGCTTGTACAGCACTGAAAGGTGGGTATGAAATTGAGCAAGCCGAATACATGCAGGAATAGATCAATCATATCTCAAGTACTGTCAGCAATAAGAGGTCTGCTGAAGCCTGGACAACTGTCAATGAAATTAGTGGCAGAAAAAGTAGTGACAGAGCCAAACTGAAAGCCTCCAGCCAAGACGAACGTTTCAAACTGTGGCAACAACATTTTCAGAAACTACTTGGCAAAGTACCACAGATCATCGAAGAAGAAATAATACCCATTTTTACAGAGGAACACCAAATACAGAAACGTCCTTTCACTTTGGAGGAACTACAGAAGGCAGTGAAAAGTGTTGGTAACGGAAAAGCGTGCGGACTCGACGAGATCCCAGCTGAAGTGTGGAAGGTACCTGAATTTCACCCAATCCTACTAGAGTTGTGCAATGGTGTCTATAATCAAGACCCTATGGACAAATGGACTGAGGGATGTATACTCCCTTTTCCCAAAAAGGGCGATCTTGGAATGGCTAAAAACTACCGTGGCATAACACTAATGGCAATTGTCGCAAAGATATACAATCTCATGCTGTTTGACAGAATAAGACCTGTCATTGACCCCCCTGAGAAAAAAATCAAAATGGCTTCCGCACCAACAGATCAACATCAGGGCAAATACTTACTATTCGGCGTATCTTGGAAGGCGTAAAAGACAAAAACCTCCCAGCAACTCTCCTGTTTATTGATTTTTCAAAAGCGATTCCATCCATCGTGGGAGGATGAGAGAGATACTTCTAGCCTACGGTTTGCCAAGAGAAACAGTAAATGCCATCATGATGTTATATAAAAACACCCGCGCAATGGTGCGCTCACCTGATGGAGATACCAACTTCTTTGACATCATTGCAGGAGTACTCCAAGGGGATACTCTTGCCCCATATATTTTTATCATCTGCCTCGACTATGTATTGAGAAAAGCCCTGGACGAAAACTTAGAGCTTGGTTTCACTCTCACAAAGCGAAAGTGTAGACGCCATGCAGCTCAGAAAATCACCAATGCTGACTATGCAGATGATTTAGCGGTCCTCGCTGACTACCTTAAGGATGCAACATCACTACTTCACAGCATCGAATCAGTTGCAAAGGAAATCGGACTCTATGTCAACGCAGGCAAAACAGAATATATTTGCCTGAACCAAGACTCCTCAGTTGGTATGCGAAGTCTAAACGGCGATATAATCAAGCAAGTTGACGACTTCAAATACTTGGGTAGCTATATCGCCTCCACAGAACATGGTGTTAACATCAGGCTGGGAAAAGCCTGGGGAGCATTGAATGCAATGGAAAAAATATGGAAATCAAACCTGCCGGCCAAACTGAAAAGGAATTTCTTCAGAGCTGCTGTGGAATCTGTGCTTGTTTATGGCTCTATCACTTGGACGCTAACGTCAAAACTGGAGAAAAAGCTAGACGGCGCATACGCACGTATGCTCCGCGCTGCTTTAAACGTATCTTGGAGGGAACACCCAACAAATAAGGATCTCTATGGCCATATACCACCTATCAGCAAGTCAATACGTAAACAGAGACTCAGGTTTGCTGGCCACTGTTGGCGCAGCAAGGAAGAAATAGCAGGCGATGTATTGTTATGGAGTCCATCTCATGGAGTAAGAAACGCTGGTCGTCCCAAGAAGACATACGTCAAGCAACTTGAGGACGATACTTGATGCACTGCGGAAGAACTGGCAAACGCTATGAGAGACAGAGATGGTTGGAGGAAACGTGTCGTAGAAGGCCGAGCAAGTTCAACCCCATGATGGTGATGATGATCTCTAGCTTCGGAGAAGTAGCGACTCTACCTGAAGTGACTCTCTGATCTCCAAGCTACAAATCTGTCCAGCGATTCTTTCCTGAGACATTCCAACCACAAGCCCATAGTATCGTAGCTGTGCTATCTCAATTCGGAGATTTTTTCCTGGGACATTCTAACCACATGTCCATCGTATCGGAACTGTGATCACTCAATTCAGAGAAGTAATGGCTCTACCTGGAGTGACTCTCTGATCTTCAAGCTACAAATCTGTCCAGAGATTCTTTCCTGAGACATCTCTCAATTCGGAGATTTTTTCCTGAGATATTTTAACCACACGTCCATAGTATCAGAGCTGTGATCTCTCAATTCAGAGAAGTAGCAGCTTTACCTGGAGCAACTCTCTGATCTCCAGGCTGTTCAGCAATTCCTTCCTGAGACATTCTCACCATATTTCTATTTCTATTTATCTATTTTATTTGCTAATTTTCCAGGTTTAAGAAACCGGTCAACAGAGAGAAGGACAAAACGAGGGAAGTGGTCGACGACTTGCGAAACATAAGCAGGAGTGTCTGCAGGAGTGTCAATTATTTTACGAGTTCTTTTGTTTCCTATATTTATTGTAATTTTATTAAATGCTGCGTTGATGGCGGCAAATAACATAGTTTCCTTACTTCTAAACTAACATTATCCCATCAATTCAACAGAAACGAAACAATTGAAATAATTCAGTATTTCTAGAATTTCTGTTAGGAGTGGAAATTTAAAAGTTTCATTACGTTGGACAATTTAAAATGTGTAACGTTGTTCTCACGTATGTACACAACAGTACGCCCTGGGTGTGTGTGTATATATATATATATATATATATATATATATATATATATATATATATATATATATATATATATATATATATATACATACATACATACATACATACATACATACATATAAATATATATATATATATATATATATATATATATATATATATATATATATATATATATATATATATATATGGTGGCTGCCAACTCGTTTTCGAGTATGGCCACTACTTTATATCCATGTAGGAGAACCCCTACCGATGCGCTGAACGAGTGTGGCTTTTTAGTCCAGCCAGCGACTTGAAAACTCTGGTACAAACACGACACTTGTGACAATTATTGACACATAGTGCTGGGCCCATGGTACCATGTGACCCAAGGTGTCGCGTGAGATCACTACTCGACCTGCATACCCTTCCACAAACATCACATGTCGTCTGATGAACACTTATAGCACCACAGGTGCCTGCTTCCCTGTTCTTGTGCATTCTCAGGTGACTCTTTAGACCTGCCATGCTCAGACAAACCCTATTACAGGTCTCATATGTCAGGTCAGGCCGTCTGTCAATGCCTTCGGGAAAGCCAACATGGATTCCTTTCCGGACATCTCTTTTTAGTGTCGCGTGCCTTCTTCTTGTTTCTTCAAATAGACTCTTGCCACTAGCCACTGCTTTCCACCATTGCGAACGGTCGCTAGCGCATGCTTCCCAGTGCTCACAAGGGATGTTACTTTTCTTGAGTGCCCCCTTGATGCAGTCCTTAAAACGCATCTTGGGTTTGCTTGCGTTCCTTTTTCCCATTTGGTGGTACCATGTGACGACAAGTGCAGAGAGATCTCCTGGTACAAAGCAATGCCTGTGCCGTGAAGCTTTTATAGTGAGCAAAGGCACTGCACAAAGCCAGTCCCACTCTCTTAACCAAGATGATATTTACCAAAAAGAAGAACAAGTCAACATCATTGGATACCATCAGGGTTGCAGGTGTTATATCAGAGTTTTCCTTCTTCTAGAATTCTGCCTTGACAAAGGCTAAGGGGTCATCTCTCCCGGTGATTTTGGATGGCCATTGACTCTTAAGAGCTCCTTTGCCCTTTGACAGGTTTTGTTTTTAGTCCTGCAGGATGTCCAAAGTCACCCTCCTCACCAAGAAACCTTGGTGGGGTTGCCAGTTTAGTCGCCAACGACCCGACCATGAGACAGGTTGTACTGGGATACATGTTACCAATAGCACCAACTGGTGACCTGACATGTACATACATACATGTACATACATACATACATACATACATACATACATACATACATACATATATATATATATATATATATATATATATATATATATATATATATAT
>OZ024761.1:12196957-12199457 GCA_964016885.1 Eledone cirrhosa | reverse complement strand
TGAAAAGAGTCAGGACCCCGACGGCTGAGCTCCGGCCGTTTCGACAGCTAGTTCCAGTTCGGATCTAACTGTCGAAACGGCCGGAGTTTAGTCGTCTAGGTCCTGACTCTTTTTATATTACCGACTCTACTACCCCAAGTATCGAGTACTCTAGTGGGTTATGGTCCACCTGGTATTTTACCACACCCTATCTGATACATATATATATAGAGTGGCGGACCGGCCAGGTTGCCCAATGGCAAGCGAGCCACGGGGAGCCCACGGTAGCATTGCAAGAGCCCACTGTAATATTTTTAATGATTTGCCTTAAAAAAATACCTGAAATCTAATAAAACGAATAACATTTAAAAAAAAATAAAATAAAACAATTAAGCAAAGCATTTGGTCAACCAATTCCCCAGGGAATTACTAAAAACCAAAATATACGATAGTGCAACTAGCTGGAATCAGTGGTTGTACATTCTACTAAATCCAAAGCTTAGTGTATTCGTTCATGCATGCAAACATACATATATAGACCCAGACACACAAGTATATATATATATATATATATATATATATATATACTTACACACGAAGTACTGACCAAATAATATTTGGTATCAATGGGTTAAAGACATCTGAGAAAGAAAGAGAGGGGGGAGAAATGAGGTGCAACGGAAATGAAACATGGATTACAGGTTAAAATATAGTCTAGATAGATGTGAAACAAAACGAGGATGTTGTTTTTGGAACACCCAAATGATTTAGAAGTCGACCTTAAACAGGAGCAATAACATTAAGAAAGACTTGAACGACACCACAGCACTTTGTATTGAATATTTTGAAAGTAGGTTTATAAGTATGAATTTTCATGAGATTTCCGTAGTTGTCTGTGTGGCCTAGTGGTAGGTACTAGAGACGGTAGAGATCCGGGCCTTGGGTTCAATCCTGGTCAAGAGGTACATGTAACCGTTCTCAGTTTTTATTTTACAGCCAATAGGAAAAAAACTGAAAAGGTTTATCGGGAACCCTACACCCGACCAGGGTCGAACTTCAGACCAAGATCACCACCGTCTATGAACCTTCCAACGAGGCCAACGAGACAGCTACAAAAGTATAGTGAAAATTGATAATTATAAACATACTTTCAAAATTAAAGTTAAAAAGATGTGGCGTCGTTCATGGCTTCCCTAGAGCTATTAGTAATATTTAGGGTCATTATTGAAAGTCTCTGGATTTCGCAAAATTCATATTTTTTATTGGAGAAGCTAAGATATTTTTCCGCAAAAATTTGATTGCACTGTTTTGTTTCCACTTATGTATTTTTCGAAAATGTTATTTATTCATTATAAAAATTAAATAATAGCATTCTATATGTAGGTGGGCTCCCTTCATCTCCTGGCAACCAATATGTTTAGACCCAGTCCGCCACCGTATATACGTACGTACGTACGTACGTACGTACGTACATACATACATACATACATACATACATACATACATACATACATACATACATACATACATACATACATACATACATACATACATATATATATATATATATATATATACTATGGAATGCTGTTCGCTTTTCGCTGCAGTGTTTTCTATACCTTTCATTTATATATATATATATATACAATATATTAACAAATGGAAACTATATTTATAAAACCATATTTATTTCATTATAGGTTAGTTTTATAAATAAATATTGACATACCCTTAAAAATGCAACCATTAAATATAACCTCTACATATATATATATATATATATATATATATATATATATATATATATATATATATATATATATATATATATATATATATATATATATATATATATATATAAATGAGAGGTATAGAGATTGTTTTAGCGAGAAGCTAATAGTATTCTATAACATATATAACATATATGCGACTATAACGTCGAGATTGGAAAAGTAGTTAACGTAAGATTTAGGAAAAATAATTCAAACTCATCTCAAAAGAGAATCAGGATACAAATTCATCCACAGAATTTAGTGAAATCCAGGGAAAAATCAATAGACCTTTAACTCATGATAAAATAAAGTTTAAAACACTTATCCTTCAATTTGGAATAACATCAAATATACCTAATATATATATATATATTAGGTATAGGATTATCCAAGATGTAGTAATGGTTAATTACTACGCTGGATATGGTTGACGAGGATACAGTGGTCACAGCATTGGATATTTGAGTTCTGCAAAAACTTATAAATTTGCACATAGCATAACTAGGCTGTAGTACCACCGTGGAAACATTTGTAAGCACACGGAATAAATTACCTTTTTATGATGTCTACCTGTTATTATTCATTCTTTATATATATATATATATATATATATATATATATATATATATATATATATACATACACATATACCTATATATACACACATATACCTATACACATTCATACACACACACACACACACACATATATATATATATATATATATATATATATATATATATATATAT
>OZ024761.1:12179457-12194457 GCA_964016885.1 Eledone cirrhosa | reverse complement strand
ATGACCAATAATAAGTGTTGACAACCTGTTAATTTCAATCGATTCCCCAAATCCACCAGCTGGATATTATAACAACCACACCTTCCACATCAGAGCATTGTTATTTCTCAAGTTACTCTTAGTCTTTATTCTTTTACTGTCGTAAGTCAATAGACTGCGTTCATTCTGGGGCACCGCCTTCAAGCCTTCAAGGAATTCTATCGATCAAATCCAGCCCTGTACTTTTATTATTATTTATTTTTTCGATTCTGCTATTTATATTATCGATCTGGTTTTTTGTTTCTTTTGTAGAATCGCTGTTATGAGACACACATATATATACGGACGCATTTACTTGCAACCCTACAGCACACATATATTTTTATTGTTTGACCCGAATTACTTGGTCGTTTGTATTGGCTGTGAGGATGATTTGTTTAACCACCATCTCAGTGTGTTTGGCCCTTAACGTATGTTGTAGCTCTGGTTCATATGAATCATCGAGCGCTTGCCACACATCTCGGAAGTTGATTTTCGTTAATTCCTGAGCTGAAGTACGATTCTCGGTAATATATATATATCATCATCATCATCATCACCGTTTTACGTCCGTTCTTCCACGCTAGCATGGGTTAGACGGGTTGTCCTGTTGTGGGCAGTGTCTGGTCGGCTGACCATGCCTTGCTCATACAGGAACTGATCTGGCTTGATTTCTACAGCTGGATGCCCTTCCTAACACCAACCTCATTTACAGTGAGTGCTGGGTGCTTTTTCGTGGCGCCTACACGTCCACTTTACAGTGTGGGCTGGGTGCTTTTTTGCCGTGGCACCTCCACGACCACCTTGCGGTGGGGGGGGGGGCATATTGTTTATATGCTTCAGCATGTACCCATGGGAGGTCGGGTACCCTGTATTACTGCGTGACGCCAGAAGTCACGGTCGTGTGTCATTGACTTTGAGAGGTGTAGTTGGGTAAGGTCGGCTTTTATCACCTCATCCCAAGTCATCTTGGGTCTCCCCACTCCGCGGTTTCCATCAACTTCTAGTGCTCTGCACCTTTTTATGCAGCTGTCATCCTTCATACGCATCACATGTCCATACCAGCGTAACCGCCTCTCCTGCACGCAGCATTTGATTCCTCTTATGCTCAGTCTCTCTCTCAATTCATTTATGCTTTGTCGTTCACGTATATTACTGTTACACATCCATCGGAGCATGCAGGCTTCGTTTCTCTCTAATCTACGTAAGTCTTCCACCTTCAGCGCCCAGGTCTCACTACCATGCAACATCGCTGTTCGGATACACGCATCATACAGTCTGCCTTTCATTCTGAGGGAGAAGCCTTTTGCAGCTAGCAGTGGTAGTAGTTCCCTAAACTTCTTCCATCCCGTTCTTACCCTAGTTATTGTACTTTCTGAGCACCCACCTCCGTTGCTAATTCGGTCACCTAGGTAGCAGAAGCTGTCTACTGTTTCTACAGGGCCCTCCCAGAGATTGGTGGTACTTGTTTCCTGTGGCTGTTTGCTTGCTGTTTCAGCACAGCTGCTGCATGTGAATCCTACATTCTTAATTAAGCTTCCTGAGATCCCGCTACATCTCTTGTGTACCCATTGTTTGCATTTGGGGCAAAGAATGGAGTTCCTACCTACACCTTTCCTACATACTGAGCAAGGCCATTTCCCTGAGGGGATCTGGGTTCTGTTTTCTCGTCTACTTATAAGGACCTTAGTCTTTGTCATGTTGACTTTGAGGCCCTTTCTCTCTAGTCCCTGCTTCCACGTTTGGAATTTATTCTCTAGTTCTACCATAGATTCAGCTATGAGTGCGAGGTCATCAGCATACAGGAGTTCCCATGGGCATCCGGTCTTAAACTCCTCCGTTATTGCCTGCAGGACTATGATGAACAGGAGAGGGCTAAGAACAGAGCCCTGGTGGACCCCAACCTGTACGCTAAATTCCTCGCTATACTCATTGCCAATCCTAACTTTGCTGACTGCTCCCCTATACATGGCTTGTACCGCTTTCACAAGCCATTCATCTACTCCTAGTTTTCTAAGAGTCCACCAGATTACTGCACGTGGAACTCTGTCAAAGGCTTTCTCAAGGTCGACAAATGCCAAGTAGAGTGGCTTACTTTTAGCTAGGTACTTTTCCTGTAATTGCCTCACAAGGAAGAGGGCATCAGTGGTGCCTTTCCCTGGTACAAACCCAAATTGCATCTCGTCTATATTCACCCGGTCCCTAATCAGCTGTGCTATAACTCTTTCTGTTACTTTCATGACCTGGTCCATCAACTTTATACCTCTATAGTTTCCTCTATCTAGTGCATCGCCTTTACCTTTGTAGCAGTTGACAATGATGCTACTGCACCAATCTTTTGGTATGGCCCCCTCTAGTATTACCTGGTTATATATATATATATATATATATATATATATATATATATATATATATACCCACACACACACTTTCAAGCGTGAACCTAAGACTAACACTTTGTACTGCACTCTTCGTTATTGTTTTCGTTTTTTGTTTTAACTTATATATATATATATATATATAAAACTGTCGAAACGGCTGGAGCTCAGCCGTCGGGGTCTTGAATCTTTTCATATATATATATATATATATATATATATATATATATATATATATAGAGAGAGAGAGAGAGAGAGAGAGAAATGGCTTCTACAGGACTAGAACTGTTTCATTCGGGAGAAACCATCGGGCTTCCCGATGGTTTCTCCCGAATGAAACAGTTCTAGTCCTGTACAAGCCATTTCTATATTAAATAGTCATACTCTGCTATGTATTGAGTACCTTACTTACTGTGGTTACCCCCGATTGAACCCGGGATAAATTTATATATATATATGAGTTCGGATTTAGCTGTCGAAACGGCCGGAGCTCAGCCGTCGGGGTCCTGAATTTATATTTATATATACATATATATATATGTGTGTGTTACTTAAAGAGCCGTTTAGAATATTTTGGTCGATCTTAAGCTACGCCTAGCCATGTCAGTATGGAAGGTCCCTGTCTAACTAGGGTCAACTTGTCAATTGTGTTCAATAACAATGCTATAACTGCTGTGAAATTGCAACAGTGTAACACTTTTGGAACCACTCCTTATTTCTACAATACAAAACTGTTTATATTCATCTAAAAAGATCTTCCGTCATAATTTTATAAAAGAACTTTTGTTAAGTCACGTTATAAACATGTGTTTAATATTGATAAAGTTATTTCTACAAATTCTTGAATATTTTCGCGATTATTTAAAGATGGTAGACATTAATGGAAAAGGTTAGATGTCAAAATTATTGTAAACACGAACAGAATTACCTGTTGGTCCATTCAAAGCCGTCTTGATACATTTAAAACAAATCGTAATCATTTCGTTTGGATAGTAAATTAAAAAGACGACGTGAAAACTCGCAGCCATCTTTGTTCAATTTCGTTAACTCCTTTCTATAGAGAGCTTCTTAATTCCGATCACTTGACAACATTTAGAGTCATTTTTGTAAATATTTAATTCAGTTTATGTTCAATATTTTAACCCTCATCAGTTCCAGTCTGTTCTTAACTTTTTGTTTTAGCATTTTATAATTTTTAGAAGTTTATCATCCACACGTCCACATACCACATACATCGTATGCCGGACGGAAGAATCCCAAAAGATGGGGAACTGGCCACCGGCACAAGAGCAAGAGGAAGACCGCATCTTTGTTTCAAAGAGGTCTGCAGGGGGGATATGAGGTCAATAAACCTGGATGCCCAGAGATGGGAGGAGGTCGCTAATGATCGACCATGATGGGGTTGAGTACGGCACAAGAGGAGGAGAAACTAAAACTTGCCTCCGAGGAAAAGAGTGCTCGAAAAAATAACAACACAGTTCAAACGGAGGAGAGTATCTACAAATGTAGTCGCTCTATATAGGACTGCCATTCCTGTGTGGGCCTGTACAACCACAGTAGTACCAGAGTAGAGTATCTACCAATGTAGTCTCTGTATACAGGACTGCCACTCCTGTGTGGGCCTGTACAGTCACAGTAGTACCAGAGGAGAGTATCTACAAATGTAGTCTCTGTAGACAGGACTGCCATTCCTGTGTGGGTCTGTACAGCCACAGTAGTACCAGAGGAGAGTATCTACCAATGTAGTCTCTGTAGACAGGACTGCCATTCCTGTGTGGGTCTGTACAGCCACAGTAGAACCAGAGGAGAGTATCTACCAATGTAGTCTCTGTAGACAGGTCTGCCATTCCTGTGTGGGTCTGTACAGCCACAGTAGTACCAGAGGGGAGTATTTACCAATGTAGTCTCTGTAGACAGGACTGCCATTCCTGTGTGGGCCTGTACAGCCACAGTAGTACTAGAGGAGAGTATCTACCAATGTAGTCTCTGTAGACAAGACTGTCACTCCTGTGTGGGTCTGTACAGCCCCAGTAGTATTAGAGGAGAGTATCTACCAATGTAGTCTCTGTAGACAAGACTGTCACTCCTGTGTGGGCCTGTACAGCCCCAGTAGTACCAGAGGAGAGTATCTACCAATGTAGTCTCTGTAGACAGGACTGCCATTCCTGTGTGGGCCTGTACAGCCCCAGTAGTACCAGAGGAGAGTATCTACCAATGTAGTCTCTGTAGACAGGACTGCCATTCCTGTGTGGGCCTGTACAGCCACAGTAGTACTAGAGGAGAGTATCTACCAATGTAGTCTCTGTAGACAAGACTGTCACTCCTGTGTGGGTCTGTACAGCCACAGTAGTACCAGAGGAGAGTATCTACCAATGTAGTCTCTGTAGACAGGACTGCCATTCCTGTGTGGGCCTGTACAGCCCCAGTAGTACCAGAGGAGAGTATCTACCAATGTAGTCTCTGTAGACAGGTCTGCCACTCCTGTGTGGGTCTGTACAGCCACAGTAGTACCAGAGGAGAGTATCTACCAATGTTGTCTCTGTAGACAGGACTGCCACTCCTGTGGAGTCTGTACAGCTACAGTAGTACCAGAGGAGAGTATCTACCAATGTAGTCTCTGTAGACAGGACTGCCATTCCTGTGTGGGTCTGTACAGCCCCAGTAGTACCAGAGGAGAGTATCTACCAATGTAGTCTCTGTATACAGGGCTGCAACTCCTGTGTGGGCCTGTACAGCTACAGTAGTACCAGAGGAGAGTATCTACCAATGTAGTCTCTGTATACAGGGCTGCAACTCCTGTGTGGGCCTGTACAGCTACAGTAGTACCAGAGGAGAGTATCTACCAATGTAGTCTCTGTAGACAGGTCTGCCACTCCTGTGTGGGTCTGTACAGCCACAGTAGTACCAGAGGAGAGTATCTACCAATGTAGTCTCTGTAGACAGGTCTGCCACTCCTGTGTGGGTCTGTACAGCCACAGTAGTACCAGAGGAGAGTATCTACCAATGTAGTCTCTGTAGACAGGTCTGCCACTCCTCTGTGGGTCTGTACAGCCACAGTAGTACCAGAGGAGAGTATCTACCAATGTAGTCTCTGTATACAGGACTGCCACTCCTCTGTGGGTCTGTACAGCCACAGTAGTACCAGAGGAGAGTATCTACCAATGTAGTCTCTGTAGACAGGACTGCCATTCCTGTGTGGGCCTGTACAGCCCCAGTAGTACCAGAGGAGAGTATCTACCAATGTAGTCTCTGTATACAGGGCTGCCACTCCTGTGTGGGCCTTTACAGCCCCAGTAGTACCAGAGGAGAGTATCTACCAATGTAGTCTCTGTAGACAGGACTGCAACTCCTGTGTGGGCCTGTACAGCTACAGTAGTACCAGAGGAGAGTATCTACCAATGTAGTCTCTGTAGACAGGACTGCCATTCCTGTGTGGGTCTGTACAGCCACAGTAGTACCAGAGGAGAGTATCTACCAATGTAGTCTCTGTAGACAGGACTGCCACTCCTGTGTGGGCCTGTAGAGCCCCAGTAGTACCAGAGGAGAGTATCTACCAATGTAGTCTCTGTAGACAGGACTGCCACTCCTGTGTGGGCCTGTACAGCTACAGTAGAACCAGAGGAGAGTATCTACCAATGTAGTCTCTGTATACAGGACTGCCACTCCTGTGTGGGTCTGTACAGCCACAGTAGTACCAGAGGAGAGTATCTACCAATGTAGTCTCTGTAGACAGGTCTGCCACTCCTGTGTGGGTCTGTACAGCCACAGTAGTACCAGAGGAGAGTATCTACCAATGTAGTCTCTGTAGACAGGTCTGCCACTCCTGTGTGGGTCTGTACAGCCACAGTAGTACCAGAGGAGAGTATCTACCAATGTAGTCTCTGTAGACAGGACTGCCATTCCTGTGTGGGCCTGTACAGCCCCAGTAGTACCAGAGGAGAGTATCTACCAATGTAGTCTCTGTAGACAGGTCTGCCACTCCTGTGTGGGTCTGTACAGCTACAGTAGTACCAGAGGAGAGTATCTACCAATGTTGTCTCTGTATACAGGACTGCCACTCCTGTGTGGGTCTGTAAAGCTACAGTAGTACCAGAGGAGAGTATCTACTAATGTAGTCTCTGTAGACAGGTCTGCCACTCCTGTGTGGGCCTGTACAGCCACAGTAGAACCAGAGGAGAGTATCTACCAATGTAGTCTCTGTAGACAGGACTGCCACTCCTGTGTGGGTCTGTACAGCCCCAGTAGTACCAGAGGAGAGTATCTACCAATGTAGTCTCTGTAGACAGGTCTGCCACTCCTGTGTGGGCCTGTACAGCCCCAGTAGTACCAGAGGAGAGTATCTACCAATGTAGTCTCTGTAGACAGGACTGCCACTCCTGTGTGGGTCTGTACAGCTACAGTAGTACCAGAGGAGAGTATCTACCAATGTAGTCTCTGTAGACAGGTCTGCCACTCCTGTGTGGGTCTGTACAGCTACAGTAGTACCAGAGGAGAGTATCTACCAATGTAGTCTCTGTAGACAGGTCTGCCACTCCTATGTGGGTCTGTACAGCCACAGTAGTACCAGAGGAGAGTATCTACCAATGTAGTCTCTGTAGACAGGTCTGCCACTCCTCTGTGGGTCTGTACAGCTATCATCAGCTGACACAACATTCTTCTGGATCGGTTCCATGGCCTTTTGAGACCGACGGATGCCAATAATAATAACAATATATATATTGACCCTAAGCTTTAGCTTATTTAGCTTGTCCATTGAAAGCATGTGACCATCATGACATTCCACAAGTGACCATCATATGAGTCTTCTCCATCCTGTACATTATATCTCTATTTGTTTCCTTTTCCATCTCCTCTTCTTTCTTGAGGTCAGCTTTCGCCACCTTTCTTGGCCTTACTATTCCACTGGGGAACTCTCAACAACCTTACATCCAGTGGTTATCATCCATACACAGCACATGTCGATACCAGCACAGTTTTCTCTTCTGCACACATCTGATTCCTCTTAAAACACCCAGTGATCACCATCCATACACATCCTGGCACCTAGCTTTCTGGTAGAGCAGATCTCCCACAAGTCTGAAACCAACTCATATTTTGCACAGAACCAGTGACCAGCAAACCTTGTACGATGATCTATCAGTTGTGTACTTACTTCTGCTAAGTTCGTGTACACTAACAACACAACACAACACACACAACACAACACAACACAACACAAAACAACACACACAACACAAAACAACACACACAACACAACATCAACACAGCAGAACACAAAACAACACACCACACAACATACGACACCACACAACATAACACAACATACCACACCACACCACAACATACTACACCACAACACCACAACACCACACAACATAACACAACATACTACACCACAACGCCACACAACAAAGAAAAAAGAAAGATAGTTTAACTTGAGAATATAAATTTTATTTATGGCAGCGTAAAATATCAATGAATACATGAAATATGGAATGAAGTGAGAGTGGTACCTTGTCAATGACGGTAGAGGTCGTGGCTGGTACCTTGTCAATGACGGTAGAGGTTGTGGCTGGTACCTTGTCAATGACGGTAGAGGTCGTGGCTGGTATCTTGTCAATGACGGTAGAGGTCTTGGCTGGTACCTTGTCAATGACGGTAGAGGTCGTGGCTGGTACCTTGTCAATGACAGTAGAGGTCGTGGAATGAAGTAAGAGTGATACCCTGTCACCACCATAGGCGCTGACCAGCCGCAGGTGTGAGCCTCGCGAGGTGGAATGGCTTTGCCAGCGCGTCTCCCTTGCCGTCCTCTGGGGAAACACCTTCTCCATTCTGTCCGCCGGGGCTGTGGGGAGAGGGGGGGGGGCACCAATGTGATTGACTGACTTGTCATTTTATCAGTCAGATGTTGACAGTCAGTAGAGGTTGTGGGTTTGGTAGGGAACAAAAAAAAAAAAACCAACAACAACCCAAACCCAAGAACCGTTCTAATGAATGCCATGCCATACTATGTTGTGCCATAAACCTGTAGCTCTCGGTAGAGTCGCAGGGGTGCCGTGGAAAAACGCATACACACGGTATGTCTAGGGCATTTTAAATCTGGCAGAGCCGATCTATCTCCAGGTCAGAACACAGCCGATTACTTCCAGAGAAAGAGAAGAGAAAATAAAGTGAAAGCGAGAGACAAAGAGAGAGAGAGAGAGAGGAGAAGGAAGAAAGGATCAATCCCACCTCTCCATCCCAGTACATAACTGGTACTTTATTTAATGACCTTGAAAGAGTGAGAAAGAGAGAGGGAGGAAGGATCAACATACCATCCCTCCCTCCCTCCCAATACATGACTGGTACTTTATTTATTGATCTAGAGAGATAGAGGGAGGGGAAGGATCAATACCACCCCCTCCCTCCCAATACATGACTGGTACTTTTATTTATTGACCTTGAAAAGGATGAAAGGCAAAGTTGACCTCAGCAGGATTTGACCTGAGAAACGAGAGAGCTGAAATGACCACCCCGAAGTAGTCTAACCCAGAACCCAGGGTTGTAACAATTCTGCCCAGGTTTGCCATCTATTTCGTTGAAGGGTCTATTACGCCAGTAACCAACAGCAACGCCAGACCTTGTGTCAAGTTGTGGTCAGGGAAGTGGAGCGGAGGGGTGTTGTACAGCAGTCGAAATCAAAAGATTGAAGGATGGGGGGGGGGTCGTTTGTTTGTTGTTTTCCATCTTTACTCTGAAGAACATTGTCCAACATCCAACCAACCAAAACAGAATGTCTTCATATATTGGGTGGTGTGGGGTGGATGAGGGGGGTGCGATGCGGATTGGGTGGATGGAGGTTAGAGGTCGAGGTGGGAGTGGGGTGGAGCTGGGGGTTGGGTGAGGTGCGATGGGGGTAGAGTGGGGTTTACAGTGTTTTCCAACTCTGCCAATAGTAGTCAATATAATATAATTTATACAATTTAATATTATCAGGTCAAATAAGACAGATGTGTTGGAAATAGGACAGATGTGTTGGTCAAATAGGACAGATGTGTTGGTCAAATAGGACAGATGTGTTGGAAATAGGACAGATGTGTTGGTCAAATAGGACAGATGTGTTGGAAATAGGACAAATGTGTTGGTCAAATAGAACAAATGTGTTGGTCAAATAGGACAGATGTGTTGGTCAAATAGGACAGATGTGTTGGTCAAATAGGACAGATGTGTTGGAAATAGGACATGTGTTGGTCAAATAGGACAAAAGTGTTGGAAATATGACAAAAGTGTTGGAAATAGGACAAATTTGTTGGAAATAGGAAAAATGTGTTGGTCAAATAGGACAAAATATTTACAAGAACCATCAAAATTACTTTTTTATATATTCTTTTATTTTTGTTGATTTTTTAATATTCTCATAAAAAAAGATAAAAAATAGTTTGTTTTGTTTTTTGTTGTTTTTGTAAATGTTCTTTTCATTTTATTTTTTTAATTTTATCTTTTCTCTGCTCTCTCTCTTTGTTTAAGATATATCTGGTAGTCGGGGGATGACAGCTCCCGCTTGTTGTTGTTTGAGTTTTAGTTTTATTTTAATTTTTAGTTTCCTGTGTTGTTTGTTTTGTTTTATTTGTTTTTATTTTTTGTTCCCATCCATCCCACCCCCATTGTATGTAATGGGAGGAGGGGGAGGGTGTTGTCATGCTGGTTGACAACCCTCCCCTATGGACAACACCAACATTGTATCTAATGGAAGGAGGGAGAGGGTGTTGTCATGCTGGTTGACAACCCTCCCCTATGGACAACACCAACATTGTATCTAATGGGAGGAGGGGGAGGGTGTGCCATGCTGGTTGACAACCCTCCCCTATGGACAACACCAACATTGTATGTAATGGGAGGAGGGGGAGGGTGTGCCATGCTGGTTGACAACCCTCCCCTATGGACAACACCAACATTGTATGTAATGGGAGGAGGGGGAGGGTGTGCCATGCTGGTTGACAACCCTCCCCTATGGACAACACCAACATTGTATGTAATGGGAGGAGGGGGAGGGTGTGCCATGCTGGTTGACAACCCTCCCCTATGGACAACACCAACATTGTATCTAATGGGAGGAGGGGGAGGGTGTGCCATGCTGGTTGACAACCCTCCCCTATGGACAACACCAACATTGTATGTAATGGAAGGAAGGAGGAAGAGGAGGATGAGGACCCCCCCCCCCCCTCCGATGGACAACAACAACATTTTGGGGGTTTGTCGTCGCCTTCTTCCACATTTCACACATTTCCTCTTAGATGCAAACATCTACGAAGAAAGCAACAGTGAAGCATGGAATGTGTGTGTGTGTGTGTGTGTGTGTGTGGTAGAGCAGAGAGAGGGGGAGGTGAAGAGACAAAGAACAAGTCTATATATGGTGAACCAAAGATTTTATCCAACAGTATCCTTGTCTGCCATCAAATGATTTTGATATTGGTTATTTTGAGAACAATACATTAACGTCAGTATGAGTTGCCAATTACGACCGGTTTGAACAGAAAGAGATGAGAGAATTTTGGCTATTTATGACCAGTTTAAATGCTAAAGGGTTAAACCTTCCATCATAATTCTATGTAAGAATCTTTGTTAAGTTATGTTCCAAACACCAGCTTAATGAGAAAGTTATATTACTAAATCCCTCCAAATTTTTGATTATTTTCAAAATAATCAACAACAGTGTCTTTCTATAGAAATATAATAATGAAACGGTTAAAATGTTTTTATTTATCTAAAAAAACCTTCCATCATAATTTTATGTTATGTTCCAAACACCAACTTAATAATGAGAAAATTAACTACAGGGTTAAAGTGTTTATATTTATCTAAAATACTCCTAAAACCAAAAACCACACATTCAATAGAATCTTTCTGCACTTGGCTATTTAACATAGGGCATACAATCCTGAATACAAGCGGCAGAAATGGGGTTCCTCTGAGGAGTTTTGGAGAGTAATGTTACTCAATAGAGTGTATAGCTCAGATATCAGAGAGTTTCTTCAGATAGAGTCACTACTTCTCAGAATTAAGAGATCACAGCTCCGATATTACGGGCATGTGGTTAGAATGTTGCAGGAAAGAATCGCAGGACAAATTTTACAGGCAAAACAAACTGGCATGAGACCCAGGGGAAGACCCCTGAGTAAGATGGTTGGATAATATCCATAAGCTTGGCTGGTCTTGCTTGGGGATTTTTTTGGAACAATTGGAGATGGTTTCTTGTGACAGGATCTGCTGAGGGAATGTCTGAGGATGATGAAGAAATCTTCGAGTAGCTACAAATGGAACCATCTCATCTGATGGGATACAATTTCTAAAGCCATGTGCACAGGTAAATCCCGTTGCTTCTCACCTTCAATAATATAAGGGGGTCACAATTGACCCTTTGGAGACTTCTTTTAGTTCAACTGTCCCCATAATGTCATTGTTCACTAATGTACCTAATAAACTGCTGAGCTAGCGTCCTGAGAAGGTAATTTAGTAATAGAGATACCTGGGAAGGTCATATAGTAGTGGACATACCTGTGAAGGTAATTTCTCACAAACAGTAGCAAGTAGACATACTGAGTAGTGAAACAGCTTAGCCAGAAATCTGAACAGAGGGTTCAATACCCTAAATATCCAGAAGGTCCCTAATCAAAACATGAGTTTCTTCTCTATCAACAGAACCACACAAACAGGGGCAAATATGAACAAAACAATGATATAACCTTCCCCCCATCGCAACTAATTATTTACAAATATACTCAGTTCTTTAAGGATCTTGTCATTAATTTCAACCCCCCTATTGGAATGTTGCTTTATTTTCAGGGCTAGACTTCAGAGATAAACAAAACCAAAAACTAAAAAAAAAAGGGAGCTGATCATCAGATGGGACTAATGGGAGCTGGATCTTGAGATGGGACCAAAGGGGCTGGCTCTTGAGATGGGACTAATGGGAGCTGGATCTTGAGATGGGACCAATGAGCTGGATCTCCAGATCAAAGGGGCTGGCTCTTCAGATAGGACCCACAGATCAAAAGGGCTAGATCTTCAGATGGGACCAAGGAAATGATGTTTCTGTTGGTCTGTCTACCACTGATACTGTCTGTCAGTCATAAAAATATACATAAAAATCAATAACTGTTGACATTGATGGGTGAGGGGGGCAACACTGAAGAGAGAGAAACATACTGAAGTGTTGGGTTGACTAACAACAACCCTCCCCCCTCTCTCTCTCTGCACCCCAGCCCCTCCTTCTCTCTTTATCTCTGCACCCCAGCCCCTCCTCTCTTTATCTCTGCACCCCACTCCCCCTCTCCCTGCACCCCACCCCTCTCTCCTTCTGTAACCAATTCTACTCTGGGAAAGGATGCTAGTTTATCACAGGTTAACTTCACCAGAGAATCACACTTATACCTAGACACACACACAAACACTTTGTCAATCCTCCTATCCTGGGACACCCAGAAGGATTTTGGTAACACTAGTAGTAGGAACCACAGGGTTACTCTACCAACCGCCGTGGTACTTGTCTGGAACTTTAGTTTATCAAGCACAAAAGGATGAACGGCAGAGTGGAACCTCAGAGGGATTCCAACGTAAAGGGATGTAACTATATACCACAAAGCATGTCTGATGCTCAATGAGAAGAATCAGTGGAGCAACAATGCCTTTCACCATTCAGTTGAGGTTCTTCACTTTCTGAGTTCAAATCCCACCGAGGTCAACTTTGTCTTTCATCCTCCAGGGGTCGATAAAATAAAGTACCAGAGATGTACTGGGGGTTGATTTAATTGAATTTCCTATTCCACCCACACCCCAAAATTGCTGGCCTTGTGCCTAAATTAGAAGCCATTTGGCAGAATCGTTAGAGCGTCGGACAACATGCTTAATAGCATAGAGTTACGGCCCTATACATTTTGAGTTCAAATCCCGCCGAGGTTAACTTTGCCTTTCATCCTCCAGGACTCGATAAAATTAATTGACTTTCCCCTCCCCTCAAGCTACTGGCCGTGTCCCTGTGGTGGAAACCATTATTATTATTGTGGCGCTGGATTGGTAGTATCGGTAGAGGGTCGGACACCATGCTTTCCAGCATAGAGTTACTTCCCTTTACGGTCTGAGTCCAAATCCCGCCGAGGTTAACTTTGCCTTTCATCCATACGGGGGTCGATAAAATAAAGTACCAGTAATACACTGAGAGTAATTGCTGGCCTTGTGCCAAAAGTAGAAACAATAATAATAATAATTATTATTATTATTATTATCATCAACAGCTGATTAAGGGGGTGCGGTGGGGTGGGGCATTTTAAAGTTTTATAAAGAAAAACCAAAGAAAAGTTTATATACACACACACACACACATATATATATATATATATATATACACACACACATGTGTATATGTGTATATATACACAACAGAAAGGGTTACAGCCACTTACTCTGCGACAGCAGGTGAGAGCCAGCTGGGACATATGACAGGTGAACAGCTCTGATACTCATCAGGGAGTCCGCTTCTTGGCATATCTGTATGTCAGTGTGTGTGTGTAAGTATATATGTATGTGTGTGTGAGTGTGTGTGTGTCTAAGTATATATGTATGTGTGTGTGAGTGTGTGAGTATATATGTATGTGTGTGTGTGTATGTATTTATATATACATGTGTGTGTATTTATTTATATATATATGTGTGTGTTTGTGTGTATGTCAGGGTTCATTGAGGGAGGGAGGGACGGAGGGGGGGGGGGTTACCACACATATATATATGAGATGTGTATTGTATGTATAAATTGTATGTGTAAATATATATGGAGTGTGTGTGTATACACACACACACACACACACATATATATATATATACATGCACACATATACATACAGATATATATATATATATATATGTGTGTGTGTATAAATCAATTTGAAAGTTAGCTGTCAATTGACTTAGTGTCATGGCTATCAGATATAGACTCACAGCAGCAACCACCTATACCACTGCTTCTACCACCGCTTCTACCACCACCTCTACCCCCGCCTCTACCACCACCTCTACCCCCGCCTCTACCCCCACCTCTACAACCACTTCTACCACCGCTTCTACCACCGCCTCTACCACCGCCTCTACCCCCACCTCTACCACCACCTCTACCACCGCCTCTACCACCACCTCTACCACCACCTCTACCACCACTTCTACCACCGCCTCTACCACCACCTCTACCACTCATCAAAGTTACCCCCAGCCCTGGGGGGTTGTTTTAGTCTGGTGTGGAAGTTCCCTGTCTCCTCTGCCAATATGAAAGGTGAGGTATGTGTTCTTCAGTTCAGCGTAGTCTTGGATGTCACATAATATCACTGTTGCGATGACAGAAATGATGACAGCGACAACAACAACAACAACAACAACAACGACGACGATGATGATGATGATGATGATGATGATAACGATGACATTTAAACTTTACAGAAGGAGGACAACAAACCAAACTCCGTCCTCCTCCTCCTCCATCCATCCTCTTCCATCACCACCACCACTAGCTCCCTTAGGTCCTTAGTCCCCGCTGCACCACAGCTTGTGGCTACATTGGAGCGGAATAGTTCAAAGATGT
>OZ024761.1:12149457-12176957 GCA_964016885.1 Eledone cirrhosa | reverse complement strand
CACATACATTTATATTTAGATATATATATATATATATACATATTTATATTTAGCTATATATATATACATACATATTTATATTTAGATATATATATACATACATACATGTTTATATTTACATATATGTGTATATATAAGGAAAGCAAGAGAGAGGGGGGGTATGTATATTTTGAATGGAAATGTTCAAGTCAAGTACTCCGGCTGGGGCAGGGCTGTGGGCTGGGGTGGGGTGAAGTAGGTTGGTGCAGGGTGGGGTGGTGAGTGGTGGGGTGGTTAACAAAGTATTCCTGGGTCAAAAGGTTCAGCTTTACTCAACTGGAAATTACAGCATTTTGTACAAAGACACTGTTACTACTACTACTACTACTACTACTACTGTTACTACTACTACTACTACTACTACTGTTACTACTACTACTACTGTTACTACTACTACTACTACTACTGTTACTACTACTACTAATACTGTTAGTACTACTACCACTACAGTTAATACCATCACCACCACCACCACCACCACCACTACCACTCCCTCCAGCTGGTCCTATCAAAACAACCCCCTCAGGAAGAAGTGGGTGAATAAGTAGACTCTCTATATTCTGGTTTAGAATCCCACCAAGGGGTCGACTTTGCCTTTATATTCTTCTAGAGTCAATAAAATAAAGTACCAGTAATGGTCTAGGGTCAATGATGTAATCAACTTCCCCTCTCCCTAAAATGTTGGCCCTGTACCCTACATCAGAAACCTTTATTAAAATGAAAAGTATTTAATTCAACTCCTCAGAATTACTGATTAGTTTCGTAATTAGAACACAAAGGTAATTGACGCTCGTTAGACATGTGGTGAGGAAAGGGTTGGGACAATATTGAGATAAATGAAATGAAAATAATGTCAGGTAAGAAGGAAATGCTGTGTTAATTAGAAGTTACCTGAAGTGGTTGCCGTACCCATCGCCAACCAGCACGGAAGGCAGAAATATCAGGAACCACACATAACATACTTTCTTCACATCTGTGAGAGAAGAGAGAGACATTATTAGAAATATGGTAATGAAAGGGTTGATGACATAGACAGTGTCTTTCATTAGAAATATGGTAATGAAAGGGTTAATGACATAGACAGTGTCTTTCATTAGAAATATGGTAATGAAAGGGTTAATGACATAGACAGTGTCTTTCATTAGAAATATGGTAATGAAAGGGTTAATGACACAGACAGTGTCTTTCATTAGAAATATGGTAATGAAAGGGTTAATGACATAGACAGTGTCTTTCATTAGAAATATGGTAATGAAAGGGTTAATGACATAGACAGTGTCTTTCATTAGAAATATGGTAATGAAAGGGTTAATGACATAGACAGTGTCTTTCATTAGAAATATGGTAATGAAAGGGTTAATGACATAGACAGTGTCTTTCATTAGAAATATGGTAATGAAAGGGTTAATGACATAGACAGTGTCTTTCATTAGAAATATGGTAATGAAAGTGTTAATGACATAGACAGTGTCTTTCATTAGAAATATGGTAATGAAAGTGTTAATGACATAGACAGTGTCTTTCATTAGAAATATGGTAATGAAAGTGTTAATGACATTGACAGTGTCTTTCATTAGAAATATGGTAATGAAAGGGTTAATGACATAGACAGTGTCGTTCATTAGAAATATGGTAATGAAAATGTTAATGACATAGACAGTGTCTTTCATTAGAAATATGGTAATGACAGGGTTAATGACATAGGTAGTGTCTTTCATTAGAAATATGGTAATGAAAGGGTTAAGAAAATCTAGAGTTAAGAAGGAATGGGAGTAATATAAAAACATAAAAACAACATACCTGTACATGGTTTCAGCTTCTACATCACCAAACCATACTTTAAGGATTGGGGTGAAGTTTTCTCCAGTTAATTCTAGCATAGCAACATCTCCTCCACCATTTAGCTACAGAAATTTAAACGAAAGTTTAATAGAGGGTAAATTCTTAAATCAAACATACAGTGTACAACAGATGACACTGTCTCTACACTGTGTAATATACAGTGTACGACAGATGACATAGTAGATACACTGTAACATATACAGTGTACAACAGATGACATAGTAGATACACTGTAACATACACAGTGTACAACAGATGACATAGTAGATACACTGTAACATACACAGTGTAGAACAGATGACACTGTCTCTCCACTGTAACATACACAGTGTACAACAGATGACACTGTCTCTACACTGTAACATACATACAGTGTAGAACAGATGACACTGTCTCTCCACTGTAACATACACAGTGTACAACAGATGACACTGTCTCTACACTGTAACATACATACAGTGTAGAACAGATGACAGTCTCTCCACTGTAACATACACAGTGTACAACAGATGACACTGTCTCTCCACTGTAACATACACAGTGTACAACAGATGACACTGTCTCTCCACTGTAACATACACAGTGTACAGCAGATGACACTGTCTCTCCACTGTAACATACACAGTGTACAACAGATGACATTGTCTCTCCACTGTAACATACACAGTGTACAACAGATGACACTGTCTCTCCACTGTAACATACACAGTGTACAGCAGATGACACTGTCTCTCCACTGTAACATACACAGTGTACAACAGATGACACTGTCTCTCCACTGTACCATACACAGTGTACAACAGATGACACTGTCTCTAGACAGTCTATAACACATATCAGACAGTAGATACATTGCCTGTCCATGCTATCATTCCTTTATCAAACCATTAACCCCTTTATGTAATTGTAGAGCCACTGTTGTGGTGATATAGGACAAGTCATGTCCATTTAATCCCTTCCTTGCCATATTCCAAACGAAATGCCCCGTAATTTAATTAACTCAAAGAATTTGGAGGGATTATTAATTATTTCGTCATTACGCTGGTATTTGTAACATAATTTAACGAGGTATATATAATTATTCTGGGACAACAGCAACAGCAACAACAACAAATATAGGGTCTATCATATAGGAAAGATGTTGGGCTACTTACATGTAAACTGCTGACAACTGGTACTGGAGTCACGGTAGCTTTAACAGGGCCCATACCTTCAAAGAATGTATACTCTGCTTTATCTGTACTTATTATTGTCCAAGAGGCACCGTCATTTATCATTTCTTTATTGGGTTCCTTTGGACAGGGTGTGGCCTGCAAAATATTAGAGTCTGTATTATAACCCTTTTGATACCAAACCCCCTGAAAAACGCACATAAAACAGCAATGATGATGACGATGATGATGATGATAATTGTTTCTACGTTAGGCACAAGGCCAGCAATTACCCCAGTGCATTACTGGTACTTTATTTTATCGACCCCGTAAGGATGAAAGGCAAAGTCAACCTCAGCGGGATTTGAACTCAGAATGGCAAGGGCCGTAACTCTATGGCGTCAAAGCATGGCGTCCGACCCTCTACCGATACTGCCAATCCACCGCCAATGATTATGATAATAATGACGATGAAGACGATGATAATGAAGACGATGATAATGACGATGATAATGACAATGACAACAGCAACAGCAACGATGATGATGATGATGATGATATATACAGGGTGGGCCAAAAGATCTGTTAGTCGTCAAAAAAAAAAAATGATTTCATTTAGTGATATAATTGTTTCTACTTTATGGTGGCACAAGGCCAGCAAATACCCCAGTGCATTACTGGTACTTTATTTTATCGACCCCCGTAAGGATGAAAGGCAAAGTTTAACCTCGGCAGGATGGCGTGCCGCACCTGTTAGCATACCTGTACAAACGAAGGTAAAACCAAAGTATTCACCAGGTGTAATTTCAAACTACTAACGAGATATGCGACGGCTGGAGAGAAATGAGGCAAACATGCTCCGTTGGATGTGCAATGTCAATGTGCGTGAACGACCAAGCATGGATGAGTTGAGTGAGAAACTGTATATAAGAGGGATAAGTTGTAGTGTGCAGGAGAGGAGACTGAGATGGTATGGACATGTGATGCACATGGAGGATGACCGCTGGGTAAAGAAGTGTCAAGAAATCCCAGTAGAAGGAAGACGCAGTAGAGGAAGAGCACGAAAAACATAGGTGGAGGTGGTGAGAGCAGATCTCAGATCGCTGAAACTCACGGTGGAGATGACAAAGGACCGTGACATGTGGAGAGATGCTGCGCTGAATAGGATTCATCCCACCCTTGCAAGCAGGGAAAAGCAGATGTAAAATGATGATGTTTATGATGATGATACACCTGAATCTATAATAAAATCTAATTTACCTGGAACTGGATAATTCTCTCCTGAGAAAGACAGAGGTACATCCTCTCCGTATCCTTCATATAAAATGCACATTTGTGCAGCTGAGACACAGGGTCATCTGCATCAAGTAATGCAGTCTGCTTGTCCACTTTTCGAATTATCTGAAATAATAAAATGGAGATGTTTAACACACACCTGTTGGTTTTTACTTCAATTTATTATAAATTTCCAGTTGGTTGGTTGGCTCAATAATTGAATGGTTGTTTATATATGATCTGAATGAATCTAGCTATTGAAACGGCCGGAGCTCAGCCGTCGGGGTCCTGAATCTTTTCATATAATATATATATATATATATATGTAGTAACTAATTAAAAAAATTGTTTTTTTTTCGCTCTACATGGCTGAATACAATAAATGTAATCTGAGTTTTTTGAATATTGATAATAACATTTGATTCATTTGCAATTATGCAAACAAGCCTCATTTTTAAAGCCATGTCAGCAGAATAAACCCTTCATGGCCAGTCTGCTGATATGCAAATCTGGCTGATCAGTGGATCTGCTAATATGCAGATCTGACTGATCAGCCAGTCTTAATATGCAAATCAGGCCGATCAGTCACTGTATATTTTAGAAAATAGTATATATTTTCACTAGTTCTGACAGCTTGGCAGGTGAACAGTGAGCTGTACTGATGAAGGGTGATACCCAGAAACATTAGTGTCTGCAGTTCTGTTTACATGACAACACAAGGGCAAGAATGAAGTGTTCATTCTGCTGACATGGCTTTAAAAATGGGGCTTGTTTGCATAATTGCAAACGAATCGAACGTTATTATTATTATTAATCGAAAAACTCAGATTACATTTATTATATATATATATATATATATATATATATATATATATATATATATATTAATAGTAATAAATGGAAAATATATCACTATAGCGTTATATTTATTTTATTATACATATTTCAAGGATACTAAATGATAGTACGCTTTCATCAGATAAAATACAATATCTGATGTATAAGATAGTGACATATCCAAAATATAGACCTCCACGGTCAACTTACAATGGATATGTAAGCCGTAGCTATGCAAAACACCGGGGGCGGCATTAGCAACGGTGTTTTGCATAGCTAAGGCTTTCTAAATGTTTACCTGTAAACATACCGTATTTCTTTAGAAATACGAAATTCTAATACATACATACATACATACATACATACATACATATATATAGAGAGAGAGTATATATATATATATATATATATTATTCCTAACAAGCTCATATGTCCCAAGGCTCTGATATAATCAACACCATAAACACAGAGCTGGCATATCTAAGAACTGACTAACTGATGAGGTCATAGCTGATGAGGTCATAGCCATTCAATGGCTATCATCGAAATATATATAGCAGTAAATAAAGAATTATGAGTTCATGCAATTGACTTATGTTTCGTCACTATATATATATATATATAGGAACGACCGACTTTCGTCAAATCGGACCGAGGGAACAATGTTTCCGTTGGTCTTTCCAATTGCTAATACTATCTATCGGTCGCAACTCCAGGTAGAAGGAGCAACGTGAAATAAAGTGTCTTGCTCAAGGACATAACGCATCGCCCGGTCCAGGAATCAAACTCACAACCTTACGATTGCGAATCCAATTCTCTAACCACTCAGCCACACGCCTATATATATATATATATATATATATATATATATATATATATATACATACAGAGAGAGAGTATATATATATACATAGAGAGAGAGAGAGTATATATATATAGAGAGAGAGAGAAAGTAGTAAAGTAGTTACCAATCTCGGAAGAGCCATTCCGGTGACAGAACACACTAGTTTTATGGTAGAGCCATAATGGATATAACCATCTCGTACTGTAAATTCCTCAGATTCACTTTCATTATCATCCACTGAAATATAAACAAATAAATATATAGAAATATTTACACACATCATCATCATCATTGTTTTTATGTCAACTTTTCCATGCTGGTATGGGTTTGATGGGATGTTTTTGTAGCCCTTCCTCACTTCAATCCTTTGATTTGCTTCTCACAACACACAGGGATACTGTGTGCCTATTCTAAACTGGATACACAGTTTATATATATTTATATATAGGAACGAGTAGGACCCCGACGGCTGAGCTCAAGCCGTTTCGACGGCTAATTCGCGTCTAAAATTTATCCGTCGAAACGGCTTGAGCTCAGCCGTCGGGGTCCTACTCGTTCCTATTACCCACTCTACTACCCTAAGTATTGAGTACTTTGGTGCGTTATGGTCCACCTGGTTCCTTACCACATTTCCTCCGTTATATATATATATATATATATATATATATATATATATATAGAGAGAGAGAGAGAGAGAGAGAGAGAGAGAGAGACCATCAAAGACATGAGTGGAGGTGCTGAAAGTTGACCTCAGATCGCTAAAGCTGACAGAGGAGATGACGAAGGACAGTGACAAATAGAGAGATGCTGTGCTGAAGAGGACCTGTCCCACCCTTGCAAACAGGGAAAAGCGGATGAAAAATGATGATGATGATATATATATATATATAATTGCAGCTATATATAAATATATATATATATATATAAAATAAATATTACCCAGTTACAAGTATGAAAATAGTTCAATTTAAAATACCAAGTATACAAGTATATCAAAGAGTGTTTAAAACATTTAATTATTTACGATTGTTTCATCCTAGCACAAGGCTGGTTCCATCAGAGTAGATAATAAAGGTCAACCTTTATTATCTACTCCAATGATTCCAGCCTTGTGCTAGTATGTATATTTTAAACACTTTTTGATTGCCATTTATATTGTATTTATATTGTGTATATATATATATCATCATCATCATCATCACCGTTTTACGTCCGTTCTTCTACGCTAGCATGTGTTAGACGGGTTGTCCTGTTGTGGGCAGTGCCCGGTTGGCTGACCTTGTCTTGCTCATACAGGAACTGGTTTTGGCTTGATTTCTACAGCTCGATGCCCTTCCTAACACCAACCTCATTTACAGTGAGTGCTGGGTGCTTTTTTGCCGTGGCACCTCCACGACCACTTTGCAGTGGAATGATATGGACCCCAGTCCCTATCATCTCATTTCTACAGCTGAGTAAACTGGAGCAATGTGAATTAAAGTGTCTTGCTCAAGGAAACAACACATCACCCGGTCTGAGAATTGAACTGACAACCCTTCGATTGCAAGCCCAATGCTTGCAATATTCTGTGGTACTGGGACCATGATGACCACAAATCATAGTACCAGGAGCATTTTATCAAGGCATTAGCATTAGACAGGTTGTCATGTCTTTGACACACCCCAACATGGTTCCTATGTTAAAAAAAAATGTAATTAAATAAATCAAACCCACAAACAAATACTTACATAGGTGTATTGTAAATGCCCCCCACTGCGTAGAACTGGCATGAAAATTGCCTTCTTCTACATGGAGGTACCGTGTGCTGACAGTCTGTGATCGAAGACGGTTAAACAGAGCCACTTTAGTGCCAGAAGCAATACATACTGGAAGAAAGAAAAGAAAATTGAAAATAAGTAAAAATATATTTTCTCTGAAGTAGATACAAGAACCAGCAGACATTACATAGAACCACTTCTGGTTCTACGGGATGTCTGCTGTTTGTTTTAACCCCTTAATAACAAACTACATGAAACCTCCCCTAGTTCTACCATACAACGCTGATTATTTTAAAGTGTTTATATTTATCTAAAACCCTTTTATCATAGTTTTATGTAAGAACCTTTGTTAAGTTATGCTCCATACAACAGTTTAATTATGAGAAAATTATAGTTCTATTACTAAATTTCTCCAAATCCAGAATTAGTTTCAAAATTATTTGTAAATCATAGGCAAAAGAGAAAATAATGGATTAAACCTTTAGCATTTAAACCACCCATATTCTCTCACTTCTTTCTGTTCAAACTGGCTTTAACTGGCCACTCATACTGATGTTAAGGTATAGTTCTCAAAATAAATAATATTAAAATCCCATAGATTCGATATTATGTGAGATAAAGCCTTTACTGTGAAAATACAATAGTATATATAGAGTAATGTAAATGTTATGTGAGATATTATGTGAGGTAAAGCCTTTACTGTAAAAATACAATAGTATATATAGAGTAATGTAAATGTTATGTGAGATATTATGTGAGGTAAAGCCTTTACTGTGGAAATACAATAGTATATATAGAGTAATGTAAATGTTATGTGAGGTATTATGTGAGGTAAAGCCTTTACTGTGACAATACAATAGTATATATAGAGTAATGTAAATGTTATGAGATATTATGTGAGGTAAAGCCTTTACTGTGAAAATACAATAGTATATATAGATAGAGTAATGTAAATGTTATGTGAGATAAAGACTTTACTGTGAAAATACAATAGTATATATAGAGTAATGTAAATCTTATGTGAGATAAAGACTTTACTGTGAAAATACAATAGTATATATAGAGTAATGTAAATGTTATGTGAGATATTATGTGAGGTAAAGCCTTTACTGTGGAAATACAATAGTATATATAGAGTAATGTAAATGTTATGAGATATTATGTGAGGTAAAGCCTTTACTGTGACAATACAATAGTATATATAGAGTAATGTAAATGTTATGAGATATTATGTGAGGTAAAGCCTTTACTGTGAAAATACAATAGTATATATAGATAGAGTAATGTAAATGTTATGTGAGATAAAGACTTTACTGTGAAAATACAATAGTATATATAGAGTAATGTAAATGTTATGAGATATTATGTGAGGTAAAGCCTTTACTGTGACAATACAATAGTATATATAGAGTAATGTAAATGTTATGAGATATTATGTGAGGTAAAGCCTTTACTGTGAAAATACAATAGTATATATAGATAGAGTAATGTAAATGTTATGTGAGATAAAGACTTTACTGTGAAAATACAATAGTATATATAGAGTAATGTAAATGGTAAAGGGTTAAGTCACTTAGCCATGATACTTTAGTTATAAGAGGAATTATTTAATAGCAAATATAAATGTATGAATACAGACAGTTGCCAGAGGAAAGGGACTTACATTATTGACAGAGAAGAGGGACCATATATTATTGACAGAGAAGAGGGGCCATATATTATTGACAGAGAAGAGGGGCCATATATTATTGACAGAGGAAAGAGGCCATATATTATTGACAAGAGAAACCACCTACATTATTGACAGAGAAGAGGGACCATACATTATTGACAGAGAAGAGGGACCATACATTATTGACAGAGAAGAGGGACCATATATTATTGACAGGAGAAAGGGATCATATATTGACATGAGAAAGGGACCATATATTGACAAGAGAAAGGAACCATATATTGACATGAGAAAGGGACATATATTGACAGGAGAAAGGGACCATATATTGACAGGAGAAAGGGACCATATATTGACATGAGAAAGGGACCATATATTGACAGGAGAAAGGGACCATATATTGACAGGAGAAAGGGACCATATATTGACATGAGAAAGGGACCATATATTGACAGGAGAGGGACCATACATTATTGCGAAGGAAGTTCTAAGATACTTACAATCTGCATTTTTTAAGGACTGTTTCTTTTTCGAAGGTTTTGATATTACTTTGATTCTTTTGCTGTTGAACAAACCTATATCCTGACTATTTCCATAAAACATCTTCACTGACAACATAAAATGTTTCCGTTTATCGGAATCAGATATATACAAAGTTTTAGCAGCGCAATAATTCTGAAAATAAAATAATAATAATAATAATAATAATAATAATAATAATAATAATAATAATACTTTCTTTATTAACCACAAGGGTTTACATAAAGTAGACATTAAGGACAGTACAGGATGGTACAAATGGGCATTTCTGCGTGTAAAAAAACAAAAACAGAGGATGTAACAAAAAATAACAATGAAAAATTCCCCAATAGGGGGGAGACTTCCGAGGGACATTTGTGGAGAAAGCCCATTAAAAGGCCACAATAATAATAATGATTTCTTTATTGGCCACAAGGGCTGACATCAAGAAAAACATTACGGAGGGTACAGGATGGTACGATGTGGGTTTTGTGCGTGTAAATATTTTTATTATTTATATAAGAAAAAAAAAAAAGACATAGAAACATAAATATATATAAACAATAAAAATGAAAATTGAAAATAATAATAATAATAATGGTTTCTTATATAGGCACAAGGCCAGCAATTTTGGGGGAGGGGAAAGTCGATTAAATTGACCCCAGTGCGTGACTGGTACTTTATTTTATCGACCCCGTAAGAATGAAAGGCAAAGTTAACCTCGGCGGGATTTGAACTCAGAATGGCAAGGGCTGTAATGTGCTGTGGTAGACAGATCAGGTGGCCACAGTATATATAGAGTAATGTACTGTGGTAGACAGATCAGGTGGCCACAGTATATATAGAGTAACGTACTCTGGTAGACAGATCAGGTGGCCACAGTATATATAGAGTAATGTACTGTGGTAGACAGATCAGGTGGCCACAGTATATATAGAGTAATGTACTGTGGTAGACAGATCAGGTGGCCACAGTATATATAGAGTAATGTGCTGTGGTAGACAGATCAGGTGACCACAGTATATATAGAGTAATGTACTCTGGTAGACAGATCAGGTGGCCACAGTATATATAGAGTAATGTACTGTGGTAGACAGATCAGGTGGCCACAGTATATATAGAGTAATGTACTGTGGTAGACAGATCAGGTGACCACAGTATATATAGAGTAATGTACTCTGGTAGACAGATCAGGTGGCCACAGTATATATAGAGTAATGTACTGTGGTAGACAGATCAGGTGGCCACAGTATATATAGAGTAATGTACTGTGGTAGACAGATCAGGTGGCCACAGTATATATAGAGTAATGTACTCTGGTAGACAGATCAGGTGGCCACAGTATATATAGAGTAACATACTCTGGTAGACAGATCAGGTGGCCACAGTATATATAGAGTAATGTACTCTGGTAGACAGATCAGGTGGCCACAGTATATATAGAGTAATGTACTCTGGTAGACAGATCAGGTGGCCACAGTATATATAGAGTAATGTACTCTGGTAGACAGATCAGGTGGCCACAGTATATATAGAGTAACGTACTCTGGTAGACAGATCAGGTGGCCACAGTATATATAGAGTAATGTACTCTGGTAGACAGATCAGGTGGCCACAGTATATATAGAGTAACGTACTCTGGTAGACAGATCAGGTGGCCACAGTATATATAGAGTAATGTACTGTGGTAGACAGATCAGGTGGCCACAGTATATATAGAGTAATGTACTCTGGTAGACAGATCAGGTGGCCACAGTATATATAGAGTAACGTACTCTGGTAGACAGATCAGGTGGCCACAGTATATATAGAGTAATGTACTCTGGTAGACAGATCAGGTGGCCACAGTATATATAGAGTAATGTACTCTGGTAGACAGATCAGGTGGCCACAGTATATATAGAGTAATGTACTCTGGTAGACAGATCAGGTGGCCACAGTATATATAGAGTAATGTACTCTGGTAGACAGATCAGGTGGCCACAGTATATATAGAGTAATGTACTGTGGTAGACAGATCAGGTGGCCACAGTATATATAGAGTAATGTACTGTGGTAGACAGATCAGGTGGCCACAGTATATATAGAGTAATGTACTCTGGTAGACAGATCAGGTGGCCACAGTAAATATAAATAGAAACGGAGCTAAATAAAATCTTCAAATTGAAATCAATAAAACCTATGTCTTACCTTTCCTTCTAAATTCAACTGAACCATATCTTGGTCAGAGTTCCCGATACCCATGAATGCACACACCAACGATTCTTGTTCTGTGGCACCATCTCGTTCTAGCTGCTCTTTTTTTCGCTTCCAACCATTATTAAACAAGTATATACAAGGAGGCGGACAAAAAAATCTACAACAGAAGAACAGCACAAAATATATTTAGGGATTGAAGATGGTGGAAGTGTGGGACAGAGATATGTGGTGGTCACTGGTCTGGAGGTGAAGATGGTGGTGGAAGTGTGGGACAGAGATATGTGGTGGTCACTGGTCTGGAGGTGAAGGTGGTGGTGGAAGTGTGGGACAGAGATATGTGGTGGTCACTGGTCTGGAGGTGAAGGTGGTGGTGGAAGTGTGGGACAGAGATATGTGGTGGTCACTGGTCTGGAGGTTAAGGTGGTGGTGGAAGCGTGGGACAGAGATATGTGGTGGTCACTGGTCTGGAGGTGAAGGTGGTGGAAGTGTGGGGCAGAGATATGTGGTGGACACTGGTCTGGAGGTTAAGGTGGTGGTGGAAGTGTGGGACAGAGATATGTGGTGGTCACTGGTCTGGAGGTGAAGGTGGTGGTAGAAGTGTGGGACAGAGATATGTGGTGGACACTGGTCTGGAGGTGAAGATGGTGGTGGAAGTGTGGGACAGAGATATGTGGTGGACACTGGTCTGGAGGTGAAGGTGGTGGTGGAAGTGTGGGACAGAGATATGTGGTGGTCACTGGTCTGGAGGTGAAGGTGGTGGTGGAAGTGTGGGACAGAGATATGTGGTGGTCACTGGTCTGGAGGTGAAGGTGGTGGTGGAAGTGTGGGACAGAGATATGTGGTGGTCACTGGTCTGGAGGTGAAGATGGTGGAAGTGTGGGACAGAGATATGTGGTGGTCACTGGTCTGGAGGTGAAGGTGGTGGTGGAAGTGTGGGACAGAGATATGTGGTGGTCACTGGTCTGGAGGTGAAGGTGGTGGTGGAAGTGTGGGACAGAGATATGTGGTGGTCACTGGTCTGGAGGTGAAGATGGTGGAAGTGTGGGACAGAGATATGTGGTGGTCACTGGTCTGGAGGTGAAGGTGGTGGTGGAAGTGTGGGACAGAGATATGTGGTGGACACTGGTCTGGAGGTGAAGGTGGCGGTGGAAGTGTGGGGCAGAGATATGTGGTGGACATTGGTCTGGAGGTGAAGGTGGAAGTGTGGGACAGAGATATGTGGTGGTCACTGGTCTGGAGGTGAAGGTGGTGGTGGAAGTGTGGGACAGAGATATGTGGTGGTCACTGGTCTGGAGGTGAAGATGGTGGAAGTGTGGGACAGAGATATGTGGTGGTCACTGGTCTGGAGGTGAAGGTGGTGGTGGAAGTGTGGGACAGAGATATGTGGTGGTCACTGGTCTGGAGGTGAAGGTGGTGGTGGAAGTGTGGGACAGAGATATGTGGTGGTCACTGGTCTGGAGGTGAAGGTGGTGGTGGAAGTGTGGGACAGAGATATGTGGTGGACATTGGTCTGGAGGTTAAGGTGGTGGTGGAAGCGTGGGACAGAGATATGTGGTGGTCACTGGTCTGGAGGTGAAGGTGGTGGAAGTGTGGGGCAGAGATATGTGGTGGACACTGGTCTGGAGGTTAAGGTGGTGGTGGAAGTGTGGGACAGAGATATGTGGTGGTCACTGGTCTGGAGGTGAAGGTGGTGGTAGAAGTGTGGGACAGAGATATGTGGTGGACACTGGTCTGGAGGTGAAGATGGTGGTGGAAGTGTGGGACAGAGATATGTGGTGGACACTGGTCTGGAGGTGAAGGTGGTGGTGGAAGTGTGGGACAGAGATATGTGGTGGTCACTGGTCTGGAGGTGAAGGTGGTGGTGGAAGTGTGGGACAGAGATATGTGGTGGTCACTGGTCTGGAGGTGAAGGTGGTGGTGGAAGTGTGGGACAGAGATATGTGGTGGTCACTGGTCTGGAGGTGAAGATGGTGGAAGTGTGGGACAGAGATATGTGGTGGTCACTGGTCTGGAGGTGAAGGTGGTGGTGGAAGTGTGGGACAGAGATATGTGGTGGTCACTGGTCTGGAGGTGAAGGTGGTGGTGGAAGTGTGGGACAGAGATATGTGGTGGTCACTGGTCTGGAGGTGAAGATGGTGGAAGTGTGGGACAGAGATATGTGGTGGTCACTGGTCTGGAGGTGAAGGTGGTGGTGGAAGTGTGGGACAGAGATATGTGGTGGACACTGGTCTGGAGGTGAAGGTGGCGGTGGAAGTGTGGGGCAGAGATATGTGGTGGACATTGGTCTGGAGGTGAAGGTGGAAGTGTGGGACAGAGATATGTGGTGGTCACTGGTCTGGAGGTGAAGGTGGTGGTGGAAGTGTGGGACAGAGATATGTGGTGGTCACTGGTCTGGAGGTGAAGATGGTGGAAGTGTGGGACAGAGATATGTGGTGGTCACTGGTCTGGAGGTGAAGGTGGTGGTGGAAGTGTGGGACAGAGATATGTGGTGGTCACTGGTCTGGAGGTGAAGGTGGTGGTGGAAGTGTGGGACAGAGATATGTGGTGGTCACTGGTCTGGAGGTGAAGGTGGTGGTGGAAGTGTGGGACAGAGATATGTGGTGGACATTGGTCTGGAGGTTAAGGTGGTGGTGGAAGCGTGGGACAGAGATATGTGGTGGTCACTGGTCTGGAGGTGAAGGTGGTGGAAGTGTGGGGCAGAGATATGTGGTGGACACTGGTCTGGAGGTTAAGGTGGTGGTGGAAGTGTGGGACAGAGATATGTGGTGGTCACTGGTCTGGAGGTGAAGGTGGTGGTGGAAGTGTGGGACAGAGATATGTGGTGGTCACTGGTCTGGAGGTGAAGGTGGTGGTAGAAGTGTGGGACAGAGATATGTGGTGGTCACTGGTCTGGAGGTGAAGGTGGTGGTAGAAGTGTGGGACAGAGATATGTGGTGGTCACTGGTCTGGAGGTGAAGGTGGTGGTAGAAGTGTGGGACAGAGATATGTGGTGGTCACTGGTCTGGAGGTGAAGGTGGTGGTGGAAGTGTGGGACAGAGATATGTGGTGGTCACTGGTCTGGAGGTGAAGGTGGTGGAAGTGTGGGACAGAGATACGTGGTGGACACTGGTCTGGAGGTGAAGGTGGTGGTGGAAGTGTGGGACAGAGATATGTGGTGGTCACTGGTCTGGAGGTGAAGGTGGTGGAAGTGTGGGACAGAGATATGTGGTGGACACTGGTCTGGAGGTGAAGGTGGTGGAAGTGTGGGACAGAGATACGTGGTGGACACTGGTCTGGAGGTGAAGGTGGTGGTGGAAGTGTGGGACAGAGATATGTGGTGGACACTGGTCTGGAGGTGAAGGTGGTGGTGGAAGTGTGGGACAGAGATATGTGGTGGACACTGGTCTGGAGGTGAAGGTGGTGGTGGAAGTGTGGGACAGAGATACGTGGTGGACACTGGTCTGGAGGTGAAGGTGGTGGTGGAAGTGTGGGACAGAGATATGTGGTGGTCACTGGTCTGGAGGTGAAGATGGTGGAAGTGTGGGGCAGAGATACGTGGTGGACACTGGTCTGGAGGTGAAGGTGGTGGTGGAAGTGTGGGACAGAGATATGTGGTGGACACTGGTCTGGAGGTGAAGGTGGTGGAAGTGTGGGACAGAGATACGTGGTGGACACTGGTCTGGAGGTGAAGGTGGTGGTGGAAGTGTGGGACAGAGATATGTGGTGGTCACTGGTCTGGAGGTGAAGGTGGTGGTAGAAGTGTGGGACAGAGATACGTGGTGGACACTGGTCTGGAGGTGAAGGTGGTGGTGGAAGTGTGGGACAGAGATATGTGGTGGTCACTGGTCTGGAGGTGAAGGTGGTGGAAGTGTGGGACAGAGATACGTGGTGGACACTGGTCTGGAGGTGAAGGTGGTGGTGGAAGTGTGGGACAGAGATATGTGGTGGACACTGGTCTGGAGGTGAAGGTGGTGGTGGAAGTGTGGGACAGAGATACGTGGTGGACACTGGTCTGGAGGTGAAGGTGGTGGTGGAAGTGTGGGACAGAGATATGTGGTGGACACTGGTCTGGAGGTGAAGGTGGTGGTGGAAGTGTGGGACAGAGATACGTGGTGGACACTGGTCTGGAGGTGAAGGTGGTGGTGGAAGTGTGGGACAGAGATACGTGGTGGACACTGGTCTGGAGGTGAAGGTGGTGGTGGAAGTGTGGGACAGAGATACGTGGTGGACACTGGTCTGGAGGTGAAGGTGGTGGTGGAAGTGTGGGACAGAGATATGTGGTGGTCACTGGTCTGGAGGTGAAGGTGGTGGAAGTGTGGGGCAGAGATATGTGGTGGACACTGGTCTGGAGGTGAAGGTGGCAGTGGAAGTGTGGGACAGAGATATGTGGTGGTCACTGGTCTGGAGGTGAAGGTGGTGGAAGTGTGGGGCAGAGATATGTGGTGGACACTGGTCTGGAGGTGAAGATGGTGGAAGTGTGGGGCAGAGATATGTGGTGGTCACTGGTCTGGAGGTGAAGGTGGTGGAAGTGTGGGGCAGAGATATGTGGTGGTCACTGGTCTGGAGGTGAAGGTGGTGGTGGAAGTGTGGGACAGAGATATGTGGTGGTCACTGGTCTGGAGGTGAAGGTGGTGTTGGAAGTGTGGGGCAGAGATATGTAGTGGACACTGGTCTGGAGGTGAAGGTGGTGGTGGAAGTGTGGGACAGAGATATGTGGTGGTCACTGGTCTGGAGGTGAAGGTGGTGGTGGAAGTGTGGGGCAGAGATATGTGGTGGACACTGGTCTGGAGGTGAAGATGGTGGTGGAAGTGTGGGACAGAGATATGTGGTGGACACTGGTCTGGAGGTGAAGATGGTGGAAGTGTGGGACAGAGATATGTGGTGGTCACTGGTCTGGAGGTGAAGGTGGTGGTGGAAGTGTGGGGCAGAGATATGTGGTGGACACTGGTCTGGAGGTGAAGATGGTGGTGGAAGTGTGGGACAGAGATATGTGGTGGACACTGGTCTGGAGGTGAAGATGGTGGAAGTGTGGGACAGAGATATGTGGTGGACACTGGTCTGGAGGTGAATGTGGTGGTGGAAGTGTGGGACAGAGATATGTGGTGGTCACTGGTCTGGAGGTGAAGGTGGTGGTGGAAGTGTGGGGCAGAGGAGTGGGGTGGACAGCATGTTATATTACATTGTCGACCTGAAGCTGGACACTGGTCTGGAACTGATGGTGGGGGAAGTGAGGGACAGAAGAGTGAGGTGGACATCATATTACAACATGAAGCAGGACACTGGCCTAGAATATATTTTATGACAGCAATGAGGGACAGTGGAGTGTAGTGGAGTGTAGTGGACAATGTCTGATGACAGTGGAGTGTTGTGGACAATGTCTGATGACAGTGGAGTGTAGTGGAGTGTTGTGGACAATGTCTGATGACAGTGGAGTGGACATCATCTGATGACAGAGGAGTGTAGTGGAGTGTAGTGGACAATGTCTGATGACAGTGGAGTGTAATGGTCAACATCTGATGACAGAGGAGTGTAGTGGAGTGTAGTGGACCATGTCTGATGACAGTGGAGTGTAGTGGACGTCATTTGACAGCAGTGGAGGACAGGGGAGTGTTTGCTGTCATCAACAGTTAAAACAATTCAAGAATGTCATAAAATAAAAAAAATTAAAATTAAAAGAGAAATTCTCCAAGAATACCTTTTTTCATTTCCATATGACTTTTGGGCAACTTTAGCATGTAAGATGACCAGTACTTGGTCTCCCCGGTCTCGCAGGTACTTTCTCATTGCTTCTCTGAAATATAATTTAAAGAAGGAATAATGAAATGACGTCAAAGTGTCGTTACATGACTTGCATTTCTGTAAATACTTATTTTATATTTTCAGACACAAGTTACGATGGAATTGGCAGTGGTTGGGGGGAACACAAGAGGAGCATGTTCTCCCTACTTAGCTGTTTCTGACAGAGGTGAGGTGAAGTGGGGGCTTATATCATCTACCCCTTTCTACTACCTCCTCAACTAGTAGATTGTAAACATTAAGAAGAAGTAAATGAGATTCTGGTTTTGCTTGATGAGCAGATTAGGGTTGGTGTCAGGTCTATAGCAGTAATATAGATCCTGAACCACCCATCTGTGAAACATGTAACAGCCTAACCAATAAAAACCTCAATGTGAAACCTCGTTTTGTTCTTTTTAATATATATATATATATATATATATATATATATATATATATATATATATATATATATATATATATATATATATATATATATATATATAATTATGTAATAAACAACATAAGACAATTATTCCATTTACCAAAGGTTTCATGAAGACAGACGAGCTCAACAGAGACGTCTGAAATCGTTCATCAGAATGAATCAGATTCATTCTGATGAGTGATTTCAGACGTCTCTGTTGAGCTCGTCTGTCTTCGTGAAACCTTTGGTAAATGGAATAATTGTCTTATGTTGTTTATTACGTAACTAAATAGCTCTGTAGCATACATAGAGCACTCTCCTTTCCTTTACCCTTCCTACGGAAACACTTCATATATATACAGATCCACATACATACAAGCTCACACACATGATAGGCTTCTGCACAGTTTCTGTCAACCAAATTTCCCACACAAAGCCTGGGTCAACTCAAGGTTATAATAATTAAAAACCCCACTTATCTAAGGTACGATACAGTAGAACAGAACCTGAAACTGCAAGGTTACAAAACAACTTTGTTAACCACATAGCTATACCTCCTGCATTGTTTATAAAGTTTATAAAACAACCAGAGACATAACTAGGGAATATAGCTCCTATGGCAATCAGTGAAATTGCTCCCCTGCCCAGAGGCATAACTAGGAAAAATAGCTCCTATGGCAATCAGTGAAATTGTGGCCCTACCCAGAGGTATACCTAGGGAATATAGCTCCTATGGCAAGCAGTGAAATTGCTCCCCTGCCCAGAGGCATAACTAGGGAATATAGCTCCTATGGCAAGCAGTGAAATTGCTCCCCTGCCCAGAGGCATAACTAGGGAATATAGCTCCCCTGCCCAGCACTGTATGTTTACCTATGGAAGCCTAATAATTTATATAAATGGTTTAATGATCCAGCCACCATAGCGTTCTCACCCATGACAGACACAGATCATACATCTGAAGGAGTTTCTTTTTTCACTCTCCCACGAGGCATATTTGACTTTAACAGAACATGCTCCTAGTCCAAGTGGGGCCCTCTTCATGTGGTGCCCATGGCACATGCCATGCTTGTCTTACCCTAGTAACGCCTCAGAAAACTACATAGCCATACCTGCACACCTGATACCCCCACCCCCCTCCATACACATATGTATATCATAACTCATACACTGTTCACTTTCCTGGCATTTGTATATTATTCTATGTACTATACATGCACCTTTGATGAGTTGTAGTGCACCTGAGCACTGTACACAATAATTTCATTCATTATAGCCATACCTGAAGTCCTCTGCTAATATACAATATAATTATTTCTACTTTTGGCACAAGGCCAATAATTATCCCAGTGCATTACTGGTACTTTAATTTATCGACCCCCGTAAGGATGAAAGTCAAAGTTAACCTCGGCGGGATTTAAACTCAGACCATAAATAGCCGTAACTCTTTGCTGCAAAGCATGGCGTCAGACCCTCCATATACAATATAATTGTTTCTACTTTTGGCACAAGGCTATCAATTACCCAGTACATTACTGGTACTTTATTTTATCGACCCCGTATACAATATAATGAAACAAAATATAATTTATATAAACCTACCTCGTTAATCTTTGGTCGTGATATTGACTGAAAAGAAATAAGAAAGAGAATAAAATTATAGTTATATTACTAAATCTTTGCAGATCAACGATTAGTTTCAAAATTATCTGAAAATCATAGGCAGTGATTTTCATTAGAAATATGGTAAAACTTCCAGGAAAATACATCTATTTGATATGTTTACATGTCATCATCATCATTGTATAACATCTATCTTCCACGCTACCATGGGCTAGATGGTTTTGTTCCATTTGATGATCGTATGGAACTGTATATATATCTATATATATATAGACATAGACAGTGTCTTTCATTAGAAATATGGTAATGAAAGGGTTAACGACATAGACAGTGTCTTTCATTAGAAATATGGTAATGAAAGGGTTAATGACATAGACAGTGTCATTAGAAATATGGTAATGAAAGGGTTAAGGACATAGACAGTGTCTTTCATTAGAAATATGGTAATGAAAGGGTTAATGATATAGACAGTGTCTTTCATTAGAAATATAGTAATGAAAGGGTTAATGGCATAGACAGGGTCTTTCATTTAGAATTGAAACTGCCCAGGCTCTTCATCCTTTCAATTTATGGATAAACACTTAGACAAGAATCCAACTGTATATATATATATATTGGTCAGTCAATGGCAACATTGAGGACCGAATAAATTAAATTAACCGATATAAAAGACACAGAAGCGAAAACCAACCAAACAGTGAGTGTGTTCTGTTATTAATTCTGGCAATATTATTACCCAAATATGACCCTCCCCAAGTATAACAATATTTGTTTCGACACGATTTCATGTAAAAAACCTCGCAAAACTAATTTATCGCCGTTATATATATATATATATATATATTTATTTATTAAAATAACAGATTAAAGTTTAAGCAAATATATATATATATATATATTAAGATTAAGCCTTTAGCATTTAAACCGGACGTATCCAGCCAGAATTCTCTTATCTCTTTCTGTTCTAAATAACTGTAACAGGCCACTCATACTGACATTAAGGTATGTGAGGTAAAGCCTTTACCATGAAAATACAATAGTATATAGAGAGTAATGTAGATGTTATGTGAGGTATTATGTGAGGTAAAGCCTTTACTGTGACAATACAATAGTATATATAGAGTAATGTAAATGTTATGTGAGATATTATGTGAGGTAAAGCCTTTACCATAAAAATACAATAGTATATATAGAGTAATGTAAATGTTATGTGAGATATTATGTGAGGTAAAGCTTTTACTGTGAAAATACAATAGTATATATAGAGTAATGTAAATGTTATGTGAGATATTATGTGAGGTAAAGCCTTTACTGTGAAAATACAATAGTATATATAGAGTAATGTAAATGTTATGTGAGATATTATGTGAGGTAAAGCCTTTACTGTGACAATACAATAGTATATATAGAGTAATGTAAATGTTATGTGAGATATTATGTGAGGTAAAGCCTTTACTGTGAAAATACAATAGTATATATAGAGTAATGTAAATGTTATGTGAGATATTATGTGAGGTAAAGCCTTTACTGTGACAATACAATAGTATATATAGAGTAATGTAAATGTTATGTGAGATATTATGTGAGGTAAAGTCTTTACTGTGAAAATACAATAGTATATATAGAGTAATGTAAATGTTATGTGAGATATTATGTGAAGTAAAGCCTTTACTGTGAAAATACAATAGTATATATAGAGTAATGTAAATGTTATGTGAGATATTATGTGAGGTAAAGCCTTTACTGTGACAATACAATAGTATATATAGAGTAATGTAAATGTTATGTGAGATATTATGTGAGGTAAAGCCTTTACTGTGAAAATACAATAGTATATATAGAGTAATGTAAATGTTATGTGAGATATTATGTGAGGTAAAGCCTTTACTGTGACAATACAATAGTATATATAGAGTAATGTAAATGTTATGTGAGATATTATATGAAGATGATTTCTTTTGAATGAAACAGTTTTAGTCCTTTAGAAGCCATTTCTATATTAAACATGATATATAAATATATATATATATATTTATATATACACATAAACATATGTGTGTGTGTATGTATATATATATATATATATATATATATATATATATATATATATATATATATATATATATATGTATATATAAATATATATATATATGTATATATAAATATATATATATTTATATATACACATAAACATATGTGTGTGTGTATGTATATGTGTGTGTATGTATATATATATATATATATATATATATACATATATATACATACATACACATACATATATATATACATATAAATATATGTATATGTATGTGTATATATAAATCATACATATATGGTGGCTGAACGACTTCCATGACAAAATCACAGGCCAGGTGGGAAACTTTCCCAGACAAACTGTAATGGCTTCCTCATGTTCATGATCAAGGTGAGACTCTTAACTGGACCCCCCCCCCTTTCCAATTCTGTTTAGATGTGAAAAGGAGACAGTCTGAGCCAGGTTTCACAACGCACGATGATAAACCTGAGAACCAACCAGATATATAAAACATATTTATTCTATTATATATATTTCAAGGGTACCAAAACTTTGGTACGCTCTCATCAGATAAAATACAGAGCTTGTTTTAGAAATATTGACATATCAACGGTTCAAGTTTTACCTGGTAAAACTTGAACCGTTGATATGTCAATATTTATAAAACAAGCTCTGTATTTTATCTGATGAGGGCGTACCAAAGTTTTGGTACCCTTGAAATATATATAATAGAATAAATATGTTTTATAAATATAGTTTCCATTTATTAATATTATTGATATTATACTCCAGAAAATCTGTCGAGTGCTTCGAATCTGTTATAAACATTTATATTTGTTGAATTACCAACAAATTAAATATCCCTTTGCTTATATGTGTGTGTGTGAAGGCACATGGCTTAGTGGTTAGAGCATTGGGCTTGCAATCGAAAGGTTGTGAGTTCAATTCTCGGACCGGGTGATGTGTTGTTTCCTTGAGCAAGACACTTTATTTCACATTGCTCCAGTTTACTCAGCTGTTGAAATGAGATGATAGGGACTGGGGTCCCTATCATTAAAACACCCAAGAGACCTCCGATGGGATATACCTTGGAGGAGGCCAGCTAAACCTGCATAAGTGTGAGCTGTAACAACAAACAACATATATATATATATATATATATATATATATATATATATATATATATATTATTATAAATGTTAGCTATCGCCGTATTTTGACTAAAGAAATTAAAGAAATTATTTAGCCTGATAGTGGGGTTAAGAACCCTCGGAGAAATGGAAAAAGATGTGTATTGACGTACATGGGAGTCGAACCCACATCTTTGGTTATCCGGACCACTGTGCTACCATTTACACCAACACATCACCCGTCTTTTTCCATTCAAATTAGAAGCTATAAACTTAGCGACTGTAATGTCAAGTAAGAATATTTTTGAAACAGTGAGTGGGTTTGAAATATATATATATATATATATAATTGAATATAAAAGAGAGATAAGCGCAGATAAACACATATATGTGTTCAAATCATAACTCAATATATACCTTTGATATATTTGGCTTCTTGAATTTGTAGAACTAATTTAAATGACGAGTAAACTTGGCTGCTACTTTTAGTAGCGTACGTTTATGAGACAAGCTAGGTTCTGATGCCAGGTGCGTCATTTTATATGCGTACACTATTCAGTCTTCTGAGATACTTAGAAGTGAAGGGTTTACTAATTTTACAACCACTGATGAGTAAAAGAATTGATAATTCCCTTCACTAGAATTGCGAAACAGTATTGCCAAAAGCTGTCTGGCTGTCTGGTAGTTGCCCCAAATTCGGGCAACTGTATTTCTTTTCTTGATTTATTATTTTATCTGGCAAACCCTATTGTTCATAGTTAGTATTTTTTTCACCCTAGCGAATCTGGTCCCTTACAATTTGAACATATATGTATATATCTGTGTTTATCTCTCTTTTATATTCAATTATATTACACAGCCTGGAAAAATCTCTTTCCTTGAGCTATTTAATTGTAAGAGACTATTTTGAGTTTCTAACTCAATATATACCTTTGATATATATATATATATATATATATATATATATATATATATATACACAGGGTGTGGACGATATTTGTTCGCAATTTTCAACTGCTAATTTTATGCAAAGTTTTTTTTACTTCCATTGTCACTCTTGTCTTCATAAAAACAGTGACTATATTTCCATTATTTATTTTCAGAATAATTGATTATGAATAAGTTTGAACCTCCAAATTTGTGGAAGAGACACGGAGTTCTTCTTGGAATCCGCACCTGGAGGACAAATAAAGACCAGAAGATCAACTCCCAGAATAACAGGTGGCTCGCTGTCTCATCCAAAGACGTGCCCAGAGTCATGCAGACACAGTTTCCAGCGACAACATTGGTCTTAGGTGTCGTCAGCAGTCAAGGTGACATCATGCCACCTCACTTCTTCCCTGAGGGCCTCAAGCTGAACACTGATGGCTACATCCGCATTCTGAGCGAGGTAGTAAAGCCCTGGATCGACCAGGTAGCTGCAGGTAGGCCGTACGTGTGGCAGCAAGACTCAGCGCCCTGCCATACCAGCCGAAAGACCCAAGCCTGGCTGTCAGAAAACTTCGTCGACCACACTTCACCTGACATCTGGCCTCTCAGCTCGCCTGACTGCAACCCCCTCAACTTCTTTGTGTGGGGCGCAGTGGAACGAGACACCAACAGATCTAGCTGCAATACGAAAGACGATCTGAAGGCCAGGACCACAAGTGCCTTTAGGGGCCTAAGTCGGGGGACAGTGACGAAGGCCTGTAGCCGGTTCCAAGGCCGCCTTGAGGCTGTCATCAAAGCCAATGGCGGGTTTATTGAGTGAGATCGAAAGAACAAGTCATGAAGACAAACTGACCCAAGTTTGATAAATATATCTTAAAAAGTAAAACTACTGTGGTATCTTTTCCTAGACAGTAATCTTGCGAACAAATATCGTCCGCACCCTGTATATATATATATATATATATATATATATATATATATATATATATACTTGTGTGTAACCCATCATATGGGGAATAATTTAGGGGGGTGGGTGGTGTAGTTTTGATTCTTTGGCTAAAATCAGACAATATTACATAGGTAGTGGCACTAACATGGTGTGTTTCATCATAAGTATGTGTATGAAAGTATATATGATGTCTGATGTGTAATGTTACATAGGTAGTGGCACTAACACGGCGTGTTTCATCATAGGTATATATATGAAAGCATATATGAAATCTTGTGCAAGATTCAGATAATCTTTATCTTTTTTATGCTTATTCTACCTCATGTTGGTTTCCCCTATTTAAAATTATTTTAAAATTATCACATCCAGAATTCTCTCATCTCTTCCTGTTCAAAAAAGCTGTAACTGGCCACTCATACTGATGTTAAGGTATTGTTCTCAAAATAAATAACATCAAAATCTCACATATTCAATATGATGAAGTCTTTACCACAAAAATACAATAGTATATATAGAGTAATGTAAATATTATGTGAGATAAAGCCTTTACCATGAAAATACAACAGTATATATAGAGTAATGTAAATATTATGTGAGATATTATGTGAGATAAAGCCTTTACCATGAACATACAATAGTATATATAGAGTAATGTAAATGTTATGTGAGATATTATGTGAGATAAAGCCTTTACCATGAAAATACAACAGTATATATAGAGTAATGTAAATATTATGTGAGATATTATGTGAGGTAAAGCCTTTACCATGAACATACAACAGTATATATAGAGTAATGTAAATGCTATGTGAGCTATTATGTGAGGTAAAGCCTTTACTGTGACAATACAATAGTATATATAGAGTAATGTAAATGTTATGTGAGATATTATGTGAGATAAAGCCTTTACCATGAAAATACAACAGTATATATAGAGTAATGTAAATGTTATGTGAGATATTATGTGAGGTAAAGCCTTTACCATGAACATACAATAGTATATATAGAGTAATGTAAATGCTATGTGAGCTATTATGTGAGGTAAAGCCTTTACTGTGAAAATACAATAGTAAATATAGAGTAATGTAAATGTTATGTGAGATATTATGTGAGGTAAAGCCTTTACTGTGAAAATACAATAGTATATATAGAGTAATGTAAATGTTATGTGAGATATTATGTGAGGTAAAACCTTTACTGTGAAAATACAATAGTATATATAGAGTAATGTAAATGCTAAAGGGTTAATGACTGTTTGTGATCATATTTCTGACTTTCTAGTAACTGTGAGAATAATCTAGAATCTGAAGGGATTGAGTAAGAAAGTTCCCCCTTCCTTCCTTTATAAATGTGGCCAACATCATGTGTATGATAATGATGATGATTGTTGTTAGGTGGGGAACTGCTATGGTTTGTAAGTGGAAGGTGGAAGAGGAAGACCAAACAAGACCAAGGAAGACCAAAGAAGACCAAAGAAGACCAAGGAAGACCAAAGAAGACCAAAGAAAACCAAGGAAGACCAAAGAAGACCAAAGAAGACCAAGGAAGACCAAGGAAGACCAAGATGAGGGAACACTGGTCTTAGGAAACTGAACCTCATTAAATTGATGACAAACAGACGAAACAAGTTGAGAGATGCAGCGAGTGTGTCTGTGTCAGTGTCTGTGTCAGTGTCTGTGTCAGTGTGCGCGTGTGTTTGTATGTGTCTGTCTGTGTGTCTCTGTTTGTGTGTGTGTATGTGTGTTTGTGTTAGTGTCAGTGTGTGTGTGTGTCAGTGTCAGTGTGTGTGTGTTTTTGTGTTTGTGTGTGTCAGTATGTGTGTGTGTTTTTGTGTGTCTGTGTGTGTGTGTGCCTGTATGTGTGTTTGTTCTGTGTCTGTGTGAGCGTGTGTGTGTGTGCTTCTGTATGCGTGTGTATCTATGTTTACAGTTTGTTTATATGTCCTGTAACTTAGCAGTTCAATAAACAGAGATCAATAAAGCTGGGGAGGTATTGTCATTGATTGATGCGATGGAGTAAGAAAAAAATCTCTTGAAGGTGGTGCTCCAGCATGGCCTTATGGCTGGAACCAGGAGAAGATTAAAAGAATGAAAGGTAGAGAGGAATAGAGGAATTCCAGTTATCAGACTTGGATGGAATAGGAACAGGGGGAGGGGGAGGGGTGGAGAACAACAACAACAACAACAACAACATCAATGACAACAACAACACCACCAACAACAACAACAGTGACAACAAGAACACCAACAACAGTGACAACAAGAACACCAACAATAATGACAACAACAGTGACAACAACATCAATGACAACAACAACAACACCAACAACAACAACAGTGACAACAACAACACCAACAATAATGACAACAACAGTGACAACAACATCAATGACAACAACAACAACACCAACAACAACAACAGTGACAACAACAACAGTGACAACAAGAACAGTGACAACAAGAACACCAACAATAATGACAACAACAGCTGCTGAGGAGATCAATTAGAGAAGGTTGC
>OZ024761.1:12131957-12144457 GCA_964016885.1 Eledone cirrhosa | reverse complement strand
CGGGGGGTCAATAAAATAAAGTACCGGTAATACACTGGTGTAATTGCTGGCCTTGTGCCAAAAGTAGGAATTTTCCTTAGACCCCTAACGAATAATTGTTTGTGGAAACCACCGCATAATTCGTGGAATTGTAAATATCTTTTACAATTTTCTTATGGCTTTTTTCATGGCAATATATATTTTTTCACGCTAAATTAATAACAATAAACCGTATTTGCCAGCCTATATTTTATGTTATGTTTTGACATTTATAGGCATTTTTATGGACCATGTCCAATATTTGTGGTTTTTCCCTCTTCATAGGTACTCTAGGAATGCAACCCTTGCAAATACCGAGGGACAACTTTGATAGACTATATATATCTATGTTTATATCTGTAGTTTTAACCGTTGGTCAATCAATGATAAACATTAATTGCCAAATAAATTAACTAAGGAGATATAAAAGATACAGAAGTGAAAACCAAACAAACCGTGAGTGTGTTCTGTTATTATTTCTGGCAATATTATTACAATATGACCCTCCCCAAGTATTATATATATATATATATATATATATATATATATATATATATACACACACATTGTCAGTATATATATATATATATATATATATATACATACACACATTGTCAGAATATATACATACATATATACATATATATATAGAGATAGATAAATATACACGGGTGTGTATGATTGTGTATAGAAGATTATATTAATAAGAGGAATTCCAACTTTGTCTGATTTACTCGTTTTATTTACGATCCTTTAAAATTTATAATGGTATTATAATGAAATAGTATGATAGAATATTAAATGTTAAGTGTTAATTGAACAAGTACTTTCATGCTTTCGCAATCTTCAGGTTCATAATGTGTGGTGACAGTCAAGTTTGCAATTTTCAACTGAAAATTGCAAACTTGACTGTCACCACACATTATGAACCTGAAGATTGCGAAAGCATGAAAGTACTTGTTCAATTAACACTTAACATTTAATATTCTATCATACTATTTCATTATAATACCATTATAAATTTTAAAGGATCGTAAATAAAACGAGTAAATCAGACAAAGTTGGAATTCCTCTTATTAATACATATATATATATATATATTATATATATATATATATATATATATATATATATATATATATATATATATATATATATATATATGTGTGTGTGTGTGCGTGCCTTGGCGGCCCTTGAAATATGTATAATAAAATAAATATGGTTTTATAAATATAGTTTCCATTTGTTAATATATTGTATATATATGTTATATATGTATGTGTATATATATGTATGTATATATATATATATATACACATATAAATATATATTTATACATATATATGCATATAAATATATATATATATATATATGTAGGAGGTGAGTTTTATTGTAGTACAATAAAGCAATGCAGATATCGGATAAGAAAAACTCTACAGTTTGTGGGACTGGAGTATGCATAATATAAGATCAAAAGATGGTTAAAGGAGTTCCATATATTTTATTATGCGCATTTCAAAAACAAACATCATCAAGCAATAATATTTGTGTTTTCATCAGATAAAACAGGAGAACATGATATGAAGGCTAAAAAACACTTGTGGATAGTGCAGTTTTAAATCAACATATAAATCAACATATGTTGATTTAAAACTGCACTATCCACAAGTGTTTTTTAACCTTCATATCATGTTCTCCTGTTTTATCTGATGAAAACACAAATATTATTGCTTGATGATGTTTGTTTTTGAAATGCGCATAATAAAATATATGGAACTCCTTTAACCATCTTTTGATCTTATATTATATATATATATATATTTATTAAAATATATATATATCATTATAAGAAAGTGATTATAAGAAAGTGATTGAATTATAAGAAAGTGATTGAAATATATACATACACACATAAGTGTGTATTAAGATATATCAAAACTTAGAACTAGAGACAAACTGTACTGAAAGTAAGACTACATAATTCGTTGAGTATTTTATTAAATTTCATAAAAAATTTAAAACAAAATACCTGATAACGATCAATATATTTCCCTCTTATGTATTCTCCTTTAGGCATTCTATCTATTTATATATATATATATATATATATATATATATATATATATATATATATATATATATATATATATATATATATATTTATTCTACCTATCTATATATATTTTTTTTTAAATAAAAACACTTGTGTTATTTATTCATTCTGACAACTGAAGACAGATACAACATCTGCCTTAAAGAAACCACTGGTAAATGAAATAATTATCTTATGTTGTTTATTACATAACTATTAAGCTCTGTAGCCTACATAGAGCACTCTGTTTTCCTGTACCTTTCCGACGGAAATACTTCATATATATATTTATAAGCAGAGAGATATTTAATTTGTTGGTAATTCCACAAATATATTTATAACAGATTCGAAGCAGTCGACAGGTGAGAGCGTACCAAAGTTTTGGTACCCTTGAAATATATATAATAGAATAAATATGGTTTCATAAATATAGTTTCCATTTATTAATATCATTGATATATATATATATATATATATATATATATATATATATACAATATTAATAAATGGAAACTATATTTATAAAACCATATTTATTTCATTATATATATTTCAAGGATACCAAGTTAAATCATGGTATGCCTTCATCAGACAAAATACAATATATAACAGTTTTACAAATAGATATTGACGTACCCTTTCAAAAAGGTGACCATTGTTTCTCCAAAAACAACGGTCACCTTTTTGAAAGGGTACGTCAATATCTATTTGTAAAACTGTTATATATTGTATTTTGTCTGATGAAGGCATACCATGATTTAACTTGGTATCCTTGAAATATATATGGTTTTATAAATATAGTTTCCATTTATTAATATTGTATATCTACTCCAAATATTTGTCGAGTGCTTTATATCAGTTATAATAATATTTGCTTGTTGTATCCCAACAATTTAAATAGAACTTTTGCATATATATATATATATATATATATATATATATATATATATATATATATATATATATATGTATACACATATATATATATATATGTGTATACATATATATATATATATATATATGTGTATACATATATATATATATATATATATATATATACATATATATATATATATATACATATATATATATATATATATACATATATATATATATATATACATATATATATATATATATACATATATATATATGTATATATATATATATATATATATGTGTATACATATATATATATATATAACTTTGAATAACTTTGAAATGTTTTGGCCAGTATTGGCCCAGGCCATGTCTAACTTAATAGCACCACCTGGCGAAGTCTTTCAATTCAGGATTTGGGCACCATGGCCCATTCGAGAAGAGAATTACTGTTTGCGGAGACATATCCGGGTGTGGGTGGTTTGTCCGGGATTACTTGGAGGAATTTGTCCAAAGACTTCTTGAATTTTGTGTGGTCAGTTTCTGTTTTGACGTGTCCTGGTGTGATGTTGAAGAGAGCAGGGCCGATTGAGGTGAAATAATTGTGCCGTATTGTTGTTATGAGTTGCGATTTAGATTTTTGAATGGGACGGATAGCACGGGGCCCAAGCCTTGGGTGTATCTTGAAGGCGATGCCAACATCATTTGGGCAGTGATGATGGAACATTTTCCACATCATGCAGATAATATAACGCTCACGGCGACGTTGGAGTGAGTAAAGTTTCAGGTTTTCCAATCGACCCCAGTAGTCAAGGTCTGACATGCCATCTATCTTTTTCGTGATTGCCCTTTGAGGAGCTTCAAGTTTCATGATACTTTGTTTCGTGTGGGGAGACCACAGTGGACAACAGTATTCAAGGTGTGGTCGGGCGAAAGTAGAGAAGAGAAGGATAATGGTGCGGGAATCTCTCGACTGGAAGGTTCTGAGGATCCAGGAACACATTCTGCGGGCCATGTCAACTTTGCTGCTTATATGCGTGGTCCAGCTTATGTTGCTGTCCACGGTTACTCCCAAGTCTCTGATGTTGTTAGATGCCACGAGAGTTTCCCCGGAGGGAAGGGAGTACGGGAGTTTCAGAGCATCCTCTTTTCCAAAGTGGATCAGTTCGAATTTGTCTTCGTTCAGTAGCATGTTGTTCTTTTCTGCCCATTGGGTAACAGCCAGTAGGTCTGACTGAAGGCTTATCCGGTCATCCACGCCATTGATGACCTTTTGGAGCTTGGAATCATCAGCGAAAATTTTAATGTTGCTGTGTTTGATGATGTCAGTGATGTCATTAATATAGATGATGAAGAGAAGTGGGCCCAACACAGTGCCTTGTGGGACTCCACTACTGACTTTGGCTGGGCTTGATTTGACTCCCTCAACTACAACATGTTGGGTTCTGTTTGACAGGAAGCTCTTGATCCACTGCAGCAGCTTTCCAGTGACACCAATATTGGACAGCTTTCTCAGTAGAATGTTATGATCAACCCTGTCAAAGGCCTTGCTGAAATCAAGGTAGATAACATCAGTGTTGGAACCCTCTCCCAAGGCTCTCAAAATGTCATCAAAGTGATGCAGTAGTTGCGTCAGGCAATCCCTTCCATTACGGAATCCATGCTGGTTGGAGTTCAGCATATTGTTACTCTCAAGGAAGTGGGTCATTCGCGATCTCACCACTCGCTCAAATACCTTAATGATATGAGAGGTGAGTGAGATTGGACGGTAATTCACGGCAAGGGATTTGTTTCCCTTTTTGAAAACTGGGACAACAGACTGGGATAGAAGGTTTTCTGGCACATATCCAGCATCCAGTGAGTTCCGCCACAGATTGGCAAGAGGAGAAGCAAGTTGGTGTTGACACGCCTTCAAGACACAAGCAGGGAACCTATCGGGACCTACTGCTGAATTATGCTTGATTTCCTTTATTGCCGCCAAGACATCAGGGGCGCCAAACGTTATGTCCGATAAGGTGTAATGGGGAGTAACATCGCCGATACAGCCCAGATCGGCCATATCAGGATTGCTGAAAACAGAGCAGTATTGTTTCTGCAGTATCTCACCCATGGTTTTAGCATTGTCTTGAAGAGTGCCATTTTCATCAATTAGAGGGCCAACAGTAGAGCCAGTGATTTTGTGTTTTTTTGCAAATGAAAAGAACACTTTGGGATTGAGTTTGATCTTCTCAATGGCCCAGGCCTCTTCAGCTCTTCTCTGATTGTTGATGAGGGACATTATGTTGTTTTGGAGGTTATGTTTTTTAATCTCTAGTGATGAAATGGCAGTCAAGTTGATGTGTTGCTGCTGACAGTATTTCAGCTTGTTGATTTTTTTGTTCGTTCTCTTAATTTTTCTGATGAGTGTTTTTCTATTTCTAGGGATTCTGCTCTTAGATTTGTTTATAGTTCTTAATGGGGTGTGTTTAGCACATATGTTTGTAACAGTGTCCACAAATGTCTGCCAGGACTTTTTGATGTTAGTGGGTGTATGAGTGTGCGTGAAGGACCAGTCGACATGTGCAAGATCATGACTGATCGCTTCCCAGTTTGCATTGTGGAAATCCATAGCGTCAAACGGATGGACAGGAGAAATGACATTGGGTTTGTATATTGGACGGTGGAATCTCAGATCACAGAGAACCATGTCATGATCAGAGAGTAGAGTTTTCTCCACTGCAATATTGTGGATATTGTCAGTGTGATTGCTGAAAATTAAGTCTAGGACGTTTTTGTGGCACCTCGTTGGTTCGAGCACTAGTTGGGATAGGAAGAAATCATCCATGAAGTCAAGAAGCGATTCCACAGCTTCCCTGTCAGAGGTTGAGGCAGAAGAACCTGGTGGCAGGGTGTTTGTGGACCAGTCAACTCCGGGGAGGTTGAAGTCCCCCATCATTAAGATGTTGTCAGGGTGACACTCTTGGATGAAACACTTTATGCTGTTGAGGCATTCCTTGAAGCATGGTACAGGCGTTTGGGGTGGCCTATAGAGCCCAACTACTAATAGGTTGTTGGTTTGACTGAATACAGTGACTGCCTCACAGTATCCATTAGTGAATATGTTCATAGCCTCTGTTGAGAAAGAATTATGGACATAAATGGCAGTTCCGCCCTTTCTTCTGCCAGCGCGATCAGCACGGATGGCTTTGAAATTTTTCACTTTCACCTCGGCTTCCAAGTGGAGGTTACTGAGATGGGTTTCAGTGAGGACGAAGAAAGGGATGTGGTTTGGATGGACATCAATCCAGTCCTCCAGGAATTTGATCTTCCATTTTTGAGTATTGGTGGAAGGGCTGATGCCTTGGGCGTTAAGCAAAAATGTAGAGGCGAGAGTGGATGGTTTTAATTGTTTTGGTGTGTTGTTAATTTGTTTGTTTGTTAATGGCAGCAATGGGAGTTTGTGCAGTGGGGTGATAGTGGAGGGTGGTGCTGGGTGATAGCTCGAATGTTTTTTTCCAGTTATATATATATATATATATATATACATATATATATATGTATATATATATATATATATATATGTGTATACATATATATATATATATATATATATATATATATATATATATGTATATATATATATATATATATACATATATATATATATATATACATATATATATATATATATATATATACATATATATATATGTATATATATATATATATATATATGTGTATACATATATATATATATATATATATATATATATATATATGTATATATATATATATATATATATATATATATATATATATATATATATATATATATATATATATATATATATATATATATATATATGTGTATACATATATATATATATATATATATATATATATATATATACATATATATATATATATGTATATATATATATATATACATATATACATATATATATATCCAGGGGGTGTAACTAGGAGTTACTGCAGGTTCACCCGGGAGAGCACTCTTGAAACTCTGACTTTACCACATAGCATGTATTTCTTTTTCTTATAGCATTTTTAAAGGGTCCGTTGAGCTGCCGATTATTGAGTCAGGTAGGATCTATACAGATCGAACCTTGAGCTGATCAGTGGCGAAACGCGCGTCACCTATCAATAAATGTAATGAAGGAGTAACCAATCGTCCTTGTTATCCTTCTATATATATATATATATATATATATATATATATATATATATATATATATATATCAAGAGCGTGAAACTAATAAACCTTTGTTCGTACTGCCTCTCTGTTTTGTTCCCGTTCCATTTTTCACTATATATATATATATATATATATATATATATATATATACTAGCAGAATGGCCCGGCGTTGCTCGGGATTTGCTCTACGGTTCTTATATATTTGATATATATTTATCCTTATCGAACCTCGTGAAATAAATACGTTTGTTTATATTTTGTTATTGTGTATGCAAAAATATCTGTCCATAAATATATAATTATATATATATATATATATTTATTAAAATAACAGATTAAAGTTTAAGCAAAGAATCACTGCTTTCACCCTTAACGGGATATTCTACCTAAAAGCAGTATGAAGTACACTAAGACTAATTGATGTAATCTTTGGCCTTGTTTGTTTATATTTTGTTTTTGTGTATGCAAAAATATCTGTACACGAATATCTATATTAAAATAACAGATTAATGTTTAAGCAAAGAATCGCTGCTTTCAACCTTAACGGGATCTTCTGAAACTAAAAAAATCAATCTGGAAAACAGGAAGACGATACTTTGGTTCGTGAAGACGTTCCCTGGCATAAGAATATATATACACACACACACACACTGATCGCGTCATAATGACGTAATGCAGACAGTCAGGCATACAGACAGATATTATGAAGGCGCAACGTCATATCTATGTATCTATCTAAAAAGAGAAAGACTAAGAGAAAGAGAAAGAGATCGCTAAATCGCCTAATGCGGTCCCTAGGGCATTGAAAATTTGAAATTTTTTTTTGCTCAAAACACTTCCGGGGTCATACGAGTTACCTGTATAAAGTTTGAAAAAAACCGGTTGGGTACTTCTCGAGTTTTAGGGAAACAGACACACAGACATCCTCTGTTTTATATATATATATATATATATATATATACACAGGTAAAATTCAGTTATAACAAATACCATTATAAAGAAATTTTTCAGTATAACAAACATTTTTTCAATCCCCGGCCACACACTCGATGTGTTAGGTTGATCTTATAAAGAATTTTTCATTACAACAAATTTTTTTTTTATACCCTGTCAATTTCATTATAATGGAATTTCACTGTGTATAAATACAAATAAATATGTATATACATATATATATATACACAGACATACATATAAATATATATTTATACATATATATGTATGAATATATATATATATATATGATAAAGAACACAAAAGCGTCTACAACATCAAAAGATTTTTATTGGTTTACAATGTTTCTTCCTTACGTAACCGCAGGATTCGTCAGAGCTATGGGGTTTGATTGGTGTTATGGACTCTACCAACCAAACATTCAAGAACAAAGAGTAAAGAGAGTAAAGAGAAAAAGTAGGGGACGATAAGTCTAATTTTGGTGCGGGAGGGTGGGGTGTGGGTCCTTGTTTACTATATGTATAAATATATATTTATACATATATATGTATACATATAAATATATATATACATTTGTAAATATGTACACACACACCTCTCTCTCTCTCTCTATATATATATATATACATATATATATAAAAACAAATAACGAAACGAAATTAAATTTCGTTTCGTTTGTAACTCACTTTTGTATGACTGACGCTTAAACAATTAAGTTAAAAGTGTACATCCACATATGTATACTGAAATACTAGTATGCATATAAATACACACACGTATACATATGTACATGTACCGAGTTTTTCACTGGACACTTTACTGTGAGTGTCCAGCTAGTCTGTATGTAACCAAACAGACAAACCGGTTTTTAGAGTCATACTGGTTTTCAAGGAAACACCTTTCCTCTATTCTCCAGAGAGCCAGACAGGAATATTGGACTAGTTTCGATGTTATTACATCTCATCAGCAATATATACCCATCCTCCGGCCCCTCTAGAGAATCGTAAAAGCACATATCGTTATATGCTTTTTCTATGAAAATTAGTAGTGGGCAGACTAATTTGCATAGAGCGTGAGTACGTACCGGTTCAACGGAAACGATAAAAACAAATACGTGTGTGTATTTATATGCATACTAGTATTTCAGTATACATATGTGGATGTACACTTTTTACTTAATCATATATATATATATATATGAAAAGATTCAGGACCCTGACGGCTGAGTCGCAGCCATTTCGACAGCTAGATCTGGACATACAGCATGACTTGGCCATTTAAAGCCTGGCGGAGCCCCCCCCCCCCCTCTCCAGGTCTGAGTACAGCCGATTTCTTCCAGAGAAAGATAGAAAGTGAGAGAGAGGAAATGAGAAAGAGATATAGAGGAAGAATCAACCCCAGTATTACACTGGTACTTTGTTTATCGACCTTGAAAGGATTAAAGGCAAAGTTAACCTCGGCAGGATTTGAACTCAAAGAGCAGAGAGCCGGAACGAATACCATAAAGCATTCTATCCCACATTTTAATAACTACTATGCATCATCATCATCACCATTTTACGTCCGTCCTTCCACGTTAGCATGGGTTAGACGGGTTGTCCCGTTGTGGGCAGTGTCCAGTCGGCTGACCTTGTCTTGCTCATCGAAAAACAAAAATAATAAAAAAAATAAGAAACTGTTGTTGTTGTTATTATTTGGGGGATTGGCAGAATCGGTAGAGCAACGAACACCATGCTTTGTGTCATATAGTTACAGCCCTTTACATTCTGGGTTCAAATCCTACCAAGGTTAACTTTGCCTTTCATCCTTACGGGGGGAGTAACCCCCCCCCCCCAAATATAACAGCACGTGCTCAGTGTAGTTGTTGTTGGATCTCCGTCGGTTGTGACGACGAGCGTTCCAGTTTATTCAATCAATGGAACTGGTTACTCATGGAAATTAACGGGAAGTCAGCTAAACATTCTACAAACACATGTAACCTGCGTTAACGCCGTTCTCAGGGAGATTCAGTGAAGCACAATACATGACAAGTATGGACCCTTGAATTTACAGGTACAACAAATTTAATTTTTTTTTTGTTGTTTTTTTTTACTAGATGTGTTGGACTGTGGCGAAATAAAGAGTCTTGCTCAAGAACACAACCCGTTACCGCCACCACCCGTCACCGCCACAACCCGTCACCACCACCACCACCACCCGTCACCGCCACAACCCGTCACCACCACAACCCGTCACCGTCACCACCACCACCCGTCATCGAACTAACGAACTTCCAATCGTAAGTCGAACACCACAACAACTAAACTGTCCTATATAGACGATGGCAGTATTCGGTAGAGAGTCAGACGCTATGCTTTGTAACATAGAGTTACGGCCCTTTACGGTCTGAGTTCAAATCCCGCGCCGAGGTTGAAACTTTGCCTTTCATCCTTACGGGGGTTGATAAAATAAAGTCCCAGTAATGCACTGAGGGTAATTGATGGCCTTGTGTCAAAAGTAGAAACAATTATTTATTGGTATAGACCAGCGTCCCCACTCTGCAGCCCTAGGGTTCTTCAAAAAGTCGCTAAGGGTTCCACGAGAAACAGTAATAAATAAACTAATGTATTTTTGAATAATTTTTGTTTAATTTAATATTTATAATTTTGCTACCAACATACGACATATTGTTAGAAAATACTTAGTTATTATAATAAAGGCTTCAGCCCCTTATATTATTTAAAACTAGGTCGTCACCCTTATTAATGGTATATAATAAATTTATACAAGAGTTCCCGGAGACATGAAAACTATTTCAAAGAGTTCCACAAAAACGAAGAGGTTGAGAAACGCTGCCTTTGACTAAGGTGGGTCCAAGGGGAATAACTCTAGATGTATAAAAATTATTCGCGGCCATTAATGATTTTTTCTTTTCGTTTTCCTTTTTTCAAATTTCTGTAGCTTTTATCTCCAACTTCACATTACTCCGAAATAAACCTTATAAATCAGAGGTTGTCAAACGTTTTGGGTCTCACGGCCACGTAAAACCCTCAGCAGCCCCCAACAGAGAGACCTGCCAACACGAAAATTGTAAATAATATATTTAGGGGTTTTTTGAGGCGTTACGTCAGACCGATTTCCTTGAAATTGTAACTATGTATTAGTCAGTCTCTTCATCATACCGTAAGCAAAGAAAATCCAACTTTCTTATGGCCTAGGATCCGCATTAGGTGAAAAACTTCATTTTTTCAGCTTCTTAGAGCTTTTCGGAGGCGTTACGTCTAGCCGATTTTCCCGAAATTTCAAGGCATATTATGCACATTAAAAAAATTCATTTTCTTCATACCCTAAGGCCCGCATTAGGTGAAAACCTGCATTTTTCCTGCTTCATCGAGGAAAATCTTAAAGACTATCCAGTCATCAGAGTATTCGGTTTATTTTCTTTACATATTGTCCAGGCATGCAGTTTTTCCACGATTAGGTCTGTTGGCGGCCCGTGTTCCAAAATACATTATCCCGTGCAACGCCGGGTACCACTGCTAGTAAATAATATAATATATACTATGTATAAATAAATATTATATATTTTTTATTTTACTATATTTATATATATGTATCATTTGATATTTAATATATTATTATATCATCTCTGCCACCCCCTTAGGCCCCAGGGAACCCTTGTATCTTCTCAACGTCCCCTGGGTGGTAGAGGGTGGCATCCACTTTGAGAACCTGTCATAGATGGTTGTAACACACTGCTTTCACATCGAATTTCAATATTTAATTAAAACAAAAACATACACATACATACATATAAATACATACAAATATATACATACATGTATATATACACATTTTTTTTTTCTTTCATTGTTTTGCTGGTTTCATTCGACCCAACTTGCCTATAATTGGAACAAACCCGTCTAACCCATGCTAGTGTGGAAGATAGACGCTAATCAATGATGATATGTCGAGTATTGAAATAACATTTCTTTAAACCACTTCATTCTATTTTCAAAGCAACATTATATAACACTATGTCTAGTATTGCAACGGCTCAGGTGAAATGATCGTGCCATGATTAGGTGGATCTGTGGCGCCAAATTGAAAGATGAGACCCCTTCGACCGTGCTCCACTAGAAGCTGGGTGTAGATGAGATCACTGCTGTCCTTCACACACAATGTTTCTGTTGGTAAGGACATGTACAGCGAACCACGCCATACATCAACTCCATCACTCACTTGGCAGTCCCTGACACTAGTGATCGTGGCTGACCAAGGAAGAACTGTGTTCCACCAGAAGCTGGGTGTAGATGAGATCACTGCTGTCCTTCACACACAATGTTTCTGTTGGTAAGGACATGTACAGCGAACCACGCCATA
>OZ024761.1:12119457-12124457 GCA_964016885.1 Eledone cirrhosa | reverse complement strand
TGACAGATCAGGGTACTCTATCGAAGGCCTTCTCTAGGTCAACAAAAGCTAAGTATAGTGGCTTATTCTTCTCTAAGAACCTCTGTTGTAGTTATCTCACTAAGAAGAAGGCAGCTGTTGTACTTTTCCCAGGCACAAAACCAAACTGTTTCTCATCTAATTGACCCTTTCTCTAAATTAGTTATACATGTATATATATATATATATATATATATATATGTGTGTGTATATGGTTATATAAAAACGCCCCCCCCCCCCCCCTCCAATAAAAAATGGATCCCCCGCCCCAACCGTCCAACCCATGCTAGCGTGGAAGATGGACGTTAAACGATGATGATGATGGTACATACATTAAAACAACAGCAGCAGGTCACAAAATCACATATTTCGATGGCGCAGTTCTATCTTCTGATTATGATACAAGACAAGGTGATTTTATCAGATGCTATTTGCAGAATTATGTAGATAGAGGAAACTATAGAGGTATAAAGCTTATGGACCAGGTTATGAAAGTAACAGAGAGTTATAGCACAGCTGATTAGGGACCGGGTAAAACTAGATAAGATGCAGTTTGGGTTTGTGCCAGGAAAAAGCACCACTGATGCTCTCTTCCTTATGAGGCAGTTGCAGGAAAAGTACCTAGCTAAAAGTAAGCCACTCTACTTGGAATTTGTCGATCTGGAAAAAGCCTTCGACAGAGTCCCCTGTGGGGAGCAGTCAGGAAAGTTAGGGTTAACAATGACTACAGCGAGGAATTTAGCATACAGGTCAGTGTCCACCAGGGCTCTGTTCTTAGCCCTCTCCTGTTTATTATCATATTGCAGGCTATAACAGGAGTTTAAGACCAGATGCCCATGTAACTTCTGTATGCGGATTATCTTACACTTATAGCTGAATCTATGGCGGAACTAGAGAAGAAATTCCCAACATGGAAGCATGGACTAGAAAGACAGGGTTTCAAAGTCAACCTGACAAAGACTAAGGTCCTCATAAGTAGATGAGAAAACAGAACCAATATCCCCTCAGGGAAATGGCTTTGCTCAGTATGTAGGAAAGGTGTAGGTAGGAATTCCATCCTCTGCCCCAAATGCAAACAATGGGTACACAAGAGGTGTAATGGGATCTAAGGAAGCTTAGCTAAGAATGTAAGCTGCACCGGGACAGTAAGCAGCAAACAGCCACAGGAAGCAAGTACCACCAAACTCTGGGAGGGCTCTGTAGAAACAGTAGACAGCTTCTGCTACCTGGGTGACCGAATTAGCAGCGGAGGTGGGTGTTCGGAAAGTACAATAACTAGGGTAAGAACAGGATGGAAGAAGTTCAGGGAGCTACTGCCACTGCTAGCTGCAAAAGGCTTTTTCCTCAAAATGAAAGGCAGACTGTATGATGCGTGTATCCGAACAGCAATGTTACATGGTAGTGAGACCTGGGCGCTGTCTGTGGAAGACTTGCATAGATTAGAAATAAATAAAGCCTGCATGCTCCGATGGATGTGTAATAGTAATATACGTGAACGGCAAAGCATAAATGAATTGAGAGAGAGACTGAGCATAAGAGGAATCAAATGGTGTGTGCAGGAGAGGCAGTTGCGTTGGTATGGACATGTGATGCGTATGAAGGATGACAGCTGCATAAAAAGGTGCAGAGTACTAAAAGTCGATGGAAGCCTTGGAGTGGGGAGACCCAAGAAGACCTGGGATGAGGTGATAAAAGCCGACCTTACCCAATTACACCTCTCAAAGGCAATGACACAGGACTGAGACCTCTGGCGTTACGCAATAATACAGAAGACCCGACCTCCCACGGGTACAAGCCGAAGCTGAAGCATATAGACAATATGCTCCCACCCCCTCCCACTGCAAAGTGGTCCTTGGAGTGTCATGACAAAAAAGCACCCAGCCCACACTGTAGAGTGGACGTGTAGGCACCATGGAAAAAAAGCACCCAGCACTCACTGTAAATGAGGTTGGTCTTAGGAAGGGCATACAGCTGTAGAAATCAAGCCAAAATCAGTTTCCGTATGAGCAAGACAAGGTCAGCCTACCTGGCACTGCCCACAACAGGACAACCCGTCTAACCCATGCTAGTGTGGAAAAATGGCGTAAAACGGTGATGATGATGATGACATGCATACACACTTAGATACATATTCATATATATATATATATATATATATATATATTAATTAAAATAACAGATTAAAGTTTAAGCAAAGAATCGCTACTTTCACCCTTAACGGGATCTTCTGAAACTAACAAAGTCAATCTGTAAACGCAGAACTGGAATTTCTGCGTTTACAGATTGACTTTGTTAGTTTCAGAAGATCCCGTTAAGGGTGAAAGCAGCGATTCTTTGCTTAAACTTTAATCTGTTATTTTAATAAATATTTGCTCTACGGTTCTTATATATTTGATATATATTTTCCTTATCGAGCCCTCTTTGGATTTTAGTCTTCAATTTTATTATTATTACTATATATATATATATATATATATATATATATATATATATATATATCACAGAAAAAAGAGAATCAGTGTTGCGACAAAAGGAATTTATTGGACATATTACAATTGTTTCTCGGGCGACCAGGAAAATCTGCTTCGTTGAATTGAGACGTATCCGAGGACCACATGATTTCAGAGTCAGGTTTGATCACCAGATCGATCGTGCCTCGAGTTGGTCGCCCGAGAAACAAGTGTAATATGTCCAATAAATTCCTTTCATCGCAACACTCATTCTCTTTTTTCTGTGATATCATACTCTGCTCTACGAGGGCATCAAGCGCTCATTCGGCCTACCGCATACGGACGCTTTAAGCATCCAACACCAATTATATATATATATATATGAATATGTATCTAAGTGTGTATGTGTGTGTGGGTGCATGTGTATATATATATATATATATTCATACATACACACACACATAGACAGAATTACTATATGAACATTAAGACTGCGAAGATAAAAATCAATCAATGGAAACAGAGAAAATACACAGGTAGATACCAAACTAAACATTACATTTGACTGTCTGATAACATATTCACAGTAACCTGGACATTTCTTTCGAAATATATACCAACATACCAACATGGGAGTACTCTATGTTTGGGAAGAAGCAGAGTCGGTATAGAGGAAGGTAAAAACCCTCGGTGAGGCTTGATGAATACAGGCCGAAACCCCTTGGTATTGTGGTTGGGTTTTCACCTTCCTATATATATATATAAAAGTGCAGGGTAATCAAAATTGATGGAAGTTATGGAGTAGGCAGACCCAGAAAAACCTGGACGATTTGATAAATTCCAACCTTACACACTTACACCTCTCTAAGACAATGTCACTGGACTGAGATCTTTGGCACTACGCAGTAATACAAAAGACCCGCCTTGCCTATACACAAAGTGAAACCTACAGTCAGTAGGCACCTCCTAACCAAATATACACCCCAACCCACTACCCCTATTCCACCATTCCACTCCCGCCAATACCACCCCTTTCTCTGCAAAGTTGGTCCCACAACATCCAGTCCTAAATAAATGAGGTTGTGTAGGTGTCACAACAAAAAAACACACAGTCCACGCTGTAGTGTGGCCGTGTAGGTAACATGGTAAAAACCTCCCAGTCCACACTGGTTGGTGTTAGGAAGGGCATCCAGCCATAGAAAACCTGCCAGACAGTCCTATACGAGCAAGACAACAACCAATCTTGCCTCACGTGGGACAATTCCCGTCCAAACCCATGCCAGCGTGGAAGATAGACGTTAAACGATGATGATGATATATAACTATATATATGTATATATATATATATATATATATATATATATATATATATAGTTATATTTGGGGAGAGGCATATTGTTATTATTTCTGGCAATATTATAACAATATGCCTCTCCCCAAATATAACTATATATATATATTATACATTATTATATATAATTTAAAAAATGACAAACACTGAGATACAAAAACAATCAGTCTTATTAATTTCATGCTTTGGATGAAAGAGAAAAAAAGTTTGATGTATTGGACGTTGGTCCTTCATCAAGAGTACAAACGTTCAGAGAGAGATTAGAAAATAAAAAAGGAGGTACATGTGAGTGTAGGTGTTGTGTTTGTATCTGGAATGGTGTATATATATATACATATATACATATATATATATATATGTGTGTGTGTGTGTGTGTGTGTATCAGTGTCTATATATTGGTGGAATGGTGTGTGTGTATATATATATATATATATATATATATATATGTGTGTGTGTGCATGTGTGTATATCATATGAGTGTGTATATATTGGTGGAATGGTGTGTGTATGTCAGTGTGTAAATATTGGTGGAATGGTGTATATATATATATGGAGGCACATGGCTTAGTGGTTAGAGCATTGGCCTTGCAATCGAAAGGTTGTGAGTTCAATTCTCAGACCGGGTGATGTGTTGTTTCCTTGAGCAAGACACTTTATTTCACATTGCTCCAGTTTACTCAGCTGTAGAAATGAGATGATAGGGACTGGGGTCCCTATCATTCCACTGCAAAGTCGTCGTGGAGGTGCCACGGCAAAAAAGCACCCAGCACTCACTGTAAATGAGGTTGGTGTTAGGAAGGGCATCCAGCTGTAGAAATCAAGCTAGAATCAGTTCCCGTCCCAGCCTTGCAAGCAGGGAAAAAGCGGACGTAAAAAATGAAAAAAAAAAATGAAATATATATATATATATATATATACATATAGTGGAATGGTGTATATATTGTTTGCGATAGTGTTTAAATGTGTCTGGCTGTATCAACATTGTGTATATATATATATATATATATATATGGTCTGTTTGTGTATATGTCAAATATACAAGAAATTATTTGTGACAAATATGTATCTGTTCATTTATATATACATATACATACTACACTCTTCGGTTTGTTTTCTGTTTTAACTATAATATATATATATATATATATATACATATACATATATATATATACATATACATA
>OZ024761.1:12109457-12114457 GCA_964016885.1 Eledone cirrhosa | reverse complement strand
CACCACTACTACTACTGCTGCTCCTGCTGCTGCTGCTGCTACTACTACCACCACTACTACTACTGCTGCTGCTCCTGCTGCTGCTGCTGCTGCTACTACTACCACCACCACTACTACTACTGATAGTGTTTGTTACTGCTCTTTCTTTCTTTTTCCAACAACCTTTCTTTCTCAAAGATTTCCTAAGATTTCGATTTTTCTGTCTTCTCTCTAAGAAAAGGGCACAGAGAGAGAGAGAGAGAGAGAGAGAGAGAGAGAGAGAGAGAGAGAGAGAGAGAGAGAGAGAGACAAGAGAAGGCAGAGCAAAAGAGAGAGAGACAGACAAGAGAAGGCAGAGCAAAAGAGAGAGAGAGAGAGACAGACAGACAAGAGAAGGCAGAGCAAAAGAGAGAGAGAGAGAGACAGACAGACAGACAAGAGAAGGCAGAGCAAAAGAGAGAGAGAGAGAGAGAGACAGACAAGAGAAGGCAGAGCAAAAGAGAGAGAGAGACAGACAGACAGAGAGAGAGACAGACAAGAGAAGGCAGAGCAAAAGAGAGAGAGAGACAGACAGACAGAGAGAGACAGACAAGAGAAGGCAGAGCAAAAGAGAGAGAGAGAGAGACAGACAGAGAGAGACAGACAAGAGAAGGCAGAGCAAAAGAGAGAGAGAGAGAGACAGACAGACAGACATGCCTCAGATTTTACTAGCTGGCTGTCAATATGTGAATTAAGACATCTGGACAACTCCACAATTTTCCCACAGCTGATAAGAAGAGCAAGACAAAGATAATGTACATATAGAGTGCTGCCAGGCCTGATAACAACAACAACAGCATGAACAACACCACCACCAACAACACAACCACCAACACCAACACCAACACCAACACCACCACTAACAACAACACCAACATCTACAACACTGATACCAACAACACTACCACCACCAACACCAACACCACTAACACTACCAACACCACTAACAACAACACCAACACTACCACCACCAACACCAACACCACCAACACCAACACTACCACCACCACCACCACCAACACCACTAACACTACAAACAACACCAACACTACCACCACCAACACCAACACCAACACTACCACCACCACCACCAACACCAACACCACTAACACTACCAACAACACCAACACTACCACCACCACCACCACCAACAACAACACCACTAACACTACCAACAACACCAACAACACCAACACCAACACCACCAACACCAACACCACTAACACTACCAACAACACCAACACTACCACCACCAACACCAACACCACTAACACTACCAACAACAACAACACCAACACTACCAACAACATCAACAACACCACCAACACTACCAACAACACCAACACCACTAACACTACCAGCAACAACAACACCAACACTACCAACAACATCAACAACAACACCACCAACACTACCAACAACAACACCACCAACACCAACACCACTAACACCACCAACACTACCAACAACACCAACAACAACATATATTTGTGGTCACTCAACCAGAAAGATGAAATAATGAGCCATGACCCAAACAAGTAGATTTTCGGCAATTTGACAATTTTTGTCATTTAATAATCTTACCCATATCATATTATATTATATTATATTATATTATGGGGTTGATAAAATAAAGTACCAGTAATGCACTGGGTCATTGCTGGCCTTGTGCCTAAAGTAGAAACAATTATATTATATTATATTATATTATATTATATCATATATTATATATTATATATTATATTATCATCATCATTTTACGTCCGCTTTTCCCTGCTTGCAAGAGTGGGATGGGTCTCCAGATCTGGAGGTTATGAGGCCCTGTGTTAGTTAAGTTATGAGGTCCTGTAATAGTTAAGTTATGAGATCCTGTACTAGTTAAGTTATGAGGGCCCCATACTAGTTAAGTTATGAGGTCCTGAACTAGTTAAGTTATGAAGTCCTGTACTAGTTAAGTGATGAGGCCTTGTACTAGTTAAGTTATGAGGACGTGTGTTAGTTAAGTTATGAGACCCTGTACTAGTTAAGTTATGAGGCCCTGTACTAGTTAAGTTATGAGGTCCTGTACTAGTTATGTTATGAGGTCCTGTACTAGTTAAGTTATGAGGCCTTGTACTAGTTAAGTTATGAGGCCTTGTACTAGTTAAGTTATGAGGACGTGTGTTAGTTAAGTTATGAGGTCCTGTACTAGTTAAGTTATGAGACCTCTTATTTGGACCCTGAAAGAATAAAAAATTTCTTTGGCAGGAAGATGCCCTACCCCCTGGCCAATGGGGTACCTGTGCTTAAGCACACCTAAGCACAGTGGTAAATCTGCCATGCCCACCACCACCCCACCCAAACCATGCTTCATTGGTACTATCTTTTATCGACCCTTGGAAAGATGGAAGACAAATTTAACCTCAGAACATAAAGGGCCGCAACTAAATACTACAAAGCACGACGTCGGACGCTCTCCCAATTCTGGCCTGTCCACCACGTTTATACAATAACAACATAACTGTTTCTACTTTTGGCACAAGGCCAGCAATTAACCTAGTGTATTACTGGTACTTTATTTTATCGACCCCATAAGGATGAAAGGCAAAGTTATAACCTCGGCGCGGGATTTGAACTCAGACCACAAAGGGCCGTAACTCTATGCTGCAAAGCATGGCGTCCGACCCTCTACCGATACTGCCAATGTGAAGAAATTCTAAAAGTATATATCAGCTAAATATGCAAAGAAATTGAAGAGCACTCGTTAAGTAAAAGGTAGCTGTACATCCAAAGTCCCATGTCTCACCTGCTTCAATTATTTACCTGGTCCTATCATTAAAATATATATTTCAAATAAGACAGGTATTGTAGATTAGAGAAGAAGAAGAAGAAAACTAAGGGATTGTATCACCATATGTGACTATAACAAGCAGACAACAATAGATAGAAAGAGGGAGAAGAAGACGGCAGATAAGATTGTGGACAATAGATAAGAGTATATATATATATATATATATATATATATATATATATATATATATATATATATATAAATATACACGGGTGTGTATGATTGTGTATAGAAGATTATTTTAATAAAAGGAATTCCAACTTATTGCATTTATCTTGCTTTATGTTCATACGAGTTATCACCAAGTCACAACCAGTGACCTCAAGAGACAACAAGGTCCGCCATGTTCAAGAAAGAACATACATACTCACACATGCATCTTTAGGTGTTTAGACTTGTGATGTACTTATATTGACAGAATCTTCCTTAGTATATGGGCAGTTCCCATTAGTACTATCTTTTGTATTTCTCCTATACGCGGGTTTCCTGGGATTTGGGATAAGTAATCATTAGACCCCTTAGGTATCATTCCCAGAGCGCCTACAACCACTGGTATTGTTTTAGTTCTCAATTTCCACATTTTTCCAATTTCTATCTCCAGGTCTTTATACTTGCTCAATTTTTCAAATGTTTTTATATATACATTCTTGTCTTTTGGAACGGACATATCAATTAGCAGGCATACCCTCTTTTTAAAGTCCTTCAGTATTATATCAGGTCTATTTGCATCTATTTTTTGGTCTGTTTGGATGCTAAAGTTCCACAAGATTGAGATGTGATCTTTTTCAAGTATGGGAGGTGGTTGATGCTCCCACCAATTCTTTTGATAGGGCAGGTCAAAATGCTTACACATTATCCAATGTATGTATTGTGCAGCAGTGTCGAGCCTGTTTAGGTATTCGGTTGGAGCGCTAGGACTGCACATTGAAATTATATGATCAATGGTCTCTGGTTGTTTTTTACATACACGGCATAATGGGTTGCATCCATTTTTTATTATGTTGGCTTGGTAAATTTTTGTTGGCAGACACTGATCTTGTGCTGATATAATCAGTCCTTCAGTCTCTGATTTCAGTCCAGAGGATGCCACCACTGATGGGTTAAAGTTTTGTCATCATCAGGATTGTTAGCCCTTTCTGGGGATTTTCCAAACAGAGGCTTTTCTTGCCATTTCTTAGCCAGTTTCTGTAGCAGTTCTTTCTTTGTAGCTACTTTTACCTGCTTTGCTTTTTCTGTGTTTTCCATTTCAGCAGTAAATGGGACTTCTGAAATTTGTAGTCCATTACTGTATCTTTGTGCATCTTTTGTAATGGAGTATCTTTTGATGGTTTCGTGTTTCAAAACGAGTTTGATCATCCAATCATGTGATTCCCTTATTATTATTATTATTATTATTATTATTATTATTATAAATAAAGAAATAAATGAAGATAATTAGAGAGAAAAAATAGAAAGAGAAGATTTCTATTCAAAACGTTTTTTCCCAAACTCAGTGATTGATGTTAAAATTTTGAGTATTGGGAGGGGTTTTAGGGGTCAACAAGGAATTGCCAACAACCCCTCCAGATATTTGATACAAGTCTGAAGAAATGATGGAGATCACACGGAGATGAAAGACTTGCTGAGATACTGAATAACTGATATATATGTGTGGATATATGTGTGTGGTTATATGTGTGTGTGTGTGGATATATGTGTGTGTGGATATATGTGTGTGGATATATATGTGTGTGGATATATGTGTGTGTGTGTGGTTATATGTGTGTGTGGATATATGTGTGTGTGGATATATGTGTGTGGATATATGTGTGTGTGGATATATGTGTGGATATATGTGTGTGGATATATATGTGTGTGGATATATGTGTGTGGATATATGTGTGTGGATATGTGTGTGTGGATATATGTGTGTGGATATATGTGTGTGGATATATATGTGTGTGGATATATGTGTGTGTGTGTGGTTATATGTGTGTGTGGATATGTGTGTGGATATATGTGTGTGGATATATGTGTGTGGATATATGTGTGCGGATATATGTGTGCGGATATATGTGTGCGGATATATGTGTGTGGATATATGTGTGTGGATATATGTGTGAGTGTGTGTGGATATATGTGTGCAGACGTGTGTGAATATATGTGTGGATAT
>OZ024761.1:12094457-12104457 GCA_964016885.1 Eledone cirrhosa | reverse complement strand
GTCTCGACAGCTAACAACTGATGCAGGTAGTTTGTTCCATGGAAGTTTTAAAGGATGCAGTGTCTCGACAGCTAACAACTGATGCAGGTAGTTTGTTCCATGCTTCAGCAACTCTGAGCGTGAAAAAATGTTTCTGAAAGTCATGGGAGCTGTGCTGTTTTATGACTTTGTAGGCATGCCCACTTGTGTTAGACACATGGAAATCAAAAAGGTGCTCAGGGTTGTTGTTGTTGGCAAGATGGTTAAAGATTTTTTTAACAAAAACTCATGTAAGGTGTGTAAAATTACACAGCAGGTGTGTAAAACTATATACCAGAATTCTCTTTTAGCTACACCTTTTCATTTTCTTTTTTCTTCTTCCTTTAACCCTTTAGCATTTAAACCGGCCATATCCGGCCAGAATTCTCTCACCTCTTTCTGTTCAAACCAGCTGTAGCCAGCTGCTCATACTGATCCTATGGTATTGTTCTCAAAATAAAAATCAGATCCTCATAGATTCGATTTTATGTGAGATAAAGCCTTTACCATGAAATTACAATAGTATATATAGAGTAATGTAAATGTTATGTGAGATATTATATGAGGTAAAGACTTTACTGTTAAAATATACAATAGTATATATAGAGTAATGTAAATGTTATGTGAGATATTATGTGAGGTAAAGCCTTTACTGTGAAAATACAATAGTATATATAGAGTAATGTAAATGTTATGTGAGATATTATGTGAGGTAAAGACTTTACTGTTAAAATACAATAGTATATATAGAGTAATGTAAATGTTATGTGAGATATTATGTGAGGTAAAGACTTTACTGTTAAAATACAATAGTATATATAGAGTAATGTAAATGTTATGTAAGATATTATGTGAGGTAAAGCCTTTACTGTGAAAATACAATAGTATATATAGAGTAATGTAAATGTTATGTGAGATAGTATATGAGATAAAGACTTTACTGTTAAAATACAATAGTAAATATATAGGGTTAATAGTGCAGTTTTGTTTTTATTAGATACTGCTCAAATTATTTTTATATAATGTCAATGGCCTTTCATGACATTGTGAGGTTTCATATATTAAATAAATTGTGATAAACTCATTAGTCTATGTAGGATAAAAACAGATTTCTCAGCTGTAATAGGGAGCAATCACTGTGAGAAACCTTACTATAATTCTTACATGTTATCGAGTTGATTTATAGTAGAAAAGTGTTAAATGTATCTATGTATACTTGTAGGATATAATGTGGCAATGACAAATCAATGCTACAAGAATCAGTCAGTCGAACTCCCACTGTCATCGCCCCCATCTCTCTCGCCCTCCCCATCTCTCCGTATGGTGAGCAGATGGGGTTCCACGTGCTGGCCTCCCCACAGCCCCGGCGGACAGGATGGAGAAGGCGTTTCCTCGGAGGATGGTGAGGATGACGTGCTGGAAGAGCCATTCCAACTCGTGAGGCTCACACCTGCGGCTGGCCAGCTCAGCGCCTATGGTGGTTAGTAGTGAGGTAGCCCTAGGGCCGAGGACACCAGAAGTCTCCACTGCCAAGGGTACAACCGCAAACCTGTTGGAGAGCGACCGGTACTTGGAGAGTTTGGCCTCTTCAGCCCCCCGACGTGCAGCAGAACCTGGGTTAGTTGCAGACAGCACCAGGTTGCGGATGCCTGCTGTTATTGTTGCTGTTGTTGTGGTGGTGGTAGCTACTAAGATGGCCGGATGTGATCTGAGGGAGATTTTGCTACTATTTCTTGTAAGTCAAATGAGTTACAAAAATAATAACAGTTCTGGCATGGGTTCTACAGCTTGCTGGATCTACTGTAATGTGTAGTGGCAATGGATTTTACTCCAGTGTTATTACCCCTGTCAGATGGGGGTTGCAGGACCATTATAAAACACACCTGGTACACACTGTGAAGAGGCTGGCATTAGGAAGGACACCCAGCTGTAGAACCCATGCCAGGCTAGTACCGATGAGGTAGTAGATACAGTCATATGAGCTGTCCAACTCAAGTAAGCTTGGAAATTAGATGTAAAACAAGGATAATGAGAATAGTATTTCGTGAATGATTTTCCTGAAATATATCTACTGGCATGGATGTGTTGCTAAGGAGCTCACTTAGCAACCATGAGGTTTGGGTTTCATTCCTACTATGTGGCAAATTGGACAGGTATTGTCTACTACAGCCTTCAGATGACCAATGCCTTCATCATCATCATTACCGTTTAACCCTTTAGCATTTAAACCGGCCGTATTCAGACCAGAATTCTCTCACCTCTTTCTGTTTAAACTGGCCATAACTGGCCGTAACTGGCCATAACTGGCCGTAACTGGCCATAACTAGCCATAACTGGCCATAACTGGCCGTAACTGGCCACTCATACAAACATTATGGTATTTTTCTCAAAAAAAGATGACAAAGATCTTGTAGATTTGATATTATGCGAGATAATTATGTAAGATAATGCGTTTACTACAAAAATACAATAGTAAACACAGAGTAATGTAAATGCTAAAGTGTTAACATCCATTTTCCACTCTAGCATGGGTTAGACAAGTTGTCCCACTGTGTGTTAAGTCAGATCAGATGAACATGTCTTGTTCATACAGGAACTGTTTCTGGTTTGATTTCTACGGCTGGAGGCCCTTCCTAACACCAACCACATTACAGTGTGGACTGGGTGCTTTTTGTCGTGAACACAAAAGGTACCCCAACTCCCACTGTTACCGTCCCCATCCCTCCTGCACTCCCCATCTCTCACTATTGTGACCCACTCACCTATAGACACTCACACACACACACTCACACACACACACACACACACTCACACACACACACACACACACGTATGTGTGGACCTGTAACTCTTGAGAGAGTCATAGAGGTGCCATATTGCCATATTTCTAGGGCGTTTTTTTTAAACCTCTACTTGACCTCAGTACAAGCATGGTATTATATATGTAGGGTCCCATAACACTTGATAGAGTCGTAGGGGCTCCATATTGACATACAACAGCGTTTTTAGGGCGGTGGTGGTGGTGACGGTGGTGATAGTGGTGGTGGTGGTGGTGATAGTGGTGGTGGTGGTGGTGATAGTGGTGGTGGTGGTGGTGATAGTGGTGGTGGTGGTGATGGTGGTGATGGTGGTGGTGGTGGTGATAGTGGTGGTGGTGATAGTGGTGGTGGTGGTGGTGGTGGTGGTAGTGGTGATAGTGGTGGTGGTGGTGGTGGTGGTGATAGTGGTGGTGATGGTGGTGGTGGTGATAGTGGTGGTGATGGTGGTGATAGTGGTGGTGGTGGTGGTGGTGGTGATAGTGGTGGTGATGGTGGTGGTGGTGATAGTGGTGGTGGTGGTGGTGATAGTGGTGGTGGTGGTGGTGGTGGTGATAGTGGTGGTGGTGGTGGTGGTGGTGGTGATAGTGATAGTGGTGGTGGTGGTGGTGGTGTGGTAGTGGTGGTGGTGGTAGTGGTGGTGGTGGTGATGGTGGTGGTGGTGTGGTAGTGGTGGTGGTGGTGGTGATAGTGGTGGTGGTGGTGGTGATAGTGGTGGTGGTGGTGGTGATAGTGGTGGTGGTGTGATAGTGGTGGTGGTGGTGGTGGTGGTGGTGATGATAGTGGTGGTGGTGGTGGTGATGGTGGTGGTGATAGTGGTAGTGGTGGTGGTGGTGATAGTGGTGGTGGTGGTGGTAGTGGTGGTCGTGGTGGTCGTGGTGGCGGCTGTGGTGGTGGTAGTGGTGGTAGTGGTGGTCGTGGTGGCGGCTGTGGTGGTGGTAGTGGTGGTAGTGGTGGTCGTGGTGGCGGCTGTGGTGGTGGTAGTGGTGGTGGTGGTGGTCGTGGTGGCGGCTGTGGTGGTGGTGGTAGTGGTGGTGGTGGTGATAGTGGTGGTGGTGGTAGTGGTGGTGGTGGTAGTGGTGGTAGTGGTGGTAGTGGTGGTGGTGGTGGTGGTAGTGGTAGTCGTGGTGGCGGCTGTGGTGGTGGTAGTGGTGGTGGTGGTGGTCGTGGTGGCGGCTGTGGTGGTGGTAGTAGTGGTGGTGGTGGTGATAGTGGTGGTGGTGGTAGTGGTGGTGGTGGTAGTGGTGGTAGTGGTGGTGGTGGTGGTGGTAGTGGTAGTCGTGGTGGCGGCTGTGGTGGTGGTGGTAGTGGTGGTGGTGGTCGTGGTGGTGGTGGTGATGGTGGTGGTGGTGTGGTAGTGGTGGTGGCGGCTGTGGTGGTGGTGGTGGTGGCGGCTGTGGTGGTGGTAGTGGTGGTGGTAGTGGTGGTTGATATAACAAATAGCTGCCTAGTTTATTAAAATAATAACATAAAAAAAAATTGGCCTAGAGTGAAAAGAAAACTCACCAGCACCTTACCTACCTACCTTCTTACTTACCTACCCACCTACCTACCTTCTTACTTACCTACCCACCTACCTACCTTCTTACTTACCTACCCACCTACCTACCTTCTTACTTACCTACCCGCATATCTACCCATCCCACCCCTACCTACCTATTCAGCAATACTACATGCTAGCTGACCTTTAAAAAACATTGACAGTAATGAGTAATTACAGTGAGAGGGGGGGGGGGGGAAGAAGACAACATTGTCAGACAGCTAGATCAGAACTACAGGGCTTATATATATATATATATATCATCATCATCGTCATCGTCGTTTTATGGCCATTCTTCCATGCTAGCATGGGTTACACGGGTTGTCCTGTTGTGGGCAATACCAGGTCCACTGACCTTGTCTTGCTCATACAGGAACTGATTCTGGCCACATTTCTACAGCTGGATGCCCTTTCTAACACCAACCTCATTTACAGTGAGTGCTGGGGTTTTTTTCTGTGGCGCCTACACATCCACTTTACAGTGTGGGCTGGGTGCTTTTTTGCCGTGGTGCCTCCACGACCACTTTGCAGTGGAATGATAGGGACCCCAGTCCCTATTATCTCATTTCTACAGCTGAGTAAACTGGAGCAATGTGAAATAAAGTGTCTTGCTCAAGGAAACAACACATCACCCGGTCTGAGAATTGAACTGACAACCTTTCGATTGCAAGACCAATGCTCTAACCACTAAGCCATGTGGAAAAAGTTTATGGCAAACTTTTTCCATATATAGGTCGGTAAGTCCACCTCATATATGCCTTTGGTTTTATCGGAGAGGACATGGAGATTGGGGGAACTTTTCATTTTCCGCATTCCGTCTATTAGATAGGCCTGGAATGGTGGGTTGGCTCTACGAAATTTTATGTCTCTGATCATTTTGAAGAGGTCTTCCTCAAATGGTTCATGTAGGCTGTTGGTGGGTGGTGCTTTATTCATTTAGAAACCGAACTTATCATTGGTAGATGCTACATCAGGGTAGTCAAAGAAGAAGACTCTCCATATATATATAGAGAGATATATGTTATATTTTGTATCTCTGCTCTGTAATACATCGGATAACTTACATTGAGCTTTGTCTCTTCCTGGTAGTGCTTAATACTACACTTTCATATTTACAATTCTATATAACTCATATATAAGTATAAATATTATTATATACTAGCAGTAAAGCCCGGCGTTGCTCGGGGTCGCTCAGTAGCTGTGTTAAAGTTACAATGTTAAGTTTCTTTTTTGGCTTAAAAACTGTAGTGTCTACTGTGCAGACTTGCATGTGGTGTTTTTGATTAATATTCCCTCAACCAACAATATGCCTTATGAAGTTAAGAAAACATAACGATAACCCGAATGTTATAACAAAAGAGGATGCTGGGGATAAAAACTGCACTGGTTATTTATTAACAAAGATCGAAAATGTAAACACTGCAACGCAGAGAAAAACATTAGCGTAACCAAATTATCAGTTATGTCTGTCTGCACGCCTATATCACCTCTCTGCACGACTGTCTGTCTGCACGCCTATATCACCTCTCTGCACGACTGTCTGTCTGCACGCCTATATCACCTCTCTGCACGACTGTCTGTCTGCACGCCTATATCACCTCTCTGCACGACTGTCTGTCTGCACGCGTATATCACCTCTCTGCACGACTGTCTGTCTGCACGCCTAACGACGAAATATTTGCTTGTTTTACGTAGTCTTTAAATAGACTTGTTTTCAAGTAAAAATATTGTTTTAAAATGCTTTTAAATGGAAATGAAGCAAAACGGAAGTTTAGTGTTCGAACTGATGAATTTTGCAGGTCAATATTTTGCTGGCTCGACAACTGTTAAAGCCAGCGTAATTTTTTATGTAAGACGCTCAATGTAAACAGAACAAAGGGAAATAACTGATAACTTACGCTCAAAAATCGATACATTATATTCGATTTCGTCACATAGGGTGGGTCAATTTGAAATTTTTTTTTCCGATGTCTTCGCTAGGGCTCAATGTACAAGTATAGCAATTTCGGTGCAATTCCGTGAGAGATTCTAAGAGGAGATGTGTGCCAAAAATCGATAGACAGACAGACAACCACAGTTTTATATATATAGATTAAGGCGGTGGATTCGCAGTATCAGTAGAGGGTCGGACACCATGCTTTGAAGCATAGAGTTACCTCCCTTTATGATCTGAGTTCAAATCCTGCCGAGGTTAACTTTGCCTTTCATCCTTACGGGGTCGATAAAATAAAGTACCAGTAATGTACTGGAGTAATTGCTGGCCTTGTGCCTAAAGTAGAAACAATTATTATTTGTGGTATATAAATGTTGAGATTTGATGTAATAAATCACTGCCAAGACTGGAATTGAACCATCAAGACTGTTGAGGTATGTCATACATCAATTCATGTATTTTATCTGACGAGGACGTACTGAAAAAACAGCACAGTACCTTCGAAATATATATAATAAAACATCTCTTTTGATTATGTGAATGTCTTCATTTGTTAATATTTTGAATTATATATATATATACAATACATATATATCTATATATATCTATATACAATACATATATATCTATATATACAATACATATATATATATATATATATATATATATATACAATACATATATATCTATATATACAATACATATATATATATATATATATCTATATATACAATACATATATATATATATATATATATATATATATGCAAAAGTTCTATTTAAAGTTGTTGGGATACAACAAGTAAATATTTTTATAACTGATATAAAGCACTCGACAAGTATTTGGAGTAGATATACGATATTAATAAATGGAAACTATATTTATAAAACCATATTTATTTCATTATACATATTTCAGGGATACCAAATTAAATTATGGTGTGCTTTCATCAGATAAAATATAATATAGAGCAGTTTTACAAATAAGATTTGACATACCCTTTTAAAATGCAACCATTATTTTTGGAAGCCATCTGGATAGCTTCCAAATGGCTTCCAAAAATAATGGTTGCATTTTAAAAGGGTACGTCAAAGCTTATTTGTAAAACTGTTATATATTGTATTTTGTCTGATGAAGGCATACCATAATTTAATTTGGTATCCCTGAAATATGTATAATGAAATAAATATGGTTTTATAAATATAGTTTCCATTTATTAATATCGTATATATATATATATGTATATATATATATATATATATATATATATATATATATATATATATATATACAATATATATATATATATATATATATATATATATATATATATATATATATATATATATATATCTTTGCTTCCAATTCCACGAGATATATATATCTTTGCTCCCAATAAACGAGAATGCTGAGGATGGCTCTGAACATTAATCAGTATACACTGAGGATGAAAAACTCAGAGCTGTATGGGAGCATCCCAAAAGTCAGCTCAAAAGTGACACAGAGGAGACTGAGGTTGGCTGGACATGCTCACCGACATCCAGAGTTGACATTGCACTCAGTGCTCCTTTGGGAGCCCCTACGTGGACACACTAGAAGAGGAAGACCAAGGTTAACATATGTTGATGCCCTAAGGACAGACACTGGTCTGTTGGAGACGCAGGACATGGCAGCGATAATGAGGGACAGAGACCGCTGGGGAGAACTCGTCCATGGATCTCGGGAATTTTACCCGCCTTAGATAGATATATATATATATATATATATATATATATATATATATATATATGTATATATATGAGCATACAACAGTTTCAAACATCACTGACAATATTGGAAGAGCAGTGTTCTCAGGGTCACTGTTTAGAGACAGTAGGTGTGAAAGTCATTGTTAATGATTATGTCAAAGTCACTTTTATGTCAAGGTCATTGTTTCTTCAATGGAGTACATATCCTGGTCTCAGGTGTATAGGTTGTCAGAGAATAACACCTGTTTGTGTCTTTAAAGACAATAAAACTTTAAGGGAAATTCACCTGTCTGGTCTCCTGTTATTTTAATCTTAACTAATATATATATATATATATATATATATATATATATATATATATAAATAAAAAATAATAATGAAAATATTGTGTACAGTGCTCAGGTGCACTACAACTCATCAAAAGTGTATGTATAGTTCATAGGGTAATGTACAAATGTCAGGAAAATGAACAGTGCATGAGTCATGATATACACATGTGTGCATGTGTATGGAAGGGGTACATCAGGTGCTGTTTACTCGTATATATATATGTATATATATATGTACATATATATATACATATATTCATGTGTATATACATATATATATATATACATATATATATACATATATATATACATACATATATACATACATATATATATATATAAGAAGAACAGATAGAGACATTTAACGTAGAAGAGAACTGGGAGTTCCTAAAAAATAACTTACTAGAGGCGACGGATGAGGTTTGTGGCTGGAGTAAGACCTCAAGCAGGAGGAGAGTGACTTGGTGGTGGAACAATAAGGTAGATGAAGCAGTCAAGGCCAAGAGACAGGCATGGAAAGAATGGAAGAACGGGGGGAGCAGGGTACATTACATAGAGACCAAGAGGGAAGCTAGGCGACAAGTATACTTAGCTAGGAGGGAAGCAGAGGATAGAAAATTCAAGCATGTTTTACAACGTGAGGACCAGAAACAGGAGGTATTCAAGATTGCGAGGCAGTGTGTCAGAGATAGTTGTGATGTCATTGGAGAGAAGTGTATCCGGAATGATAAAGGTGAGCTTGCCCTCACAAGTGCTGAGAAGAAAGATGCATGGAAGAGTCATTATGATAGATTACTAAATGAGGAGAATGCATGGGAAGAAGAGACCCTACCCCACGTAGACCCTATAGAGGGACCAGCAGTACAAGTCAGCGGCAGCGTAGTAAGTAAGGCAATCAGAGATATGAAGATAGGGAAGGCAACCGGTCCATCGGGTATAGCTGCCGAGATGCTGAAGGCATCTGGGTCTGTAGGTCACACTATAACCACACGTATCGTTAACCAGGTAATACTAGAGGGGGCCATACCAAAAGATTGGTGCAGTAGCATCATTGTCAACTGCTACAAAGGTAAAGGCGATGCACTAGATAGAGGAAACTATAGAGGTATAAAGTTGATGGACCAGGTCATGAAAGTAACAGAAAGAGTTATAGCACAGCTGATTAGGGACCGGGTGAATATAGACGAGATGCAATTTGGGTTTGTTCCAGGGAAAGGCACCACTGATGCGCTCTTCCTTGTGAGGCAATTACAGGAAAAGTACCTAGCTAAAAGTAAGCCACTCTACTTGGCATTTGTCGACCTTGAGAAAGCCTTTGACAGAGTTCCACGTGCAGTAATCTGGTGGGCTCTTAGAAAACTAGGAGTAGATGAATGGCTTGTGAAAGCGGTACAAGCCATGTATAGGGGAGCAGTCAGCAAAGTTAGGATTGGCAATGAGTATAGCGAGGAATTTAGCGTACAGGTTGGGGTCCACCAGGGCTCTGTTCTTAGCCCTCTCCTGTTCATCATAGTCCTGCAGGCAATAACGGAGGAGTTTAAGACCGGATGCCCATGGGAACTCCTGTATGCTGATGACCTCGCACTCATAGCTGAATCTATGGTAGAACTAGAGA
>OZ024761.1:12076957-12086957 GCA_964016885.1 Eledone cirrhosa | reverse complement strand
TGTTTGTATGTGTATGTATGTGTATGTATGTCTGTGTATGTATGTGTTTGTATGTGTATGTATGTATATGTATGTGTATGTATGTGTATGTCTGTGTATGTATGTGTTTGTATGTGTTTGTATGTGTATGTATGTGTATGTATGTGTATGTCTATGTGTATGTATGTGTATGCATGTGTATGTATGTGTATGTCTATGTGTATGTATGTGTATGTATGTGTATGTATGTATGTCTATGAATGTGTATGTCTGTGTATGTATGTATGTCTGTATATGTATATGTATGTCTATGTGTCTGTATATGTATGCGTATATATGTGTATGTCTGTGTATGTCTGTGTGTATGTATGTCTATGAATGTAGATGTCTGTATGTCTGTATATGTCTGTGTATATATGTGTATGTATGTCTGTATATGTATATGTATGTCTATGTATGTGTATATATGTGTATGTATGTGTATGTATGTGTATGTATGTGTATATATGTTTATGTATGTGTATGTATGTATGTGTATGTATGTGTATATATGTGTATGTCTGTGTATGTCTGTGTATGTCTGTATATATATGTATGTCTATGTGTATGTGTATGTCTGTATGTCTGTATGTGTATCTATGCGTATATCTGTGTGTATATGTGTATGTCTGTATGTATGTATGTGTATGTCTGTATGTGTATGTATGTGTATGTCTGTGTATGTATGTGTATGTATGTGTATGTATGTGTATGTCTGTATGTGTATGTAGAGTTATATATATGTATGTGCCTCTATGAATATACATATATATATATATATATATATATATATGAATATATAAATATAAATATATATAAATATATCATTGATTTTTTTCAAGCTAATTGAATTGTTTGCTAGTCTACCTCACAGAACTAACAGGTGTCTGAATACATATCGAAATGTGTGTATATGCATATGTGTATGTGTATATATGCATGTGTATATATGTGTTTATGTATATATATATATATATGTGTGTGTGTGTGTGTGTGTGTGTGTGTATATATGTGTGTATATATATATATATATGTGTGTGTGTATTTATATTTACAAATATATATATGTGTGTATTTATATTTACAAATATATATATATATGTGTGTGTGTGTGTGTATATGTGTATGTATGTATGTATATGTATATATAAATATATATATATATGATTATGTGATTTTGAATGTAAACACATACATATATACTTCACACAATAAGATACATATAGAGACACATACATACAGACGCAGGCTCCACATACATAGACACAGGTCCCACATACACACATTATATTACTACTATAAGCTGTATATATATATTTAACCCCTTTCATATCAAACTGCCAAAACCTCCCACCTCTAACCCAAGCAAAACTTCTTTTTTTTCAAGTGTTTATATTTATCTAAAAGCTTTCCATCATCATTCTGTGTAAGAACCTTTAAGTTATGCTCCAAAAACCAGCTTAATAATAACAAAGTTAGTTATATTACTAAATACTTCTAAATTCTTGATTAGTTTCAAAATTAATTGAAGGAAATAAGGGATGTATTTCATTAAAAATATAGTAACAAGTCAATTAAATTATTATCCCAGCATCAGCTTCAAACGGTTTCAAATTTTCAACAAAAACCAGCAATTTTAAATTTTCATGCCAAGCCTAACTTTTGGTCATCATTCTTGAGTTCTGACTGAAAGAATGGGATCACGAATACAAGCGGAAGAAATTGGGATTCCTCCAAAAGGTCCTTGGAATAACGTTACTCTATAAAAAGGGTTAATTTTTCATATGGTTTGTCAATTCAAATCTTTATTTTTGGGGACACCCTCTATATAATAGATATTAAGGAGGTCTTTGAAACTGGAAGAATGAGAAAATTCTTGGAATAACAAATACATACAATTTCTAAAATATAAAGTTAAAATAAATGAAATAATTCAGTTCACACAAATATATATGTTACAACAATATATTACATATAACTTCAGATATGGAGATGGTGTTGTTGTTGTTGTTGTTATTTGGTGGGATGGTGGAGGGGGGAGGGGGTCCTCATTTCAAAACTTTAAGTCGAAGTCATACATACTCTGAGAATTTGATACACACTGATAATAACATCTTGACTGTTTCACACATACATACATGAATGTGTGTGTGTGTGTGTGTGTGTGTGTGTGTGTATCATCATCATTGTTTAACGTCTATCTTCCACGCTAGCATGGTATATATATATATATATATATATATATATATATATACCCACACACACATATATGTATATATATACATGATGGCAACCCCCTCGTTATCAAGTATAGCCATTGCACGATATACCATTATTAATAATTATCAATTAATTCTATCGTGCAATGCCTGAGCGTGAAGATATATTTTAAAGTGAGGAAAGACGGCACTGAGCCAATCCCACTCTCTGAGAGACAGTAGCTATAACCCGAATAGAAGAATAGATCAACATCATCGGTAACTACTGAGCTGCAGGTTTTATGTCGGAGTTATCCCAGTTTCCTGAGTTGCCTTCGCCTAGAAGAATGCCCCGACAAGGGCTAGGGGTCCTTCACTCCCAGTGGTTTACCACGCGATTGAGTATCCAGTATATACATACACACATACATACACCAGTGAGAAAATCAGGGAGGAAGAGAATATTTAGAAACCTCAGCTTCCCTATTCAGATTAATTTCCTTGTTAAATTTTTTGGAAGTCTTGCATATTTTTGCTGTTCCGCTTCTGTATTTGAAGTGCAAAGTGCATGGTACCTGGGCACTTTCTACGTCTGAAAGCACCACCCTTTAGATTAGAGGTTCTCAAAGTGGGTGCTACCCCGCCGGGGGTGGGGGTGGGGTGAGAAGATCCAGGGGGGGGGGGGGAATAGGCTTGGGGTGCGTTGATGGTATTATGTGGCTGTGAGGGGGGCGGTGGCTCCAAAAGTTTGAGAATCTTTGCTTTAGATATTAGCACTTTTTTTCCTAACATAGCTAAGTGTTCCAATAAGTATTAAATATATATATATATATACATATATTTCTGGGATATCATATTAAAAATATGGTATGCCTTCCTCAGACAAAATACAATATATAAGCTGTTTTATAAATAATTTTGACATACCTTAGAATAATGCAACTTCCATTTAATATGATATCCCAGAAATATATATAACGAAATATATATATACATATATATATACATACATACATATATATCTATAGACTCATATATATACTCTTTTACTCTTTGACCTGTTCCAGCCATCTGGCTGTATTTATACACATTTATATACATATATATAAATATATATATATATATATATATATATATATATATATATATATATATATACACATTTATATGTATATATATATATACATTCAAAGAATAAATCCGAGCATTTAATCATTACAAAATAGTGAATGACATATATATATATATATATACTTATATATCTATATATATGTACAATAGAACTTTAACACACACATATATATATAAATATATATCGTGAGGTCGTGTGTTCGATTCACAGACCGGGCGATGCGTTATGTCCTTGAGCAAGACACTTTATTTCACATTGCTCCTTCTACCTGGAGTTGCGACCGATAGATAACATTAGCAACTGGAAAGACCAATGGAAACATTGTTTCCTCGGTCCGATTTGACAAATGTCGATCGTTCCTTTAATATATATAGAATAGAAAGCGAAAAATCAGTGATGCATCTGGACTCAATTTATTGTGTGTTACAATTGTTTCGCTGGCAGATAGCTCGAGACGCGATCATTGTGGGGATCTGTCTGATTCTGTACCCGCAGGTTCGACGGACACGTCTAATGAGTTCGGAGACTGGGGTCCCTATCATTCCACTGCAAAGTGGTCGTGGAGGTGCCACGGCAAAAAAGCACCCAGTACTCACTGTAAATGAGGTTGGTGTTAGGAAGGGCATCCAGCTGTAGAAATCAAGTCAGAATCAGTTCCCGTATGAGCAAGACAAGGTCAGCCGACCGGACACTGCTCGCAACAGGACAACCCGTCTAACCCATGCTAGCGTGGAAGAACGGACGTTAAACAGTGATGATGATGATGATATATATATATAAAACTCCCTCAGACTTTTCCAGTTACTGCTGGACCAAGGATACTGATTAGCATAGAGCTTCTATAATCTCTACAAGGACATATATTGGTAAACTCCAATATAACCTAACATATACCATATATTCATCATCATCATCACCGTTTTACGTCCGTTCCTCCACACTAGCATAGGTTAGACGGGTTGTCCTGTTGTGGGCAGTGACCATGGCTTGCTCATACAGGAACTGATTCTGGCTTGATTTCGACAGCTGGATGCCCTTCCTAACACCAACCTCATTTACAGTGAGTGCTGGGTGCTTTTTTGCTGTGGTACCTCCACGACCACTTTGCAGTGGAATGATAGGGACCAATGATAGGGACCGCAGTCCCTATCATCTCATTTCTATAGCTGAGTAAACTGAAGCAACGTAAAATAAAGTGTCTTGCTCAAGGAAACAACACATATATATTATTATTATTATTATTAATATTAATGGATTAGCAGTATTGGTAGAGGGTCGGACGCCATGCTTTGACGCATAGAGTTACGGCCCTTGCCATTCTGAGTTCAAATCCCACCGAGGTTAACTTTGCCTTTCATCCCTATGGGGTCAATAAAATAAAGTACCAGTAATGCACTGGGTAAATTGCTGGCCTTGTGCCAAAAGTAGAAACAATTATTACTATTAATATTTTTTTTACAGGTTTTATATGTAAACCCCCCACTGTCCCCATCTATTGTATAGTCCCCTATATTGGCCCTTGTGGCTAATAAAAGAAACCATTATTATTGTTAATATTTTGGTTAACTTTGTCTTTCATCCTTTCAGGGGTCGATAAAATAAAGAATAAAGTAACAGTGGATTCCCTAGGGTAATTGCTGGCCTTGTAGCAAAAGTAGAAACAATTATTTTATATATATATATATATATATATATATAATGGATTACACAAAATCTGTGGATAAAATTTCTGTCTTGACTTTTTTTGAATTGAGATTGAATTATTTTCCCATATCTTACGTTAAATATTTTCCATCTTGACGTAATAGTCACTTATATGTATGAATTACTGTTGGCTTCTTGCTCACATTAATTTCTCTATTTTCATTTATATATATATATATATCATCATCATCATTTCATTTCATTTTACGTCCACTTTTCCCTGCTTGCAAGGGTGGGACGGGAACTGATTCTGGCTTGATTTCTACAGCTGGATGCCCTTCCTAACACCAACCTCATTTACAGTGAGTGCTGGGTGCTTTTTTTTTGCCGTGACACCTCCACGACCACTTTGCAGTGGAATGATAGGGACCCCAGTCCCTATCATCTCATTTCTACAGCTGAGTAAACTGGAGCAATGTGAAATAAAGTGTCTTGCTCAAGGAAACAACACATCACCCGGTCTGAGAATTGAACTCACAACCTTTCGATTGCAAGGCCAATACTCTAACCACTAAGCCATGTGCCTCCATAGATATATATATAATTATAAAATAACAGGAGGCTAGACTGGTGTAATTCCTTAAGAGGTTTATTATACTATGATCATTTCATTGACCGGGCAGACGGGTGAGTTGCATTACGTTGAGTACTCTCCCTAATAATTCATCAAGGTTGACCATACGGAATGACTAGTTCTATCCAGTGGTGAACCAACAAACCTAAATATATATATATATATATACATAATGTGTGTGTATATATATCAAAAGTATATATTGAGTTAGAAACTTGGAATAGTCCCTTACAATTAAAATAGCTCAAGGAAAATATTTTTCCCGACCGTGTAATATAATTCAATATAATAAAGATAAACACAGATATATACATATCTGTGTTTAAATTATAAGGAACCATAGCGAATTTGGTCCTTTATAATTTTGAACACAGATATGTATATATCTGTGTTTATCTCTATTATATTGAATTATAGGAACAAGTATGACCCCGACAGCAGAGCTCAAGCCGTTTTGACGGCTATTAGTGGACTAAATAAGAATTTTTAGCCTGGTAAATAAATAGCCGAACTTCTCAGGGGGTATTTCCTTGTTTGGTAAGATAGTAATTGTCGAGAGGATTGGTCAAAAGTTTGTTGTAAAGACAGATGAATGTATCATGGCATTTAGTGAGAGGTAGGGGTGGCTGAACTTGCTGGTAGAACAAAGAGGGAGTGGGGGAAACCCAGTGAAGCTTTGAAAGTGAAATCTATACAGCAGATTCTAAGGATAGTGTATAGAAGGTCGAAAAAAGTGTACTGGAGAAGAGGGGGGGGGGTGAAAGAATAGGTAAATCGAAAGGGAGTAAAAAAACTAAAAATACTTATTTAGTCCAGAAATAGCTTGAGCTCTGCCGCCGGGGTCATACTTGTTCCTATTACCCACTCTACTACCCTAAGTATTGAGTACTTTGGTGCGTTATGGTCATCTGGTTCCTTACCACATTTCCTTCGTTATATTGAATTATATATATATATATATATATATATGCATGTATGTATATATCATCATCGTTTAACGTCCATCTTCCACGCTAGCATGGGTTTGGGAAGATATATATATATATGCATGTATGTATATATATATATGCATGTATGTATATATATATGCATGTATTAGGTATAGGATTATCCAAGATGTAGTAATGGTTAATTACTACACTTATTATTCATTCTTTATATATATGCATGTATGTATGTATATATATATATATATATATATATATATATATATATATATATATATATATATATATATATATATATATATTGTCCAGACAATAGCAGACTAGCAACTGGAATTGGCACAGTAGGACATTGTTGTGAAACTTTGACAAAACAGTTGAAGGAGTGAGATGATGCTGCAAGACTTTGTGACACCATTTCTGTGTGTGAGAACTAAGGCAACGCAGTAATCACAAGCATTTTTCATCAGTATTTTAAAAAAAAATAAAATAAAATAAAATAAAATAAAATAAAATAAAATAAAATAAAATAAAATAAAATGATATATATACATATATATATATATGTATATACGTATATAAAATATATATGTGTGTGCGTGTGTATATATATATACATAAAATAAAATTAAAAAAATAAGACAAGAGGCTATCAATAAGTTTCAATAAGTTAAAGGGGATCGCGTGTGTGTAAGAAAAGTAAGGACGCTGTTGACAGATAAATAAATAAATTAAGAATCTTCTAGTAGTGCATGGGTTGGTTTTCTTGATATTGAATTTATGGCTGAGGTGGTTTTATTGGAGCAATTGTCTTTATGGTTGCTGACACACACACATATAATTATGTGTGTATATATATATGTCCACCCACACCCACAACACGCTTAAACCCCACACACACGTGCTTCCCACTACATATTTACACCCTCAGCCTCCTGATTCCTCCCCCCCCACCCCCCTATCCACACACACACAGACACTCCGACCCACAAAAACACCCCCCCACAAACACCCCTTCCTGAACATGCAACCCCGTTTTTCCCCCAACCCTTACTTTCACATACACACACACACACGCACACCTACACACACACACCACCCTCAGCCCTCCCCGCTCGGACACCCCGTCTCCCTCTCCCCACTCCATCCGCCACCACCCCTACTCACCCCCCACCCTTCCACCACCTGTTTACCCCCCTTTTAATTTCAGTTTATTTTGATCATGCCTTTATTTTTAAATTTTCTCATTCCTTGTATTTTGATCATGCTTTATTTTTATTTTTTATCTTTATTTGTTTTTTTTCATTCGCACCGTTTCCTTTCGCTATATGTCTCTCCACCACTCCCCCACACACCTTTTGAACTCTGTTCCCACACACTTCTCACCTGAAGAAGGGCTTATGCCCGAAACGTCGTCCCCCACTTACCCCCCACTCTCCTGAGCGTGAAATTAATAAACATTTATTGTACTGCCTCTCTGTTTTGTCCCTGTTCAAATTTTTCCATTATATATATATATATATATATATAACGCACTCTACAGACAAAAACGCATCAACGGTAAGGAAATCCGAAATCTCATCACAGCAAACGAGAGAGATGACTTCATGAGCGTCATCCGACGCGAAACGAAATATGCTCAAAACGAATGCTGTAGGCATTTCAAGAAGAAATTAGAATGGATGAATAAGAAAAAACTACAAGAAAGGAAAATCGAATATTCTCAAAAATACCCAGATAACATCGACAACATCCGTATGAGTGATGTAAAACTACCGGAAGAATTTACCAATGACCACACAGTAAATATCTATGGGAACACTTTAATCAGTGAACAAGAACAACAAATCCTAAAGTTACCACCAAAATTTGCCATCTACAAAAAGATTAACCCTATGGAATGCAAAACTGAACTGGAAAAGTGTTTCACAAAAATACGTTGGAATGCAAAGGTAAACAACAACAACAATAATAACGGTAGTAGTAATATAAACAATAACTCTGGGTATAGAAATAACAGCCATAACCATAACAATGGCAGGAAAGTGAGAAATAGTGATAATGGTAATAATACTAGCGATAGACAGAACAACAACAACCACAATAATAATAATAATAGAAACGTTAACCACAGACACAGCAACAGTGACCACAGTAGTAATAACGGTAACAATACGAACAACAACAATAACCACAGTGGTAATAATGGAAATAGTACATGTAGCAACATCAACAAAAACAAGAAACATAATAATAGTAACAACCACAATGGTAGAAATAGCAGTAACAACAACAACAATAACGGTGAAGTAAACAACAATACATCTAGCAATCATAACAATAATAATATTAAAACTAATGATAGAAACAACAACAACCACCATGATAATAATAATAGCAACACACACAACTATGACGATAGAAATAACGACAACCCCTTAGAGAAACTATTTTTCAACCCAGCTGACAAAACATATAAGATGGGTAATATCTATCCTACGAGGTTACCCTTTAATAAAAGAGTTTGCATACCACAACAAATAGATGACGAGACGGAGGCACAGTTCACCATAGCTAGAAATAAGATTAGACAAGTAGTAGACAGGTACACTATGAGACAGAGCAGACCAGAGGCCCAACAACTTGGGATAAAACCTGTAGAAGGCTTGGTTAGCCTCAAGCAGCGCACAAGGGATGGTGAGGTAGTGTGTCTACCCACAGATAAGTCTGGTAGGATGTCAATAGATAGCATGCCGAACTACATCGAGGCAATGCAACCCCACATCACCAACACGAGCGAAGTTGCACAACTAACACACGATGGGAGAGAAAAAATCCTCAACGCTCACATGATGATGTGGACTGACATCCTAAAGCCAAGCAGACGCACTGCCAACAACTTCCAGGCGTCTAACAATGGCATACCACCCTTGTATGGGCTCCGCAAAGACCACAAGACAGTCGACGACCCGACAACAGGACCACCAACAAGACCTGTATGCGGAGCTAATATAGCTAGCAACTACAGGATCTCCTACTTCCTCTCAATGGTTATACGCCCCATAATCAAGATGTCCCCAGATGTATGTGAAAGTACAGAGGACCTCCTCAGCAGAATCAGTGAGTGCAACAAAAACAGGAGCCTATCCAACTGCATAATAGGCAGCATGGATGTGGTGTCACTGTACCCATCCATTAACATTGATTTTGCTGTGAAAAGATGTGTGGAGATGATCATTGAGAGTGAGGTGGAGTTCTGCGACGTCGACACAGACGAACTGGGCCTCCTACTTAGACTTACCTACGACACTGACTACCTAGACAGCCATGACCTTAGATGTTTCTGCCCTAGTAGACCTATAAGAGGTAGACCCCCCACCATAACCTCAATGGCTAAAAAGACTCCCATAGGAAGGTGGATTGGGTGGAC
>OZ024761.1:12066957-12069457 GCA_964016885.1 Eledone cirrhosa | reverse complement strand
CTTGTCCTCAATAGAACTACGGTGACAGTAATATCTGCGTACGCACCCCAATCCGGACTGCCCGGCACTATAAAAGACAGATTCTATGAGACACTGATGCTCACTACCTCCCAAATATCTGACAGTGACTATATAATTATTGCAGGCGACCTAAATGGTCACGTTGGACAACATTGTGACGGCTACGACGAAATCCATGGAGGCTATGGGTTTGGTACTAGAAATGAGGAAGGCTCCAGAATCCTGGAATTCTGTGATGCAAATAACCTAACTATCTGTAACACTAACTTCAAAAAACGTGACAATCACCTGATCACCTATAGATCCGGGGAACACACAAGCCAGGTAGATTATATCCTTACCAGAAGACGTGACAGAGTGTCTGTTGTAAACACTAAATCCCTCCCCCATGAAGAATGCACCTCCTAACATAGACTGATAATTAGCGACCTCATAGTCAGGACGAGACGTACTCGACAGCAGAAGAGGACTATCCTCAGGAGAAAAATATGGAAGCTAAAGGACCCCACAGCCAAAAATAAATTTCAAAACATATTACTTGATGCTTTCGACAGTAAGGAAGAACATTTAGAGTCGGACAATATAGAGGGACAGTGGGAATTTCTGAAAGCAAACCTGCTGTTGGCGACAGACGAAGTCTGTGGCTGGAGCAGGCCTGTAGGCGGGAGGAGAGTAACATGGTGGTGGAACAGTAAGGTGGAGGGGTCAATTAAGGCCAAAAAGCAGGCTTGGAAAGTATGGCGGGATGGGGGAAGTAGAGTAGACTATCAAGTGGCCAGGAGGGAAGCTAGGAGAGAAGTGTACTTAGCAAGAAGGGAAGCTGAGGAGAGAAAGTTCAAGCATGTCCTACAACGTGATGACCAAAAACGTGAGGTGTTCAGGATTGCTAGGCAATGCGTCAAGGAAAACCGTGATATTGTCGGGGAGAAGTGTGTACTTAACGATGATGGCATACTTGCCATCACCGACACTGATAAGAAGGTAGCTTGGAAGTGTCACTATGAAAGGCTACTAAATGAGGAGAATAAATGGGAGAAAGACAGTCTCCCCCATATCGACCCAATAGAGGGACCAGCAGTGTTAGTCGAGGGGAGTATAATAAGTAAGGCAATCAAGGATATGAAGACAGGTAAGGCGGCTGGGCCTTCGGAAATAGTTGCTGAGATGCTGAAGGCATCTGGCACGGTGGGACACACCATGGTCACTCGCATAGTTAACCATGTCGTACAGAATGGGGTTGTTCCGAAGGACTGGCATAGCAGCATCATCGTTAACTGTTATAAGGGTAAAGGAGACGCCCTAGATAGGAGTAACTATAGAGGCATTAAATTAATCGACCAGGTCATGAAGGTCACGGAAAAAGTAATAGCGCAACTAATCAGAGAGAGAATTGACCTAGATGAAATGCAGTTCGGGTTTGTGTCAGGCAAAAGTACCACAGACGCTCTTTTCATAGTACGACAACTACAGGAGAAGTTCCTAGCTAAAGGTAAACCCCTCTACTTAGCTTTTGTCGACTTGGAGAAAGCCTTCGACAGAGTCCCCCGCTCCATTATCTGGTGGGCTCTTAGAAAACTAGGCGTTGACGAATGGCTTGTGAGGGCTATACAAGCCATGTATAAAGAAACAGTCAGCAAGGTTAGAATTAACAACGAATATAGTGAAGAGTTTAGCGTAAAAGTTGGCGTCCATCAGGGCTCTGTTCTCAGCCCCCTACTATTTATTATTGCCCTTCAGGCTATAACAGAGGAGTTCAAGACAGGCTGCCCATGGGAACTCCTATACGCAGACGACCTGACACTCATAGCGGAATCAATGGCCGAGCTAGAGAAGAAATTCCAAACATGGAAGCACGGCCTAGAGTCAAAAGGACTTAAAATTAACATGGCTAAGACCAAAGTTCTAGTTTGTAGGAAAGAAAACAAGGTGGCGGTCCCTTCTGGGAAATGGTCGTGCTCGGTGTGTAGGAAAGGCGTAGGTAGAAACTCCATTTTATGTCCTAAATGCAAAGTATGGGTGCATAAAAGATGTAGTGGGATCACAGGTAAGCTAACTAAGAACATAGATTTTACATGTGGCCGGTGTTCTGGTGCAATAAGTAGCAGCAAGTGCCCACAAAATACTAGCTCTTTCAATTGCGCAGAGGGTTCTATAGAAATAGTGGACAGCTTCCGTTACCTGGGCGATAAAATCAGCAGTGGGGGAGGGTGCTCTGAAAGTACTGTAGCTAGAGTCAGAACTGGTTGGAAAAAGTTCAGAGAGCTTATACCACTATTAGCTGCTAAAGAGTTCTCCCTAAAAATGAAAGGCAGGTTGTACGATGCCTGCATACGAACAGCAATGTTGCATGGCAGTGAGACCTGGGCATTGTGTGCAGAAGATATACGCAGACTAGAGAGGAACGAAGCTTGCATGCTCCGCTGGATGTGTAACAGTAATATACGTGAACGGCAAAGCATAAACGAACTAAGGAAAACAT
>OZ024761.1:12046957-12059457 GCA_964016885.1 Eledone cirrhosa | reverse complement strand
AGGTAGCCAAACCTGCCAGTAGGAGAAAAGGGGAGAGGGGGCGGAGTAGACCCATTCATGCCTAAAGTAGAAACAATTATTATATATATATATATATATATATATATATATATATATATATATATATAATAATTGTTTCTACTTTAGGCACAAGGCCAGCAAATACCCAGTGCATTACTGGTACTTTATTTTATCAACCCCGTAAGGATGTAAGGCAGAGTTAACCTCGGCGGGATTTGAACTCAGAATGGCAAGGGACGTAACTCTATGCTAGAAAGCATAGCGTCCGACCCTCTACCGATACTGCCAGTCCACCGCCATATAATATAATATATAAGGGAACAAAGAATCAGTGTTGCATCATTTACATATTTAATTACATATTACATATGTTTCACTGTCGATCAGCTCAAGGTACGATCTATTAATGATCAAACCTAACTCTGGGACCGGAAGCTCCTAAGATATGTTTTAACATGTAGACTCGTGCATCTAGTATGTGTAGTATGTGCATCTATCTATTTGTATATATAAATATAATGTATATATATATATATATATATAATCGAAAGATTGTGAGTTCAATTCTCAGACCGGATGATGTGTTGTTTCCTTGAGCAAGACACTTTATTTCACATTGCTCCAGTTTACTCAGCTGTAGAAATGAGATGATAGGGACTGGGGTCCCTATCATTCCACTGCAAAGTGGCCGTGGAGGTGCCACGGCAAAAAAGCACCCAGCACTCACTGTAAATGAGGTTGGTGTTAGGAAGGGCATCCAGCTGTAGAAATCAAGCCAGAATCAGTTCCTGTATGAGCAAGACAAGATCAGGCGACTGGACACTGCCCACAACAGGACAACCCGTCTAACCCATGCTAGTGTGGAAGAACGGACGTAAAACGGTGATGATGATGATATATGTAGACTTGCGCCTATATATATATATATATATGTATATATATATATACATATATATAGTTGTCGAAATGGCTGGAGCTCAGCTTTCGGGGTCCTGACTCTTTTCCTATGTATGTATGTATGTGTGGGGGGGGGGGGGTACCTGCAGAGAGAGAGACAGGGACAGAGAGACAGAGAGACAGAGAGACAGGGAGAGAGAGAGAGAGAAAGACAGAGAGAGATTTAGTAGTGAAAAAGAAAGCTAAATACTGTAGGCTGACCTCCTCCATTGCAGCACCAACAACAACAACAACAATAACAACAGGTTGTTGTACTTTTTCACACATTGGTGACCTACTTGTCATTGGAAGAACTTGTAGAGGGTGGGGTGGGGAGGGGGGAGATGAGGTGACATGGGGGGGGGGGCAAGGGGATAATGAAAGATAGGAAAAAGAGGAGGGAAAAAATGTGGCAGTGGTGGTAGCGGTGGTGGTGGTGGTAGTGGTGGTGGTGGTGATAGTAGTAGTGGTAGTAGTGGTGGTAGTAGTGGTGGTGATGGTAGTAGTGGTGGTGGTGGTGGTAGTGGTGGTGGTGGTGGTAGTGTGTAGTAGTGGTGGTAGTGGTGTTAGTGGTGGTGGTGGTAGTGTGTAGTAGTGGTGTTAGTGGTGGTGATGGTGTGTAGTAGTGGTAGTGTTAATGGTGGTGGTGATGGTAGTAGCGGTAGTGTTAGTGGTGGTGATGGTAGTGTTAGTGGTAGTGGTGGTGGTACTGTGTAGTAGTGGTGGTAGTGTGTAGTAGTGGTGGTGATAGTGTTAGTAGTGGTGGTAGTATTAGTGGTGGTGGTGGTAGTATTAGTGGTGGTGGTAGTAGTGGTGGTGGTGTTTAGCAGACATCTTGTTTTAAGTTACCATTTTTCTGTAGTTTAGTTGAGAAAGGAAATGTGGGAGTCTAACCCTTCTAGAACAATTTCCAGACTTTAGAGATGGGGAGGGGGCTTAGTTGATACTTTAAAATATTTCACAGGGATCATCTGTAAAAGATAAAGAAATGACTGGGGGGGGGGGGGGCAGAGAGAATAAATATATATATATATATATATATATATATATATATATATATATATATATATATATATATATATATATGTATATATATAATATCAATGATATTAAATAAATGGAAACAATTTTTTATAAAACCATATTTATTCTATTATATTATATATGTGTGTATATATATATATATGTGTGTGTGTGTATATATATATATATATATATACAGTTTTTTCCGTTGTGTTGTAATATAAATATTACACACAGTAGATTATCAGCTCACGTAGAGTTTGCTCGACGGTTCCAGTTGTAGTTCCAAAAGTAATCCGGAGAAAAATAGAAAGATTTGAATGGATACAGTTTAGTTGAAAGGAATTTATTGACACGTGTTTCTATAACAGTTACATAACCTAAAACAGCTATCTACAAACTTTTAGTTATGCAGACATTCAATATTTCAATGTTATTGTTTACTGTCATTTCATCAGAATAATATTACTGAGGACCTATTTAGTTTTTATAGAGAATATTAGGAGGAAGGGGTGAAGTTGTTAGAAGAATAGTTGAAGGAGTGGTTTTTCGATAGCAGTGAGAATTCTTGGTGGCAGTGATTAATTAGATTCCCATCTGTTGTTTTGACATTTTTTATAGAATATATTATTGGTTATTTTTCTAAATCTATAGAAGGATTAGAGATAGTAAAGATATGCGTGGTTGGTTTTGTGTTTGCACTTAACATTCAGACTTAAATTTTTCTTTCAAGTGTACGTATTCTTTCACCCACGCATTCACACACAAATATATTTGCACACCTCTACAAAATACATATACTCACAATTCACATATTCATACTTACATATATATACACATGCATACACATATATATACACACATGTATTCATGTACATACATACGCGCTCATGTGTATACATTTTCATACTCAACTTATCTTTATATATACACACGTATAGACACACACATATATACATACATACTCTAGTCCATGTGTACACACATACACATACATACACATCCATATACACATACATACATACACATATATATATACATATATACACATACATATATATACATATATATATATATATATATATATATATATACACATACATATATACACACATATACACACACACACCCATATATATATATATATATAAGCACTTTAATACATGAATACACTTACATCTAACTATACACATCAAACATATATATATATTTACTTATTTATATACATTTTCACATATATATACATACTTATGGACGTTTTTAGACACATTCATTATCGCATATTTGTACCTATTCTCATCAGCATATCTTTTCATTATTAGTATGGTAATTTAAGGTTATTAATATATGTTGAAAAGAGATTGTTTTTATATTTTTCTAACTAGATTAAGGTTTATATAGTTGGGGGATGTCCCTCTTTTATGTAATATTCGGCTTGTAGTGGGAAAAAAGGGTTTTAGTTCTGTGACGGCAGAATAATGTTCGTTCAATTCTGTTATTCAGCAGTTTCTTCTTGTGTGTGATTATGTAATAAATCTCAAGATTACACAATTTGCAGAAATTTTGGCTCCTGGAAAAGCTTTGGGTTTTAGCTAATTTTTCCCATTTTAGGGTAAACTTTTGATTGCTATCCCTGAGCGTCCAAGCTTTCTCTGCTAAAGTTGTTACATTTCTTTGGCTCTGGTGTTTTATTGAGTAAGAATGCCTATACAATCGAGATTTAAACGATGTTGCCGTTGATCCCACGTAATACCACTCGTTGCCTCCGGATTTAATGGTACACTTATAAATAATATTTTTTTCCAGGCAGTTATTGCCGAGGGGGCAGTTGTCAGGATAGGTGCAGTTACAGTTGTGTACGTTGGGTTTTCTCTGGAGTAGTATTGCGGACGAACTTAGGTGTGGTTTATTTATGTTCTGTAGTGTATTGTCTACTGTTTTTTGGGGGTTCTTTGTACTTAAGTTCTTAGTGTTTTCGTTTAACCTTCTAGTATTGATCTTTTTTATGTGTTGTTCAAGGTTTAACGCTGTAGAGTATGACAGTCTTATAGTGGTAGGGTTTAGGATTTTGTGGTATTTGTGTGATGTGGGAAAATGTCTTTTAATTATTTTAAAGAAGAGTACTGGTAAATTTGTACTAATGGAGCTATTGTATTCGGGGTTATACCATAAGTACTCTTTGCATCGCTTTCTATTAGTTTTGTTTGTTGGTTTACTGGTGTGCATACTATGGTGGTAAGTGTGGTTTGGTGTTGTGTTATTATATCTACCTATGTGGGATTTATTTTGGGTGTTTTGATTGTTCCCATCTATGTACTCTATTTTGTTGAGGTAGCCTGCTTTACTAAGGGCGTTATCGTAGTACTCGGCGTGTTCCTTAAATACTTGTATGTTAGAAGATAGACCCGAGATTCTAAGGGAAATATTTTTAGGGATAGATTTAATTATAGAGATGGGGTGGTTAGACCCAACATTTACGTATTTGAGATTTTCATTCAATTTATGAAACGGTTTAATCAAACCAGAGTTTAAATTGAGTGTGACATCCAGGAAGTTAACTACTTTAAGGTTGTATTCATATGTTATAGTTAGTCCTATTTCGAGTAGTAGTTTTCTTATATCTTTGCGTAGTTTTTCTAGTTTTTGGTTATTAAGGTTTTTAGCTAGGAGGAGAACATCGTCGCGGTATATTCCGCCGTGGAGATTGCTGAATTTTTCCTGGAGTCTAAAGGCGATAAATAACCCCACAATATCAGTTATTTCCGCTGAATCGTTAGAGCCCATTGTTATGTCAAAGTTAGAGGGTCTATCTTTACGTACCCAATAACTGTTCTCAAATTTGACTATAGTTTTCCTAGCTTCTAATATAATCTTAATTTCATCGTTTGTAAGGTCGGAGTTATCCTTAGCAAACTTAATGGCTCTATTCAAAGTTTCAGGTGATATCGATGAGTAATATTCATCGATATCAAACTGGATAAACTTAGATTTATTCTTATTGCTAATGCTATTAAACCATCTTATTGCTTCTTGGGTCTTCCCCCAGAGTTTAATGTTAACCTTAGCCTTAATTTGGGGGATGATTCTATCTAAGATATATTTGCTTATTTTACCTATATCTGATTTAGAGGGGCAGATTAATCTAATTTTAGGGTCATTATCAAAGTTTACCTTGTGGTCCTTAAGATTGAAAGTGGGTACCGCCGGTAAGAGTGGTCCTGTCCTATCTTCGATTCCGAGATTTTTCACTATTTCGCATGCCCCATCATTGATGTGCTTAAGGGTTACTTCACTCGTTTTTCTATATTTTTTATGTAATTCTTTTCGAATGAAGTTGTTGTATGTAGTGCAATCCATAGTGTACAGGTTTGATGTTTTGTCCGCTTTTACTACAATTCCTTTGGTGTTTTTAAGGTCGTCCAGTAGTTTTTTTATATCTTTCTGTAATTTGCTGTTGGTGTTGCGTCCTTTGAATTTAATTTTAAGGATTAAGTTCATAAGGTCCTGCTCAAATGCATCTAATAGTGGGTTGGTGGGTGGGTTTTTACAAGTCCTAAAACCGAATTTTTTGTTTACACCACTTTCTAATGTTGAGTTCATACGGCTTCTATCATAGTGGAGCGTTTTCCACCTGACACGTCGAATGAATTCATTAGTTTTTTGAATCATGCTCAATAAATATTCCTTTCTACCTTGGGTTGGTATGTTTTTGAGTGACATATCCAGGTAGTGTTTTTCCATTGTTGTGGTTGCGTTTGCTGTGTGGGTTGCTCGACTTTACAGGAGGTAAATATACAGTTTTTTCCGTTGTGTTGTAATATAAATATTACACACAGTAGATTATCAGCTCACGTAGAGTTTGCTCGACGGTTCCAGTTGTAGTTCCAAAAGTAATCCGGAGAAAAATAGAAAGATTTGAATGGATACAGTTTAGTTGAAAGGAATTTATTGACACGTGTTTCTATAACAGTTACATAACCTAAAACAGCTATCTACAAACTTTTAGTTATGCAGACATTCAATATTTCAATGTTATTGTTTACTGTCATTTCATCAGAATAATATTACTGAGGACCTATTTAGTTTTTATAGAGAATATTAGGAGGAAGGGGTGAAGTTGTTAGAAGAATAGTTGAAGGAGTGGTTTTTCGATAGCAGTGAGAATTCTTGGTGGCAGTGATTAATTAGATTCCCATCTGTTGTTTTGACATTTTTTATAGAATATATTATTGGTTATTTTTCTAAATCTATAGAAGGATTAGAGATAGTAAAGATATGCGTGGTTGGTTTTGTGTTTGCACTTAACATTCAGACTTAAATTTTTCTTTCAAGTGTACGTATTCTTTCACCCACGCATTCACACACAAATATATTTGCACACCTCTACAAAATACATATACTCACAATTCACATATTCATACTTACATATATATACACATGCATACACATATATATACACACATGTATTCATGTACATACATACGCGCTCATGTGTATACATTTTCATACTCAACTTATCTTTATATATACACACGTATAGACACACACATATATACATACATACTCTAGTCCATGTGTACACACATACACATACATACACATCCATATACACATACATACATACACATATATATATACATATATACACATACATATATATACATATATATATATATATATATATATATATATACACATACATATATACACACATATACACACACACACCCATATATATATATATATATAAGCACTTTAATACATGAATACACTTACATCTAACTATACACATCAAACATATATATATATTTACTTATTTATATACATTTTCACATATATATACATACTTATGGACGTTTTTAGACACATTCATTATCGCATATTTGTACCTATTCTCATCAGCATATCTTTTCATTATTAGTATGGTAATTTAAGGTTATTAATATATGTTGAAAAGAGATTGTTTTTATATTTTTCTAACTAGATTAAGGTTTATATAGTTGGGGGATGTCCCTCTTTTATGTAATATTCGGCTTGTAGTGGGAAAAAAGGGTTTTAGTTCTGTGACGGCAGAATAATGTTCGTTCAATTCTGTTATTCAGCAGTTTCTTCTTGTGTGTGATTATGTAATAAATCTCAAGATTACACAATTTGCAGAAATATTGGCTCCTGGAAAAGCTTTGGGTTTTAGCTAATTTTTCCCATTTTAGGGTAAACTTTTGATTGCTATCCCTGAGCGTCCAAGCTTTCTCTGCTAAAGTTGTTACATTTCTTTGGCTCTGGTGTTTTATTGAGTAAGAATGCCTATACAATCGAGATTTAAACGATGTTGCCGTTGATCCCACGTAATACCACTCGTTGCCTCCGGATTTAATGGTACACTTATAAATAATATTTTTTTCCAGGCAGTTATTGCCGAGGGGGCAGTTGTCAGGATAGGTGCAGTTACAGTTGTGTACGTTGGGTTTTCTCTGGAGTAGTATTGCGGACGAACTTAGGTGTGGTTTATTTATGTTCTGTAGTGTATTGTCTACTGTTTTTTGGGGGTTCTTTGTACTTAAGTTCTTAGTGTTTTCGTTTAACCTTCTAGTATTGATCTTTTTTATGTGTTGTTCAAGGTTTAACGCTGTAGAGTATGACAGTCTTATAGTGGTAGGGTTTAGGATTTTGTGGTATTTGTGTGATGTGGGAAAATGTCTTTTAATTATTTTAAAGAAGAGTACTGGTAAATTTGTACTAATGGAGCTATTGTATTCGGGGTTATACCATAAGTACTCTTTGCATCGCTTTCTATTAGTTTTGTTAGAAAAATATAAAAACAATCTCTTTTCAACATATATTAATAACCTTAAATTACCATACTAATAATGAAAAGATATGCTGATGAGAATAGGTACAAATATGCGATAATGAATGTGTCTAAAAACGTCCATAAGTATGTATATATATGTGAAAATGTATATAAATAAGTAAATATATATATATGTTTGATGTGTATAGTTAGATGTAAGTGTATTCATGTATTAAAATGCTTATATATATATATATATATGGGTGTGTGTGTGTATATGTGTGTATATATGTATGTGTATATATATATATATATATATATATATATATGTATATATATGTATGTGTATATATGTATATATATATGTGTATGTATGTATGTGTATATGGATGTGTATGTATGTGTATGTGTGTACACATGGACTAGAGTATGTATGTATATATGTGTGTGTCTATACGTGTGTATATATAAAGATAAGTTGAGTATGAAAATGTATACACATGAGCGCGTATGTATGTACATGAATACATGTGTGTATATATATGTGTATGCATGTGTATATATATGTAAGTATGAATATGTGAATTGTGAGTATATGTATTTTGTAGAGGTGTGCAAATATATTTGTGTGTGAATGCGTGGGTGAAAGAATACGTACACTTGAAAGAAAAATTTAAGTCTGAATGTTAAGTGCAAACACAAAACCAACCACGCATATCTTTACTATCTCTAATCCTTCTATAGATTTAGAAAAATAACCAATAATATATTCTATAAAAAATGTCAAAACAACAGATGGGAATCTAATTAATCACTGCCACCAAGAATTCTCACTGCTATCGAAAAACCACTCCTTCAACTATTCTTCTAACAACTTCACCCCTTCCTCCTAATATTCTCTATAAAAACTAAATAGGTCCTCAGTAATATTATTCTGATGAAATGACAGTAAACAATAACATTGAAATATTGAATGTCTGCATAACTAAAAGTTTGTAGATAGCTGTTTTAGGTTATGTAACTGTTATAGAAACACGTGTCAATAAATTCCTTTCAACTAAACTGTATCCATTCAAATCTTTCTATTTTTCTCCGGATTACTTTTGGAACTACAACTGGAACCGTCGAGCAAACTCTACGTGAGCTGATAATCTACTGTGTGTAATATTTATATTACAACACAACGGAAAAAACTGTATATTTACCTCCTGTAAAGTCGAGCAACCCACACAGCAAACGCAACCACAACAATGGAAAAACACTACCTGGATATGTCACTCAAAAACATACCAACCCAAGGTAGAAAGGAATATTTATTGAGCATGATTCAAAAAACTAATGAATTCATTCGACGTGTCAGGTGGAAAACGCTCCACTATGATAGAAGCCGTATGAACTCAACATTAGAAAGTGGTGTAAACAAAAAATTCGGTTTTAGGACTTGTAAAAACCCACCCACCAACCCACTATTAGATGCATTTGAGCAGGACCTTATGAACTTAATCCTTAAAATTAAATTCAAAGGACGCAACACCAACAGCAAATTACAGAAAGATATAAAAAAACTACTGGACGACCTTAAAAACACCAAAGGAATTGTAGTAAAAGCGGACAAAACATCAAACCTGTACACTATGGATTGCACTACATACAACAACTTCATTCGAAAAGAATTACATAAAAAATATAGAAAAACGAGTGAAGTAACCCTTAAGCACATCAATGATGGGGCATGCGAAATAGTGAAAAATCTCGGAATCGAAGATAGGACAGGACCACTCTTACCGGCGGTACCCACTTTCAATCTTAAGGACCACAAGGTAAACTTTGATAATGACCCTAAAATTAGATTAATCTGCCCCTCTAAATCAGATATAGGTAAAATAAGCAAATATATCTTAGATAGAATCATCCCCCAAATTAAGGCTAAGGTTAACATTAAACTCTGGGGGAAGACCCAAGAAGCAATAAGATGGTTTAATAGCATTAGCAATAAGAATAAATCTAAGTTTATCCAGTTTGATATCGATGAATATTACTCATCGATATCACCTGAAACTTTGAATAGAGCCATTAAGTTTGCTAAGGATAACTCCGACCTTACAAACGATGAAATTAAGATTATATTAGAAGCTAGGAAAACTATAGTCAAATTTGAGAACAGTTATTGGGTACGTAAAGATAGACCCTCTAACTTTGACATAACAATGGGCTCTAACGATTCAGCGGAAATAACTGATATTGTGGGGTTATTTATCGCCTTTAGACTCCAGGAAAAATTCAGCAATCTCCACGGCGGAATATACCGCGACGATGTTCTCCTCCTAGCTAAAAACCTTAATAACCAAAAACTAGAAAAACTACGCAAAGATATAAGAAAACTACTACTCGAAATAGGACTAACTATAACATATGAATACAACCTTAAAGTAGTTAACTTCCTGGATGTCACACTCAATTTAAACTCTGGTTTGATTAAACCGTTTCATAAATTGAATGAAAATCTCAAATACGTAAATGTTGGGTCTAACCACCCCATCTCTATAATTAAATCTATCCCTAAAAATATTTCCCTTAGAATCTCGGGTCTATCTTCTAACATACAAGTATTTAAGGAACACGCCGAGTACTACGATAACGCCCTTAGTAAAGCAGGCTACCTCAACAAAATAGAGTACATAGATGGGAACAATCAAAACACCCAAAATAAATCCCACATAGGTAGATATAATAACACAACACCAAACCACACTTACCACCATAGTATGCACACCAGTAAACCAACAAACAAAACTAATAGAAAGCGATGCAAAGAGTACTTATGGTATAACCCCGAATACAATAGCTCCATTAGTACAAATTTACCAGTACTCTTCTTTAAAATAATTAAAAGACATTTTCCCACATCACACAAATACCACAAAATCCTAAACCCTACCACTATAAGACTGTCATACTCTACAGCGTTAAACCTTGAACAACACATAAAAAAGATCAATACTAGAAGGTTAAACGAAAACACTAAGAACTTAAGTACAAAGAACCCCCAAAAAACAGTAGACAATACACTACAGAACATAAATAAACCACACCTAAGTTCGTCCGCAATACTACTCCAGAGAAAACCCAACGTACACAACTGTAACTGCACCTATCCTGACAACTGCCCCCTCGGCAATAACTGCCTGGAAAAAAATATTATTTATAAGTGTACCATTAAATCCGGAGGCAACGAGTGGTATTACGTGGGATCAACGGCAACATCGTTTAAATCTCGATTGTATAGGCATTCTTACTCAATAAAACACCAGAGCCAAAGAAATGTAACAACTTTAGCAGAGAAAGCTTGGACGCTCAGGGATAGCAATCAAAAGTTTACCCTAAAATGGGAAAAATTAGCTAAAACCCAAAGCTTTTCCAGGAGCCAAAATTTCTGCAAATTGTGTAATCTTGAGATTTATTACATAATCACACACAAGAAGAAACTGCTGAATAACAGAATTGAACGAACATTATTCTGCCGTCACAGAACTAAAACCCTTTTTTCCCACTACAAGCCGAATATTACATAAAAGAGGGACATCCCCCAACTATATAAACCTTAATCTAGTTAGAAAAATATAAAAACAATCTCTTTTCAACATATATTAATAACCTTAAATTACCATACTAATAATGAAAAGATATGCTGATGAGAATAGGTACAAATATGCGATAATGAATGTGTCTAAAAACGTCCATAAGTATGTATATATATGTGAAAATGTATATAAATAAGTAAATATATATATATGTTTGATGTGTATAGTTAGATGTAAGTGTATTCATGTATTAAAGTGCTTATATATATATATATATATGGGTGTGTGTGTGTATATGTGTGTATATATGTATGTGTATATATATATATATATATATATATATATATGTATATATATGTATGTGTATATATGTATATATATATGTGTATGTATGTATGTGTATATGGATGTGTATGTATGTGTATGTGTGTACACATGGACTAGAGTATGTATGTATATATGTGTGTGTCTATACGTGTGTATATATAAAGATAAGTTGAGTATGAAAATGTATACACATGAGCGCGTATGTATGTACATGAATACATGTGTGTATATATATGTGTATGCATGTGTATATATATGTAAGTATGAATATGTGAATTGTGAGTATATGTATTTTGTAGAGGTGTGCAAATATATTTGTGTGTGAATGCGTGGGTGAAAGAATACGTACACTTGAAAGAAAAATTTAAGTCTGAATGTTAAGTGCAAACACAAAACCAACCACGCATATCTTTACTATCTCTAATCCTTCTATAGATTTAGAAAAATAACCAATAATATATTCTATAAAAAATGTCAAAACAACAGATGGGAATCTAATTAATCACTGCCACCAAGAATTCTCACTGCTATCGAAAAACCACTCCTTCAACTATTCTTCTAACAACTTCACCCCTTCCTCCTAATATTCTCTATAAAAACTAAATAGGTCCTCAGTAATATTATTCTGATGAAATGACAGTAAACAATAACATTGAAATATTGAATGTCTGCATAACTAAAAGTTTGTAGATAGCTGTTTTAGGTTATGTAACTGTTATAGAAACACGTGTCAATAAATTCCTTTCAACTAAACTGTATCCATTCAAATCTTTCTATTTTTCTCCGGATTACTTTTGGAACTACAACTGGAACCGTCGAGC
>OZ024761.1:12014457-12036957 GCA_964016885.1 Eledone cirrhosa | reverse complement strand
GACATACATAACACTACTACATACACTGACATACATAACATTACTACATACACTGACATACATAACACTACTACATACACTGACATACATAACACTACTATATACACTGACATACATAACACTACTACATACACTGACATACATAACACTACTACATACACTGACATACATAACACTACTACATACACTGACATACATAACACTACTACATACACTGACATACATAACATTACTACATACACTGACATACATAACACTACTACATACACTGACATACATAACATTACTACATACACTGACATACATAACACTACTACATACACTGACATACATAACATTACTACATACACTGACATACATAACACTACTACATACACTGACATACATAACATTACTACATACACTGACATACATAACATTACTACATACACTGACATACATAACACTACTATATACACTGACATACATAACATTACTACATATACTGACATACATAACACTACTATATACACTGACATACATAACACTACAATATACACTGACATACATAACACTATTACATACACTGACATACATAACACTACTACATACACTGACATACATAACACTATTACATACACTGACATACATAACACTACTACATACACTGACATACATAACACTACTACATACACTGACATACATAACACTACTACATACATTGACATACATAACAGTACTACATACACTGACATACATAACACTACTACATACACTGACATACATAACACTACTACATACGCTGATATACATAACATTACTACATACACTGACATACATAACACTACTATATACACTGAAATACATAACACTATTACATACACTGACATACATAACACTACTACATACACTGACATACATAACACTACTACATACACTGACATACATAACGCTACTACATACACTGACATACATAACACTACTATATACACTGACATACATAACACTATTACATACACTGACATACATAACATTACTACATACACTGACATACATAACACTACTATATACACTGACATACATAACACTACTACATACACTGACATACATAACATTACTATATACACTGACATACATAACACTATTACATACACTGACATACATAACATTACTACATACACTGACATACATAACAGTACTATATACACTGACATACATAACACTACTATATACACTGACATACATAACATTACTACATACACTGACATACATAACATTACTACATACACTGACATACATAACACTACTACATACACTGACATACATAACACTACTACATACACTGACATACATAACACTACTATATACACTGACATACATAACACTATTACATACACTGACATACATAACACTACTACATACACTGACATACATAACATTACTACATACACTGACATACATAACACTACTACATACACTGACATACATAACACTACTACATACACTGACATACATAACAGTACTATATACACTGACATACATAACACTATTACATACACTGACATACATAACACTACTACATACACACTGACATACATAACATTACTACATACACTGACATACATAACATTACTACATACACTGACATACATAACATTACTACATACACTGACAGACATAAGACTACTACATACACTGACATACATAACATTACTACATACACTGACATACATAACACTACTATATACACTGACATACATAACACAATTACATACACTGACATACATAACACTACTACATACACACTGACATACATAACATTACTACATACACTGACATACATAACATTACTACATACATACACTGACATACATAACATTACTACATACACTGACATACATAACATTACTACATACACTGACATACATAAGACTACTACATACACTGACATACATAACATTACTACATACACTGACATACATAACACTACTATATACACTGACATACATAACACTATTACATACACTGACATACATAACACTACTACATACACACTGACATACATAACATTACTACATACACTGACATACATAACATTACTACATACATACACTGACATACATAACATTACTACATACACTGACATACATAACATTACTACATACACTGACATACATAAGACTACTACATACACTGACATACATAACATTACTACATACACTGACATACATAACACTACTATATACACTGACATACATAACACTATTACATACACTGACATACATAACACTACTACATACACACTGACATACATAACATTACTACATACACTGACATACATAACATTACTACATACACTGACATACATAACATTACTACATACACTGACATACATAAGACTACTACATACACTGACATACATAACATTACTACATACACTGACATACATAACATTACTACATACACTGACATACATAACATTACTACATACACTGACATACATAACATTACTACATACACTGACATACATAACATTACTACATACACTGACATACATAACACTACTACATACACTGACATACATAACACTACTACATACACTGACATACATAACACTACTACATACACTGACATACATAACACTACTACATACACTGACATACATAACACTACTACATACACTGACATACATAACACTACTACATACACAACACTACTACATACAGTGACATACATAACACTACTACATACACTGACATAGATAACACTACTACATACACTGACATACATAACATTACTACATACACTGACATACATAACATTACTACATACACTGACATACATAACAGTACTACATACACTGACATACATAACTCTACTACATACACTGACATACATAACACTACTACATACACTGACATACATAACATTACTACATACACTGACATACATAACACTACTACATACACTGACATAGATAACACTACTACATACACTGACATACATAACACTACTACATACACTGACATACGTAACATTACTACATACACTGACATACATAACACTACTACATACACTGACATAGATAACATTACTATATACACTGACATACATAACGCTACTACATACACTGACATACATAACAGTACTACATACACTGACATACATAACACTACTACATACACTGACATACATAACACTACTACATACACTGACATACATAACATTACTACATACACTGACATACATAACATTACTACATACACTGACATACATAACATTACTACATACAGACATACATAACACTACTACATACACTGACATACACAACACTACTACATACACACTGACATAGATAACACTACTACATACACTGACATACATAACACTACTACATACACTGACATACATAACACTACTACATACACTGACATACACAACACTACTACATACACTGACATACACAACACTACTACATACACTGACATACATAACACTACTACATACACTGACATACATAACATTACTACATACACTGACATACATAACACTACTACATACACTGACATAGATAACACTACTACATACACTGACATACATAACAGTACTACATACACTGACATACATAACACTACTACATACACTGACATACATAACATTACTACATACACTGACATACATAACACTACTACATACACTGACATACATAACACTACTACATACACTGACATACATAACACTACTACATACACTGACATACATAACACTACTACATACACTGACATAGATAACACTACTACATACACTGACATACATAACACTACTACATACACTGACATAGATAACACTACTACATACACTGACATACATAACAGTACTACATACACTGACATACATAACACTACTACATACACTGACATACATAACATTACTACATACACTGACATACATAACACTACTACATACACTGACATACATAACATTACTACATACACTGACATACATAACACTACTACATACACTGACATAACACTACTACATACACTGACATACATAACATTACTACATACACTGACATACATAACACTACTACATACACTGACATAACACTACTACATACACTGACATAGATAACACTACTACATACACTGACATACATAACACTACTACATGCACTGACATACATAACACTACTACATACACTGACATACATAACACTACTACATACACTGACATACATAACACTACTACATACACTGACATACATAACACTACTACATACACTGACATAGATAACACTACTACATACACTGACATACATAACAGTACTACATACACTGACATACATAACACTACTACATACACTGACATACATAACACTACTACATAACACTACTACATACACTGACATAGATAACACTACTACATACACTGACATACATAACATTACTACATACACTGACATACATAACATTACTACATACACTGACATACATAACATTACTACATACACTGACATACATAACACTACTATATACACTGACATACATAACACTACATACACTGACATACATAACATTACTACATACACTGACATACATAACATTACTACATACACTGACATACATAACACTACTACATACACAGACATACATAACACTACTACATACACTGACATACATAACACTACTACATACACTGACATACATAACATTACTACATACACTGACATACATAACATTACTACATACACTGACATACATAACATTACTACATACACTGACATACATAACATTACTACATACACTGACATACATAACACTACTACATACACTGACATACATAACACTACTACATACACTGACATACATAACACTACTACATACACTGACATACATAACATTACTACAAACACTGACATACATAACATTACTATATACACTGACATACATAACACTATTACATACACTGACATACATAACATTACTACATACACTGACATACATAACACTACTACATACACTGACATACATAACACTACTACATACACTGACATACATAACATTACTACATACACTGACATACATAACATTACTACATACACTGACATACATAACACTACTACATACACTGACATACATAACACTACTACATACACTGACATACATAACACTACTACATAACACTACTACATACACTGACATACATAACACTACTACATACACTGACATACATAACATTACTACATACACTGACATACATAACACTACCACATACACTGACATACATAACACTACTACATACACTGACATACATAACACTACTACATACACTGACATACATAACACTACTACATACACTGACATACATAACATTACTACATACACTGACATACATAACATTACTACATACACTGACATACATAACAGTACTACATACACTGACATACATAACACTACTACATACACTGACATACATAACACTACTACATACACTGACATACATAACATTACTACATACACTGACATACATAACACTACTACATACACTGACATACATAACACTACTACATACACTGACATACATAACATTACTACATACACTGACATACATAACACTACTACATACACTGACATACATAACACTACTACATACACTGACATACATAAAATTACTACATACACTGACATACATAACAGTACTACATACACTGACATACATAACACTACTACATACACTGACATACATAACATTACTACATACACTGACATACATAACACTACTACATACACTGACATACATAACACTACTACATACACTGACATACATAACACTACTACATACACTGACATACATAACATTACTACATACACTGACATACATAACACTACTACATACACTGACATACATAACACTACTACATGCACTGACATACATAACACTACTATATACACTGACATACATAACATTACTACATACACTGACATACATAACACTACTATATACACTGACATACGTAACACTACTACATACACTGACATACATAACACTACATACACTGACATACATAACACTACTACATACACTGACATACATAACACTACTATATACACTGACATACATAACACTACTACATACACTGACATACATAACACTACTACATACACTGACATACATAACACTACTACATACACTGACATACATAACACTACTACATACACTGACATACATAACACTACTACATACACTGACATACATAACACTACTACATACACTGACATACACAACACTACTACATACACTGACATACATAACAGTACTACATACACTGACATACATAACACTACTACATACACTGACATACATAACAGTACTACATACACTGACATACATAACACTACTACATACACTGACATACATAACACTACTACATACACTGACATACATAACACTACTATATACACTGACATACATAACATTACTACATACACTGACATATATAACACTACTACATACACTGACATACATAACACTACTATATACACTGACATACATAACACTACTACATACACTGACATACATAACACTACTATATACACTGACATACATAACAGTACTACATACACTGACATACATAATACTACTACATACACTGACATACATAACACTACTACATACACTGACATACATAACACTACTATATACACTGACATACATAACATTACTACATACACTGACATACATAACACTACTACATACACTGACATACATAACACTACTACATACACTGACATACATAACAGTACTACATACACTGACATACATAACACTACTACATACACTGACATACATAACAGTACTACATACACTGACATACATAACACTACTATATACACTGACATACATAACATTACTACATACACTGACATACATAACAGTACTACATACACTGACATACATAACACTACTATATACACTGACATACATAACACTACTATATACACTGACATACATAACACTACTACATACACTGACATACATAACAGTACTACACACACTGACATACATAACATTACTACATACACTGACATACATAACACTACTACATACACTGACATACATAACAGTACTACATACACTGACATACATAACAGTACTACATACACTGACATACATAACACTACTACATACACTGACATACATAACACTACTACATACACTGACATACATAACATTACTACATACACTGACATACATAACATTACTACATACACTGACATACGTAACACTACTATATACACTGACATACATAACACTACTACATACACTGACATACATAACACTACTACATACACTGACATACATAACAGTACTACATACACTGACATACATAACACTACTACATACACTGACATACATATCACTACTACATACACTGACATACACAACACTACTACATACACTGACATACATAACAGTACTACATACACTGACATACATAACACTACTACATACACTGACATACATAACACTACATACACTGACATACATAACACTACTACATACACTGACATACATAACACTACTATATACACTGACATACATAACACTACTACATACACTGACATACATAACACTACTACATACACTGACATACATAACACTACTACATACACTGACATAGATAACATTACTACATACACTGACATACATAACACTACTATATACACTGACATACATAACATTACTACATACACTGACATACATAACAGTACTACATACACTGACATACATAACACTACTATATACACTGACATACATAACACTACTATATACACTGACATACATAACACTACTATATACACTGACATACATAACACTATTACATACACTGACATACATAACACTACTACATACACTGACATACATAACACTACTACATACACTGACATACATAACATTACTACATACACTGACATACATAACACTACTACATACACTGACATACATAACACTACTACATACACTGACATAGATAACATTACTACATACACTGACATACATAACACTACTATATACACTGACATACATAACATTACTACATACACTGACATACATAACACTACTATATACACTGACATACATAACACTACTACATACACTGACATACATAACAGTACTACATACACTGACATACATAACATTACTACATACACTGACATACATAACACTACTATATACACTGACATACATAACACTACTACATACACTGACATACATAACACTACTACATACTGACATACATAACATTACTACATACTGACATACATAACACTACTACATACACTGACATACATAACACTACTACATACACTGACATACATAACACTACTACATACACTGACATACATAACACTACTACATACACTGACATACATAACATTACTACATACACTGACATACATAACACTACTACATACACTGACATACATAACAGTACTACATACACTGACATACATAACATTACTACATACACTGACATACATAACATTACTATATACACTGACATACATAACATTACTACATACACTGACATACATAACACTACTACATACACTGACATACATAACAGTACTACATACACTGACATACATAACACTACTACATACACTGACATACATAACATTACTACATACACTGACATACATAACATTACTATATACACTGACATACATAACATTACTACATACACTGACATACATAACATTACTATATACACTGACATACATAACATTACTACATACACTGACATACATAACATTACTATATACACTGACATACATAACATTACTACATACACTGACATACATAACATTACTATATACACTGACATACATAACATTACTACATACACTGACATAGATAACATTACTACATACACTGACATACATAACACTACTACATACACTGACATACATAACACTACTACATACACTGACATACATAACATTACTACATACACTGACATACATAACATTACTAGATACACTGACATACATAACACTACTACATACACTGACATACATAACACTACTACATACACTGACATACATAACACTACTATATACACTGACATACATAACATTACTACATACACTGACATACATAACACTACTACATACACTGACATACATAACACTACTACATACACTGACATACATAACATTACTACATACACTGACATAGATAACATTACTACATACACTGACATACATAACACTACTACATACACTGACATACATAACACTACTACATACACTGACATACATAACACTACTACATACACTGACATACATAACACTACTACATACACTGACATACATAACACTACTACATACACTGACATACATAACACTACTATATACACTGACATACATAACACTACTACATACACTGACATACATAACATTACTACATACTGACATACATAACATAACTATATACACTGACATACATAACACTACTACATACACTGACATACATAACACTACTATATACACTGACATACATAACACTACATACACTGACATACATAACACTACTATATACACTGACATACATAACACTACTACATACACTGACATACATAACACTACTACATACACTGACATACATAACACTACTACATACACTGACATACATAACACTACTACATACACTGACATACATAACACTACTACATACTGACATACATAACACTACTACATACACTGACATACATAACACTACTATATACACTGACATACATAACACTACATACACTGACATACATAACACTACTATATACACTGACATACATAACACTACTACATACACTGACATACATAACACTACTACATACACTGACATACATAACACTACTACATACACTGACATACATAACACTACTACATACTGACATACATAACACTACTACATACACTGACATACATAACACTACTATATACACTGACATACATAACACTACTACATACACTGACATACACAACACTACTATATACACTGACATACATAACACTACATACACTGACATACATAACACTACTATATACACTGACATAACACTACTACATACACTGACATACATAACACTACTACATACACTGACATACATAACACTACTATATACACTGACATACATAACACTACATACACTGACATACATAACACTATTACATACACTGACATACATAACACTACTAAATACTGACATACATAACACTACTACATACACTGACATACATAACACTACTACATACACTGACATACATAACAGTACTACATACACTGACATACGTAACAGTACTACATACACTGACATACATAACACTACTACATACACTGACATACATAACAGTACTACATACACTGATATACGTAACAGTACTACATACACTGACATACATAACATTCCTACATACACTGACATACATAACACTACTACATACACTGACATACGTAACACTACTACATACACTGACATACATAACACTACTATATACACTGACATAACACTACTACATACACTGACATACATAACACTACTACATACACTGACATACATAACATTACTACATACACTGACATACATAACACTACTACATACACTGACATACGTAACACTACTACATACACTGACATACATAACACTACTATATACACTGACATAACACTACTACATACACTGACATACATAACACTACTACATACACTGACATACATAACAGTACTACATACACTGACATACATAACACTACTACATACACTGACATACATAACACTACTACATACACTGACATATATAACACTACTACATACACTGACATACATAACACTACTATATACACTGACATAACACTACTACATACACTGACATACATAACACTACTACATACACTGACATACATAACACTACTATATACACTGACATACATAACACTACTACATACTGACATACATAACACTACTACATACACTGACATACATAACATTACTACATACACTGACATACATAACACTACTACATACACTGACATAACACTACTACATACACTGACATACATAACAGTACTACATACACTGACATACATAACACTACTACATACACTGACATAACACTACTACATACACTGACATACATAACATTACTACATACACTGACATACATAACAGTACTACATACACTGACATACATAACACTACTACATACACTGACATACATAACATTACTACATACACTGACATACATAACACTACTACATACACTGACATACATAACACTACTACATACACTGACATACATAACATTATATAACAGTACTACACACACCAACATACAATAACATTATATAACAGTACTACACACACCAACATACAATAACATTATATAACAGTACTACACACACCAACATACAATAACATTATATAACAGTTCTACACACACCAACATACAATAACATTATATAGCAGTACTACACACACCTACATACAATAACATTATATAGCAGTACTACATACACTAACATACAATAACATTATATAACAGTTCTACATACACCAACATAAAATAACATTATATAACAGTACTACACACACTAACATACAATAACATTATATAACAGTTCTACACACACCAACATACAATAACATTATATAACAGTTCTACACACACCAACATACAATAACATTATATAGCAGTACTACATACACTAACATACAATAACATTATATAACAGTTCTACATACACCAACATAAAATAACATTATATAACAGTACTACACACACTAACATACAATAACATTATATAACAGTACTACATACACCAACATAAAATAACATTATATAACAGTACTACACACACTAACATACAATAACATTATATAACAGTTCTACACACACCAACATACAATAACATTATATAGCAGTACTACACACACCAACATACAATAACATTATATAACAGTACTACATACAATAACATTATATAACAGTACTACATACAATAACATTATATAACAGTACTACATACACTAACATACAATAACATTATATAACAGTACTACACACACCACCATACAATAACATTATATAACAGTACTACACACACTAACATACAATAACATTATATAACAGTACTACACACACCAACATACAATAACATTATATAACAGTACTACATACAATAACATTATATAACAGTTCTACACACACCAACATACACTAACATTATATAACAGTACTACATACAATAACATTATATAACAGTACTACACACACCAACATACAATAACATTATATAACAGTACTACACACACCAACATACAATAACATTATATAACAGTACTACACACACCAACATACACTAACATTTTATAACAGTACTACATACAATAACATTATATAACAGTACTACACACACCAACATACAATAACATTATATAACAGTACTACACACACCAACATACAATAACATTATATAACAGTACTACACACACCAACATACACTAACATTATATAACAGTACTACATACAATAACATTATATAACAGTACTACACACACCAACATACAATAACATTATATAACAGTACTACACACACCAACATACAATAACATTATATAACAGTACTACACACACTAACATACAATAACATTATATAACAGTACTACACACACCAACATACAATACCATTATATAACAGTACTACACACACCAACATACAATAACATTATATAACAGTACTACACACACCAACATACAATAACATTATATAACAGTACTACACACACCAACATACAATAACATTATATAACAGTACTACATACAATAACATTATATAACAGTACTACACACACCAACATACAATAACATTATATAACAGTACTACACACACCACCATACAATAACATTATATAACAGTACTACACACACCACCATACAATAACATTATATAACAGTACTACACACACCACCATACAATAACATTATATAACAGTACTACACACACCACCATACAATAACATTATATAACAGTACTACACACACCAACATACAATAACATTATATAACAGTACTACACACACCAACATACAATAACATTATATAACAGTACTACAGTACTACACACACACCAACATACAATAACATTATATAACAGTACTACATACAATAACATTATATAACAGTACTACACACACCAACATACAATAACATTATATAACAGTACTACACACACCACCATACAATAACATTATATAACAGTACTACACACACCAACATACAATAACATTATATAACAGTACTACACACACCAACATACAATAACATTATATAGCAGTACTACACACACTAACATACAATAACATTATATAACAGTACTACACACACCAACATACAATAACATTATATAACAGTACTACACACACCAACATACATATCATTAACTCTTATGTGGTACAATATGTTTTTAGTAAACAAAGAGAAAAGGTCACAGACATGTCTACTGTATGTAAAATAAGTCAGATAATGTTTTAATTTAAGTTAAACTTTGTAGTTGGGGAGGTGGAGGTGGTGCTAGGACAGCGGATCCTTAAAATAGTGGTAAACATATGGCAATGTGTCATCATCATCGTTTTACGTCTATCTTCCACGCTAGAATGGGTTTAGATGGGAATTGTCTCACTTGAGGCAAGGTTGCTCGGGTAACCATGTCTCGCTTGTATAGGACTGCCTGGCAGGTTTTCTACGGCTGGATGCCCTTCCTAACACCAACCACGTTTACAGTGTGGACTGGGAGCTGTGTTACCTACATGGCCACATTATAGCGTGGACTGTGTGTGTGTTTTGTTTTTTTGTCGTGACACCTATACAACCTCATTTATTTAGGACTGGATGTTGTGGTACCAACATAAACTTTACAGAGAAAGGGGTGGTGGGGATGGGGGTGGGAGTAGGGGAGTGGGAGGGGGTTTATATTTAATTAAGAGGTGCCTACTGACTGTGTGTGTATATATGTGTATATATGAGTGTATGTGGGTATGTCTGTGTGTGTGCATGCATGCATGCATAAATGCATGCATGTATGTATGTATGTTGGTGCTACTGGTAACATGTGTCCCAGTACAACTTGTCTCATGGTCGGGTCGTTGGCGACTAAACTGGCAACTCCACCAAGGTTTCTTGGTGAGGAGGGTGACTTTGGACATCTTGCAGGACTAAAAACAAAACCTGTCAAAGGGCAAAGGAGCTCTTAAGAGTCAATAACCATCTAAAATCATCGGGAGAGATGACCCCTTAGCCTTTGTCAAGGCAGAATTCTAGGAGAAGGAAAACTCTGATATAACACCTGCAACCCTGATGGTATCCAATGATGTTGACTTGTTCTTCTTTTTGGTAAATATCATCTTGGTTAAGAGAGTGGGACTGGCTTTGTGCAGTGCCTTTGCTCATTATAAAAGCTTCACGGCACAGGCATTGCTTTATATCTGGAGTTCTCTCTGCACTTGTCGTCACATGGTACCATGGGCTCAGCACTATGTGTCAATAATTGTCACAAGTGTAGTGTTTGTACCAGAGTTTTCAAATCGCTGGCTGGACTAATAAGTCACACTCGTTCAGCGCATCGGTAGGGGTTCTCCTACATGGATATAAAGTAGTGGCCGTACTCGAAAACGAGTTGGCAGCTACCATATATGTATGTATGTATGTATGTATGTATGTATGTTCTTATATAGAGCTGGAGTTGCGAAATGTGTGGTCGTCAACTGATCTCTAAATCTGCATACACCACTCATTTAAAATCACATAAAAAGTCAACTGTATGCAGCTCTATCCCTCCCATACCAGGTGAGACAACATGTGTGGTGTGTACAAAGATCTGTAAATCAATCTCTGGTCTTAAAAGGCATATGAGGGTATATAAAGATGACATCCCACAAACTGACCCAATCAATCCAATAGAGGGCACATCTTTTGTCTGTCACATTTGCTGCAGACTGTGCAAATCTAAAGCTGGACATAAAAGCCACTTAAGGGGCCATGAACGGACATTTGGAGTTGGTGATGGAGGTGCATAGGGAGACGGCAATCATCTGCAAAGATGAAGTAATCACCATGTATAAGTGATACCTCACAGTAAGACTTGAATTCCTTCCATGTCCGAGCTTCTTTTAATATTTACTCGTTTTACAAATCAATTTTCTCTATTGAAATTAATTAAAATATGAATAATCTGTTCCAGTTCCCCAAACCACCCAAAATCATTTTTATGGGATCAATACAGATAAGGTACAGTTATTGCAAGAGCGCAAGGGTTCGTCCTGAAGAGAACCAGTTCAGTTCAAAATGCATCATCGATTGTCCCCCTTGCTTCTGCTGGACACCACCAGGTGGTGATAACCACCAATGTTTTTGCATAGCTTACGGCTTTCTAAATTCCAATACATATCTGTATACAGCTATGGTCGAAGCTAAATTCTAATTCTATTATATATATATATATATATATATATATATATATATATATATATATGTATATATATATATATATAATCATCATCATCATCATCATCATTTACGTCCGCTTTTCCCTGCTTGCAAGGGTGGGACGGGTCCTATTCAGCACAGCATCTCTCCACTTGTCACGGTCCTTCACCATCACCGTGAGCTTCAGCAATCTGAGGTCTGCTCTCACAACCTCCGCCCATGTTTTTCGTGGTCTTCCTCTATTGCGTCTTCCTTCAACCGGGATTTCTTGGCACTTCTTTACCCAGCGGTCATCCTCCATGCGCATCACATGTCCATACCATCACAGTCTTCTCTCCCACACACTACAACCTATCCCTCTTATACACAGTTTCTCTCTCAACACATCACATGTCCATACCATCTCAGTCTTCTCTCCCACACACTACAACCTATCCCTCTTATACACAGTTTCTCTCTCAACTCATCCATGCTTAGTTGTTCACACACATTGGCATTGCACATCCAACAGAGCATTCTTGCTTGAAACAGAAGTACAAAAAGTCTTATTAGTTTCACACTTTACATTGGAAAGAAAGTTTGACATGTTGGGCTTTAGCCCTTCTTCAGCGGTACAAAATAGAGACAGGATCACAAAGGAGAAACAGAAAAAAGGTCCCGTAAAGACAAAAAAAGAAATGAAAATGAATGTTAACAAGACAACTGTTGGGTTGATTTTTTTCAGCCCTACAGTTGAGCTCTTTCCAGTTCAAAAGGGTAAGAGCTCAACTGTAGGGCAGACACTCATTACAATACCTACAATCTTTCTTAAAAGTACTAAGCTGAACAATGGTGTTATTAGTCTTAAATAGTAACATCCCAACTATATGTATATAGGTGTGTGGTGTATGTATGATATATATATATATATGTGTGTGTGGGGGGAGGGGGGTATGTGTGTATGATATATACGAGATTGTGTGGTATGAGTGTATATAGGGGTGTGTGTGTGTGTGTATGTATGTATGTATATATATATATATGATATATATGTGTGTGTGGTGTGTATATGTATGTATGTATATATGATATATATGTGTGTGTGGTGTGTATATGTATGTATGTATGATATATATGTGTGTGTGTGTAGTGTAAGTGTCTATAATGGGAGAGACAAAGAAACACATTTCTTTTTATTGATTAAACGGTCATTGTTTGTGTATATATATATATGCGTGTGTGTGTGTGTGTGTGTATGCGGTGTATGTATGTATGTGTGTATATGTATGTATGTGTGTATATATATATATGTGTGTGTGTATATATTATATATACATATATGTGTGTGTGTGTGTGTGTGTGTGTGCGTGTATATATATATATATATATATAGAGAGAGAGAGAGAGATCGGTGAGAAAGTAATGGGAGAGAAGTGATGTGTGTGTGTGAAGTGTGAGAGAGGGGAGGTAAGTGATGTGTGTGTGTGATGGGAAGGGGAGGTAAGCGATGTGTTTGTACTAATGTACAAGTGTTTATTGACTTAATTTAATTGTGAGAGTAACAAAGATACTTTCTCGTGTTTGTTGACTGTACTAACGGCTGACACATATATGAGTGTGTATGGTATATAGCTGTGTGTGTGTATGATATAGGTGTGTGTGTGTGTGTGTGTGTGTGTGTGTGATATAGGTGCGCGTGTGTGTGAATAATATATATATATATATATATATATCATCATCATCGTTTTACGTCCGTTCTTCCACGCTAGCATGGGTTAGACGGGTTGTCCTGTTGTGGGCAGTGTCTGGTCGGCTGACCATGTCTTGCTCATACAGGAACTGATTCTGGCTTGATTTCTACAGCTGGATGCCCTTCCTAACACCAACCTCATTTACAATGTGGGCTGGGTGCTTTTTGCCGTGGCACCTCCACATCCACTTTACAGTGGGAGGGTGTGGGGGCATATTGTCTATATGCTTCAGCTTCGGCTTGGGAGGTCGGGTACTCTGTATTACTGCATGACGCCAGAGGTCACGGTTGTGTTCCATCACCTTTGAGAGGTGTAATTGGGTAAGGTCGGCTTTTATTACCTCATCCCAGGTCTCCTTGGGTCTCCCCACTCCACGGTTTCCATCGACTTCTAGTGCTCTGCACCTTTTTATGCAGCTGTCATCCTTCATATGCATCACATGCCCATACCAACGCAACCGCCTCTCCTGCACACAGCATTTGATTCCTCTTATACTCAGTCTCTCTCTCAATTCATTTATGCTTTGCCGTTCACGTATATTACTATTACACATCCATCGGAGCATGCAGGCTTCGTTTCTTTCTAATCTACGCAAGTCTTCCACCTTCAGCGCCCAGGTCTCACTACCATGTAACATTGCTGTTCGGATACACGCATCATACAGTCTGCCTTTCATTTTGAGGGAAAAGCCTTTTGCAGTTAGCAGTGGCAGTAGCTCCCTGAACTTCTTCCATCCCGTTCTTACCCTAATTATTGTACTTTCTGAACACCGACCTCCGCTGCTAATTCGGTCACCTAGGTAGCAGAAGCTGTCTACTGTTTCTACAGAGCCCTCCCAGAGATTGGTGGTACTTGTTTCCTGTGGCTGTTTGCTGCTTGCTGTCCCAGCACAGCTGCTACATGTGAAGAAGCCTACATTCTTAATTAAGCCTCCTGAGATCCCGCTACATCTCTTGTGTACCCATTGTTTGCATTTGGGGCAGAGAATGGAGTTCCTACCTACACCTTTCCTACATACTGAGCAAGGCCATTTCCCTGAGGGGATCTAGGTTCTGTTTTCTCGTCTACTTACAAGGGCCTTAGTCTTTGTCAGGTTGACTTTGAGACCCTTTCTTTCTAGTCCTTGCTTCCAAGTTTGGAATTTCTTCTCTAATTCTACCATAGATTCAGCTATAAGTGCGAGGTCATCAGCATACAGGAGTTCCCATGGGCATCCAGTCTTAAACTCCTCCGTTATTGCCTGCAGGACTATGATGAACTGGAGAGGGCTAAGAACAGAGCCCTGGTGGACACCGACTTGTACGCTAAATTCCTCAGTATACTCATTGCTAATCCTAACTTTGTATATATATATATATATATATCACCAGTTGGTGCTACTGGTACCATGTATTCCAGTACAACCTGTCTCATGGTCGGGTCGTTGGCGACTAAACTGGCAACCCCACCAAGGTTTCTTAGTGAGGAGAGTGACTTTGGACATCCTGCAGGACTAAAAACAAAACCTGTCAAAGGGCAAAAAAGCTCTTAAGAGTCAATGGTATCCAATGATGTTGACTTGTTCTTCTTTTTGGTAAATATCATCTTGGTTAAGAGAGTGGGACTGGCTTTGTGCAGTGCCTTTGCTCACTATAAAAGCTTCACGGCACAGGCATTGCTTTATATCTGGAGATCTCTCTGCACTTGTCGTCACATGGTACCATGGGCCCAGCACTATGTGTCAATAATTGTCACAAGTGTAGTGTTTGTACCAGAGTTTTCAAGTCGCTGGCTGGACTAAAAAGTCACACTCGTTCAGCGCATCGGTAGAGGTTCTCCTACATGGATATAAAGTAGTGGCCGTACTCGAAAACGAGTTGGCAGCCACCATATATGTATATATATGTATGTATATATGTATATATATATATATATTAGTGTGTGTATGTGTATGATATATGTGTGCATGTGTGAATGATATATATATATAGGTGTGCGTGTGTGTGAATGATATATATATATATATATAGGAGTGTGTATGTATGATATATATATATATAGCTCTGTGTATATATGTATGATATATATATATATATATATATATATAGCTGTGTGTGTATGTATGATATATATAGGTGTGTGTGTATGTATGTATGATATATATAGGTGTGTGTGTATGTATGTATGATATATATAGGTGTGTGTGTATGTATGTATGTATGATATATATAGGTATGTATGTATGATATATATAGGTGTGTGTGTATGTATGTATGATATATATAGGTGTGTGTGTATGTATGTATGATATATATATAGGTGTGTGTGTACGTATGTATGATATAGGTGTGTGTATGTATGATATATATATATATGTGTATGTATGTATAATATATATGTGTGTGTATGTATGTATAATATATATAGGTGTGTATGTGTATATGTATGATATATATATAGGTGTGTGTATGTATGTATAATATATATAGGTGTATGTGCGTTTGTATGGTATATATAGGTGTGTATGTGTATATGTATGTATATATGTGTGTGTGTGTAAAAGTTTCGTAAATAAAGGGTTGTATAATATTGTGTGAAACCAGTTCATATAATATAAGTTTATCCCGGGTTCAATCGGGGGTAACCACAGTAAGTAAGGTACTCAATACATAGCAGAGTATAAATATTTAATATAGAAATGGCTTCTACAGGACTAGAACTGTTTCATTCGGGCTTCCTGATGATTTCTTCCGAATGAAACAGTTCTAGTCCTGTAGAAGCCATTTCTATGTTTATATATATATATAACTTTATATTATTTGTTTGACCCGGATTACTTGGTCGTTTCTATGGCTGTGCGGTTAATGGTTTAACCATCGTCTCAGTGTGTTTGGCCTTTTAACTTATGTTGTAGCTCTAGTCCACTAGCTTCTATGGAGCGCTTGCCACACGTCTCAGAAGTTGTTTTTCACTAATTTCCAATAGCCGAAATACGATTCTCGCTAATTTATATATATATATATATGTGGAGACACATGGCATAGTGGTTAGAGCATTGGCCTTGCAATCGAAAGGTTGTGAGTTCAATTCTCAGACCAGGTGATGTGTTGTTTCCTTGAGCAAGACACTTTATTTCATATTGCTCCAGTTTACTCAGCTGTAGAAATGAGATGATAGGGACTGGGGTCCCTATCATTCCACTGCAAAGTGGTAGTGGAGGTGCCACGGCAAAAAAAGCACCCAGCACTTACTGTAAATGAGGTTGGTGTTAGGAAGGGCATCCAGCTGTAGAAATCAGGCCAGAATCAGTTCCCGTCCCACCCTTGCAAGCAGGGAAAAGCGGACGTAAAATGATGATGATGATGATATATATACACACACACATACACACACACATAAATATAAAGACGACCACCACCTACAGCATGCTGGTTAGGTTTTATCCTTACCAGAGGACGAGGTAGATAGAATGACAGTTGTGAACACAAGACCCTTCCCTGGTAAGTAATGCACCTCCCAACATAACCTAGTAGTTAGCGCCCTTATAGTTAAAGTTAGATGAACTTGGAGACAGAGGGGCAACCTGGAGGAGGAGGAGGAGAATATGGAAGTTGAAAGAACCCACCACCACCCACCACCACCACCCCTCCTCAGCCAGTAACAAATTTGGAGATATTTTACTGAACACTTAACGACAGTAAGGAAGAACAAATAGTGACACAGGACATACAGGAGTGGTGTGAGTTCCTGAAAGATAATCTACTGAAGGTGACCAACTACAAGTGAAGTCATTCTTTTCCTTTTTTTCAAATATATATATATATATATATTTATTAAAATAACAGATTAAAGTTTAAGCAAAGAATCGCTGCTTTCACCCTTAACGGGATCTTCTGAAACTAACAAAGTCAATCTGTAAACGTAGAACTGGATATTTCAAAAACGGTTCTTATATATTTGATATATATTTATCCTTATCGAGCCCTCTTTGGATTTTAGTCTTCAAATTTATTATTACTAATAATTATTATTAATTATTATATATATATATATAAACATAAATTATCGAGATTCGCATTTCGGCCCACGAAATAACGAAAAACAACCTCCGAGATGTGCGGCAAGTGCTCAATGATTCAGAAGAACCAGAGCTATATGGTTCGTTGATTATTCAACAAATACAATTTTACAATAGATTAGAAGCACTCAACAAAGGAGTTTCCTGGAGTATTTAATATTATTCAAAATGTTAATAAATGAAAAATATTCTCATAATCAAAATATATATTTTATTATACATATTTCAAAGGTACAATGGTGTTTAAGTACGTTTTCATCAGATAAAATATAAGATTTGATATGTGACATACCGCTACGGTTTTGATTATTCAATTCCAGAATTGAATAATCAAAACCGTAGCGGTATGTTGGATATCAAATCTTATATTTTATCTGATGAAAACGTACTTGAACACCATTGTACCTTTGAAATCATCATCATCATCGTTTAACGTCCATCTTCCACGCTAGCATGGGTTTGGACGGGAGTTTTCCCACTTGAGGCAAGATTGGTTGTCTTGCTCGTATAGGACTGTCTGGCAGGTTTTCTACGGCTGGATGCCCTTCCTAACACCAACCACGTTTACAGTGTGGACTGGGAGGTTTTTACTGTGTTGCCTACACGGCCACATTAGAGTGTGGACTGTGTGTTTTTGTAGTGACACCTACACGACCTCATTTATTTAGGACTGGATGTTGTGGTACCAATATAATTTTACATCGAAAGGGGTGGTGTGGATGGGGTGGGGGTAGTGGGACGGGGGTGTATTTTTGTTAGAGGTATGTATAATAAAATATATATTTTGATTATGAGAATATTTTTCATTTATTAACATTTTGAATAATATATATATATTGGGGGCACATGGCTTAGTGGTTAGAGCATTGGCCTTGCAATCAAAATGTTGTGAGTTCAATTCTCAGACCGGGTGATGTGTTGTTTCCTTGAGCAAGACACTTTATTTCACATTGCTCCAGTTTACTCAGCTGTAGAAATGAGTGGTCGTGGAGGTGCCATGGCAAAAAAGCACCCAGCACTCACTGTAAATGAGGTTGGTGTTAGGAAGTGCATCCAGCTGTAGAAATCAAGCCAGAATCAGTTCCCGTCCCACCCTTGCAAGCAGGGAAAAGTGGAAGTAAAATGAAATGATGATGATGATGATATTGAGTATGCTGAGATGCAACCGGTACTAGAAGTGAAACCCATTC
>OZ024761.1:12001957-12006957 GCA_964016885.1 Eledone cirrhosa | reverse complement strand
GCATGTATACGTACATACATATATGTATACAGACGTACAGTAGCATGCACATATATATATATATATATACATATATATATACATATGCATACAGGTACACATACATATATGCACGTATCAGTTTAGCGGCGCTAACGTCGCTTTGTTCGTTTGTAAACAAACTGAACAGCCTGAATTTATGCCATACGGTGTTAAGGCAACCACGTCACCTTTTTGTTCAACACTGACACAGGAACGATGTACTAGTTTCAAGCTTGTTAGCTATCATCAGCACCGTTTACCCATCTGCCAGATAGTTGAACGTTCGAAAGTATATACTTTCCTTATGAAAATTAACGGCTGAGCAGCCTAATTTGCATATTGAGTGAGTTAAATCGGTCAGGCATACCGAAAACGATAAATTGAAACAAAATGAAAACGAAATTTCATTTCTCACTCTTAGTATGGCACTTACTTAAATGTAAGTATGCATGTATACGTACATACATATATGTATACAGACGTACAGTAGCATGCACATATATATATATATATATACATATATATATACATATGCATACAGGTACACATACATATATGCACGTATCAGTTTAGCGGCGCTAACGTCGCTTTGTTCGTTGTAAACAAACTGAACAGCCTGAATTTATGCCATACGGTGTTAAGGCAACCACGTCACCTTTTTGTTCAACACTGACACAGGAACGATGTACTAGTTTCAAGCTTGTTAGCTATCATCAGCACCGTTTACCCATCTGCCAGATAGTTGAACGTTCGAAAGTATATACTTTCCTTATGAAAATTAACGGCTGAGCAGCCTAATTTGCATATTGAGTGAGTTAAATCGGTCAGGCATACCGAAAACGATAAATTGAAACAAAATGAAAACGAAATTTCATTTCTCACTCTTAGTATGGCACTTACTTAAATGTAAGTATGCATGTATACGTACATACATATATGTATACAGACGTACAGTAGCATGCACATATATATATATATATATACATATATATATACATATGCATACAGGTACACATACATATATGCACGTATCAGTTTAGCGGCGCTAACGTCGCTTTGTTCGTTTGTAAACAAACTGAACAGCCTGAATTTATGCCATACGGTGTTAAGGCAACCACGTCACCTTTTTGTTCAACACTGACACAGGAACGATGTACTAGTTTCAAGCTTGTTAGCTATCATCAGCACCGTTTACCCATCTGCCAGATAGTTGAACGTTCGAAAGTATATACTTTCCTTATGAAAATTAACGGCTGAGCAGCCTAATTTGCATATTGAGTGAGTTAAATCGGTCAGGCATACCGAAAACGATAAATTGAAACAAAATGAAAACGAAATTTCATTTCTCACTCTTAGTATGGCACTTACTTAAATGTAAGTATGCATGTATACGTACATACATATATGTATACAGACGTACAGTAGCATGCACATATATATATATATATATACATATATATATACATATGCATACAGGTACACATACATATATGCACGTATCAGTTTAGCGGCGCTAACGTCGCTTTGTTCGTTTGTAAACAAACTGAACAGCCTGAATTTATGCCATACGGTGTTAAGGCAACCACGTCACCTTTTTGTTCAACACTGACACAGGAACGATGTACTAGTTTCAAGCTTGTTAGCTATCATCAGCACCGTTTACCCATCTGCCAGATAGTTGAACGTTCGAAAGTATATACTTTCCTTATGAAAATTAACGGCTGAGCAGCCTAATTTGCATATTGAGTGAGTTAAATCGGTCAGGCATACCGAAAACGATAAATTGAAACAAAATGAAAACGAAATTTCATTTCTCACTCTTAGTATGGCACTTACTTAAATGTAAGTATGCATGTATACGTACATACATATATGTATACAGACGTACAGTAGCATGCACATATATATATATATATATACATATATATATACATATGCATACAGGTACACATACATATATGCACGTATCAGTTTAGCGGCGCTAACGTCGCTTTGTTCGTTTGTAAACAAACTGAACAGCCTGAATTTATGCCATACGGTGTTAAGGCAACCACGTCACCTTTTTGTTCAACACTGACACAGGAACGATGTACTAGTTTCAAGCTTGTTAGCTATCATCAGCACCGTTTACCCATCTGCCAGATAGTTGAACGTTCGAAAGTATATACTTTCCTTATGAAAATTAACGGCTGAGCAGCCTAATTTGCATATTGAGTGAGTTAAATCGGTCAGGCATACCGAAAACGATAAATTGAAACAAAATGAAAACGAAATTTCATTTCTCACTCTTAGTATGGCACTTACTTAAATGTAAGTATGCATGTATACGTACATACATATATGTATACAGACGTACAGTAGCATGCACATATATATATATATATACATATATATATACATATGCATACAGGTACACATACATATATGCACGTATCAGTTTAGCGGCGCTAACGTCGCTTTGTTCGTTTGTAAACAAACTGAACAGCCTGAATTTATGCCATACGGTGTTAAGGCAACCACGTCACCTTTTTGTTCAACACTGACACAGGAACGATGTACTAGTTTCAAGCTTGTTAGCTATCATCAGCACCGTTTACCCATCTGCCAGATAGTTGAACGTTCGAAAGTATATACTTTCCTTATGAAAATTAACGGCTGAGCAGCCTAATTTGCATATTGAGTGAGTTAAATCGGTCAGGCATACCGAAAACGATAAATTGAAACAAAATGAAAACGAAATTTCATTTCTCACTCTTAGTATGGCACTTACTTAAATGTAAGTATGCATGTATACGTACATACATATATGTATACAGACGTACAGTAGCATGCACATATATATATATATATATACATATATATATACATATGCATACAGGTACACATACATATATGCACGTATCAGTTTAGCGGCGCTAACGTCGCTTTGTTCGTTTGTAAACAAACTGAACAGCCTGAATTTATGCCATACGGTGTTAAGGCAACCACGTCACCTTTTTGTTCAACACTGACACAGGAACGATGTACTAGTTTCAAGCTTGTTAGCTATCATCAGCACCGTTTACCCATCTGCCAGATAGTTGAACGTTCGAAAGTATATACTTTCCTTATGAAAATTAACGGCTGAGCAGCCTAATTTGCATATTGAGTGAGTTAAATCGGTCAGGCATACCGAAAACGATAAATTGAAACAAAATGAAAACGAAATTTCATTTCTCACTCTTAGTATGGCACTTACTTAAATGTAAGTATGCATGTATACGTACATACATATATGTATACAGACGTACAGTAGCATGCACATATATATATATATATATACATATATATATACATATGCATACAGGTACACATACATATATGCACGTATCAGTTTAGCGGCGCTAACGTCGCTTTGTTCGTTTGTAAACAAACTGAACAGCCTGAATTTATGCCATACGGTGTTAAGGCAACCACGTCACCTTTTTGTTCAACACTGACACAGGAACGATGTACTAGTTTCAAGCTTGTTAGCTATCATCAGCACCGTTTACCCATCTGCCAGATAGTTGAACGTTCGAAAGTATATACTTTCCTTATGAAAATTAACGGCTGAGCAGCCTAATTTGCATATTGAGTGAGTTAAATCGGTCAGGCATACCGAAAACGATAAATTGAAACAAAATGAAAACGAAATTTCATTTCTCACTCTTAGTATGGCACTTACTTAAATGTAAGTATGCATGTATACGTACATACATATATGTATACAGACGTACAGTAGCATGCACATATATATATATATATATACATATATATATACATATGCATACAGGTACACATACATATATGCACGTATCAGTTTAGCGGCGCTAACGTCGCTTTGTTCGTTTGTAAACAAACTGAACAGCCTGAATTTATGCCATACGGTGTTAAGGCAACCACGTCACCTTTTTGTTCAACACTGACACAGGAACGATGTACTAGTTTCAAGCTTGTTAGCTATCATCAGCACCGTTTACCCATCTGCCAGATAGTTGAACGTTCGAAAGTATATACTTTCCTTATGAAAATTAACGGCTGAGCAGCCTAATTTGCATATTGAGTGAGTTAAATCGGTCAGGCATACCGAAAACGATAAATTGAAACAAAATGAAAACGAAATTTCATTTCTCACTCTTAGTATGGCACTTACTTAAATGTAAGTATGCATGTATACGTACATACATATATGTATACAGACGTACAGTAGCATGCACATATATATATATATATATACATATATATATACATATGCATACAGGTACACATACATATATGCACGTATCAGTTTAGCGGCGCTAACGTCGCTTTGTTCGTTTGTAAACAAACTGAACAGCCTGAATTTATGCCATACGGTGTTAAGGCAACCACGTCACCTTTTTGTTCAACACTGACACAGGAACGATGTACTAGTTTCAAGCTTGTTAGCTATCATCAGCACCGTTTACCCATCTGCCAGATAGTTGAACGTTCGAAAGTATATACTTTCCTTATGAAAATTAACGGCTGAGCAGCCTAATTTGCATATTGAGTGAGTTAAATCGGTCAGGCATACCGAAAACGATAAATTGAAACAAAATGAAAACGAAATTTCATTTCTCACTCTTAGTATGGCACTTACTTAAATGTAAGTATGCATGTATACGTACATACATATATGTATACAGACGTACAGTAGCATGCACATATATATATATATATATACATATATATATACATATGCATACAGGTACACATACATATATGCACGTATCAGTTTAGCGGCGCTAACGTCGCTTTGTTCGTTTGTAAACAAACTGAACAGCCTGAATTTATGCCATACGGTGTTAAGGCAACCACGTCACCTTTTTGTTCAACACTGACACAGGAACGATGTACTAGTTTCAAGCTTGTTAGCTATCATCAGCACCGTTTACCCATCTGCCAGATAGTTGAACGTTCGAAAGTATATACTTTCC
>OZ024761.1:11989023-11994023 GCA_964016885.1 Eledone cirrhosa | reverse complement strand
GGCAACATGACCCTCCCAAAGTATAACAATATATATATATATATATATTATTATTATTATGTAATAAACAACATAAGGCAATTATTCCATTTACCAGTGGTTTCTTAAAAGCAAAAGATTTTGCTTTCAATCCTCAGAATGAAAAATCCTGGTCTGTTTATTGAATTTGGATTCTAAAAACCAAATTCAATAAACAAACTAGGATTTTTCATTCTGAGGATTGAAAGCAAAACCTTTTGCTTTTAAGAAACCACTGGTAAATGGAATAATTGCCTTATGTTGTTTATTACATAATAATAATAATTAAGCTCTGTTGCCTACATAGAGCACTCTTTTTTCCTGGACTTTTCCGATGGAATTACTTCATTTATTCACACATATATATATATATATATAGAAAGGATAAAAAGGACGATTGATTATTCCTTCATTGCATTTATTGATAGGTGACGCGCGTTTCGCCACTGATCAGCTCAAGGTTCGATCTGTATCGATCCTACCCGACTCAATAATCGGCAGCTCGACGGACCCTCTTAAAATGCTATAAGAAAATGAGCTGATCAGTGGCGAAACGCGCGCCACCTATCAATAAATGCAATGAAGCAATAATCAATCGTCCTTTTTATTCTTTCTATATTTTACACTCTGTATAGCTCTACACATCATCACAGAAGTGAACCTAAACATCGAGTGCTCACCCGGGTGAACCTGCAGTAACTTCTAGTTACACCCACTGGATATATATATATATATATGTATATATATATATATGTATATATATATATGTATATATATATCATCATCATTATCATCATTCCATTTTACGTCCGCTTTTCCCTGCTTGCAAGGGTGGGACGGGAACTGATGCTGGCTTGATTTCTACAGCTGGATGCCCTTCCTAACACCAACCTCATTTACAGTGAGTGCTGGGTGCTTTTTTGCCGTGGCACCTCCACAACCACTTTGCAGTGGAATGATAGGGACCCCAGTCCCTATCATCTCATTTCTACAGCTGAGTAAACTGGAGCAATGTGAAATAAAGTGTCTTGCTCAAGGAAACAACACATCACCCAGTCTGAGAATTGAACTCACAACCTTTTGATTGCAAGGCCAATGCTCTAACCACTAAGCCATGTGCCTCCATATATATATATATATATATATTGACACACGTTGTTGCGCTAACGACAGACACTGGTCTGTTGGAGGTGCAAGACGTGGCAGCAATGATGAGGGACAGAGACCGCTGGAGAGAACTCATCCATGAGAACTCATTCAACTCGGGAATTTTACCTGCCCTAGATATATATATATATTTCAATATATCTATATATATATCTGTGTATATATATATATACACAGATATATATATATATCTGTGTGTATATATATATATATACATATATATATATACACACACATATATATATCTGTGTATATATATACACACAGATATATATTTATGTGTGTATATATATATATATACACACATATATATATATCTGTGTGTATATATATATATATACACACATAAATATATATCTGTGTGTATATATATATATATATATATATACACACATAAATATATATCTGTGTGTATATATATATATATATATATATACACACATAAATATATATCTGTGTGTATATATATATATATATATATATACATATATATATATATATATAAATATATACACATGTCAATACAATGTGTATAAGCAGCAGCAGCGAAATATATTTCATTAATAAAAATCAGAAAATTGTAAACATATCTATTTCAAATAACAACACTACTGACCTCTGGGGTCACAGAAGAACGGGAGAGGGAAGGGAGAGGGTGATAGGTTCTAGGACTAGGGCGCGGCTGTGTTGGGGCTGTGCCCCTGCGGACAATGGCCAGCGACACCTGCTGCAACAGCCACCCCACCTCGTGGGACTTCTTCCTCAGATGGTCTGCTGACATTCCGATCTTGCAGAGGAACTCAACAGAACGGGGGGGTCCAAGTGCACCTGAGGTCTCGACAGTGACCGGTGCGAAGGGGCAGAGGCTGGATAATCCCCGATGATTGTTTGTCTCGCTGTCCTCTGAATTGCAGGGCCGCAGTACCTGGGTTTGTGGCCGAAGTGACCAAGTTGGAGGAGGAGGATGAGAAGATGTCACAACATGAGGTCCCAACCAGGATCTACCTCCTTCCAATGGGAAGAGGGTGATTTGTATAATAGGAATGCATGTGTATAAATGTGCATATATATATATATATATATATAACGAAGGAAATGTGGTAAGGTACCAGGTGGACCATAACGCACCAAAGTACTCAATACTTAGGGTAGTAGAGTGGGTAATAGGAACGAGTAGGACCCCGACGGCTGAGCTCAGGCCGTTTCGACAGCTAATTCTGTAGTCCAGAATTAGCCGCCGAAACGGCTTGAGCTCAGCCGTCGGGGTCCTACTCGTTCCTATATATATATATATATATATATATAGAAGAGCTTCTATATATATATATATATATATATATATATATATATATATATATATATATATATATATTTATATATATATATCTAGGGCAGGTAAAATTTCCGAGATCCATGGATGAATTCTCTACAGCGGTCTCTGTCCCTCATCATCGCTGCCATGTCCTGAGTCTCCAACAGACCACTGTCTGTCCTTAGGGCATCAACATATGTTAACTTCGGTCTTCCTCTTCCAGTGTGTCCATGTAGGGGCTCCCACAGGAGCACTGAGAACTCTGGATGTCGGTGAGCATGTCCAACTAACCTCAGTCTCCTCTGTGTCACTTTTGAGCTGACTTTTGGGAGGCTCCCATACAGCTCTGACTTCTTCATCCTCATTCTACATGAGAATGCTGAGGATATATATATATATATATATATATATATATATATATATATATGATGCCTGTGAGAGGAGCGCGATGCTGCATGGTAGTGAGACATGGGCAGCAACTGCAGAGGATATGCAACGGCTGGAGAGAAATGAGGCAAACATGCTCCTATTGGATGTGCAATGTCAATGTGCGTGAACGACCCAGCATGGATGTGTTGAGAGAGAAACTGTGTCTGAGAGGGATAGAATGTAGAGTACGGGAGAGGAGACTGAGGTGGTATGGACATGTGATGCGCATGGAGGATGACCGATGGGTGAAGAAGTGCCAGGAATTGCCAGTTGAAGGAAGACGTGGTAGAGGTAGACCACGAAAAACATGGGCGTAGGTGGTGAGAACAGACCTCAGATCATTGAAGCTCACGGTGGAGATGACGAAGGACTGTGACAAGTGGAGAGATGCTGTGCTGAATTAAGACCCGTCCCACCCTTGCAAGCGGGGAAAAGCGGACGTAAAATGATGATGATGATATATCTAGAAGTCAAAAATAAAAACAATAACAAAGAGTGCAGTAGAAACAGTGTTGGTGTTAGGTTCACATATATATAGAAAGTATTTGGTAGTAGGAAGGGCATCCTGCATTAGAAACACTGTCAAAACTGAAATGTTTGTAAAAGTAGCTCTGATTAAGAACTTTACTTGATCTCTAATAACCCATCCAAACATTGGTACTGTGGGAAAACTGGCATTAAATACTGTTTATATATATATACTGTTTATATATATATATACTGTTTATATATATATATATACTGTTTATATATATATATATTGTTTATATATATATATACTGTTTATATATATATATATACTGTTTATATATATATATACTGTTTATATATATATATATACTGGTTATATATATAGTAGCCTCTGAAAATATCTTTTTCCGGGTTTAAGTAGAGTCACTTAAAATACAGTGTGTATATGTGTGTGTATATTCAATTAATATACATATATATATTAATATACATATACATACATAAACATATATATATATATATATAGTATTAAGGATACTATTTATGGTTATGTATATAATAAAACCTTTTATGGCTATATATTTTTTATATACAAACCCCAAATAGTGAAAGATAGTCATTCATTACTATCTTATTACCAGTAAGATAAATAGCTCAATGTAATAACATCGGTTGTTCTACAGAGCAGTTATATAGAGATTACAATAATCAAAGTTCAGTTTAAATCATTTATTTGCTTACAATTGTTTCCTCCAAACCTCGGTTTGGAGGAAACAATCTCTCTCTCTCTATATATATATATATATATACATGCATATGTATATATATAGATGTATACGTCCATATACATCTGATGCATGTAAATGCACACACACACATATATATATGTATATATGTATATATATATATATATGCACATATGTGTGTGTGTGTGTCTATGAGTGTGTGGTTGTGTATGTGAGTGTGCATGGTTGTGTGTGTGACTAAGTGTGTGTATCTATGTATGTATGTGTCTATATATCTATGCATGTGTATTAGTCTATGTATGGTTGTGTGCATGTCTATATATGTGTGTGTATATCTATGTATATGTGTGTGTATCTATGTCTGTATGTATGCTTGTGTGCCTGTATTTATGTACATGTGTGTATACCCAGAGACAGACAGACAGACTAAAAGGTGTGTATATATATGTGTATGTATGTATGTATATATGTATATATGTATGTATGTATGTATGTATACCCAGAGACGGACTAAAAGGTGTGTATGTGTATGTATGTATGTATGTGTATGTACATGTATGTACAGACTAAGAGGTGTGTATGTATATGTGTATGTATGTATATATATGTATGTATGTATGTATGTATGTATACCCAGAGACAGACTAAAAGGTGTGTATGTATCTGCTTACTTACCTGAGTAGTGTTCATAAGTTGTTTATCATTCATACTACAGCAGGTATATTAGGTATTCCATGTCCCAAAGGAACTTTCCGAGGGGGTTAATTCACACCTTTGGAAGAAGGGGGTAGTTGGATATATATATTTTTTTTACAATTTTCAATTCTATATTTTTTAGGGGACTGGCATATATATAT
>OZ024761.1:11974023-11981523 GCA_964016885.1 Eledone cirrhosa | reverse complement strand
ATGGGTGACATATGTGTTGTCTGAGGGCCACATGGGTCACATATGTTGTCTGAGGGTCACATGGGTCATATATGTTGTCTGAGGGCCACATGGGTCACACATGTGTTGTCTGAGGGCCACACATGACATTTAATTGCATACATTACAACTATTTTTTAAAATTATATTTTACAAAGAGAAAAACATGCTCATGCTGAAAAAACCTTTGTGTGGGCCGCAGGTGTGCTTTAAAGGCCCAAATTAGGCCTGCTGACCGCATGTTTAACATGCCTGATCTACACAATATATACACCCAGTAGACTCTGTAAAGTGGTTGGTGTTAGGAAGAGCATCCGGCTGTAGATAAGCTGTCAAACAAAGGATTGCGAGGATTCTTCAGCTGTGTGAAGGACATGACTACTTCCATGGTGTTGGTGCCATTATAAAATGGCACTTGTTAGAGTGTGGAAATGTATGTTTGGGGCCTTAGCTCCTAAGAGCAATCAATAGAGTACAGGAGCGTTTGTAAACTGGATGTGGGCCCCTCTGGAAGTCAGTGGAGCCAGTAATAAGGATATCACTATAGCCCCTAAAAAAGGCACTACTGGTAATTTACAATACTGTGGCCCCTAATATAGACATTACTGAAGGTCTACAACAGTGTGACCCCTAATAAAGACATCACTGGTGGTCTACAACTGTGTGACCCCTAATATAGACATTACTGAAGGTCTACAACAGTGTGACCCCTAATATAGACATTACTGGTGGTCTACAATACTGTGACCCCAAATATAAACACTACTGGTAGTTCACAACAGTGTGACCCCTAATATGGGCATTACTGAAGGTTCACAACAGTGTGACCCCTAATATAGACATTATGACAATGACAAGAATGACGAATTCTAATAAAGCCAGAAAAGAGATAAAAGACTGAAGTGTTAAATATAGAAGTGGAGGATAACCAAACAAATATAGAAGAACTGTCATTTCCTGGCCTCTAATGCTCTTGTCTATATCTATAGACATATAGGCATGTATGTATAGCCATATACTTACTTAAGCCTCTCTCTCTCTCTCTCTCTCTCTCTCTCTCTCTCTCTCTCTCTCTCTATATATATATATATATATATATATATATATATATATATATATATATATATATATATATATATTATATATTATATATATATACTTATATATATTATACTTATATATATATACTTAAATTTCTCTCTCACACATATATATATATATATATATATAGATGTGTGTGTGTGTGTGTGTGTGTGTGTGTGTGTGTGTGTGTGTGTAAACATACACATATATAAAGCCATAAACATACTTAATTTCCTCTCTCTTTCGTCTAGCTTAATGTTATATTTAAAGCTACATACTTATTTAACTCTATCTATCTATCTATCTACCTCTCATTTGTCTGTTATATCTAATGCTATATACTTAACTCCATCTATCTGTCTGTCTGTCTGTTCATTTCTATCCTATCTTTACTACAACCGAGTGTGACAGACATGAATGACACACACATTCCAATGAACCAACAACCTCCACCTACATAACATACCACACTAAATACTGTCTGAGTAAGTCCCATAACCCATCAGGTCATGTAGAAGACTTCTATATAACATACCACACTAAATACTGTCTGAGTAAGTCCCATAACCCATCAGGTCATGTAGAAGACTTCTATATAATATACCACACTAAATACTGTCTGAGTAAGTCCCATAACCCATCAGGTCATGTAGAAGACTTCTATATAATATACCACACTAAATACTGTCTGAGTAAGTCCCATAACCCATCAGGTCATGTAGAAGACTTCTATATAATATACCACACTAAATACTGCCTGAGTAAGTCCCATAACCCATCAGGTCATGTAGAAGACTTCTATATAATATACCACACTAAATACTGTCTGAGTAAGTCCCATAACCCATCAGGTCATGTAGAAGACTTCTATATAATATACCACACTAAATACTGTCTGAGTAAGTCCCATAACCCATCAGGTCATGTAGAAGACTTCTATATAATATACCACACTAAATACTGTCTGAGTAAGTCCCATAACCCATCAGGTCATGTAGAAGACTTCTATATAATATACCACACTAAATACTGTCTGAGTAAGTCCCATAACCCATCAGGTCATGTAGAAGACTTCTATATAATATACCACACTAAATACTGTCTGAGTAAGTCCCATAACCCATCAGGTCATGTAGAAGACTTCTATATAATATACCACACTAAATACTGTCTGAGTAAGTCCCATAACCCATCAGGTCATGTAGAAGACTTCTATATAATATACCACACTAAATACTGTCTGAGTAAGTCCCATAACCCATCAGGTCATGTAGAAGTTCTATATAATATACCACACTAAATACTGTCTGAGTAAGTCCCATAACCCATCAGGTCATGTAGAAGACTTCTATATAACATACCACACTAAATACTGTCTGAGTAAGTCCCATAACCCATCAGGTCATGTAGAAGACTTCTATATAATATACCACACTAAATACTGCCTGAGTAAGTCCCATAACCCATCAGGTCATGTAGAAGACTTCTATATAACATACCACACTAAATACTGTCTGAGTAAGTCCCATAACCCATCAGGTCATGTAGAAGACTTCTATATAATATACCACACTAAATACTGCCTGAGTAAGTCCCATAACCCATCAGGTCATGTAGAAGACTTCTATATAATATACCACACTAAATACTGCCTGAGTAAGTCCCATAACCCATCAGGTCATGTAGAAGACTTCTATATAATATACCACACTAAATACTGCCTGAGTAAGTCCCATAACCCATCAGGTCATGTAGAAGACTTCTATATAATATACCACACTAAATACTGTCTGAGTAAGTCCCATAACCCATCAGGTCATGTAGAAGACTTCTATATAATATACCACACTAAATACTGCCTGAGTAAGTCCCATAACCCATCAGGTCATGTAGAAGACTTCTATATAATATACCACACTAAATACTGTCTGAGTAAGTCCCATAACCCATCAGGTCATGTAGAAGACTTCTATATAATATACCACACTAAATACTGTCTGAGTAAGTCCCATAACCCATCAGGTCATGTAGAAGACGTCTATATAATATACCACACTAAATACTGCCTGAGTAAGTCCCAACACTAACCACCAGGCCACAGGTCATCACTGACATATAACTACATCTTAGTCACCTGTACCTCTCTCTCGATATATATATACACATAGAAGCACATGGCTTAGTGGTTAGAGCATTGGCCTTGCAATCGAAAAGTTGTGAGTTCAATTCTCAGGCCGGGTGATGTGTTGTTTCCTTGAGCAAGACACTTTATTTCACATTGCTCCAGTTTACTCAGCTGTAGAAATGAGATGATAGGGACTGGGGTCCCTATCATTCCACTGCAAAGTGGTCGTGGAGGTGCCACGGCAAAAAAGCACCCAGCACTCACTGTAAATGAGGTTGGTGTTAGGAAGGGCATCCAGCTGTAGAAATCAAGCCAGAATCAGTTCCCGTCCCACCCTTGCAAGCAGGGAAAAGGGGACGTAAAATGAAATGAATGAATGATGATATATATGTATATACATATATACATATATATATATATATATACATACATATATATATATGTATATATATATATATACATACATATATATATATATATTACATACATATATATATACATACATATATATATATTACTATATATATATATATATATATATATACATACATATATATATACATACATATATATATATATATTACATATATATATATATACATACATATATATATATATATTACATATATATATATATACATACATATATATATATATATTACATATATATATATATACATACATATATATATATATACATACATATATATATATTACTATATATATATATATATATACATACATATATATATATTACATATATATATATATATATATATATATATATATATATATATATATACATATATATATATATATATACATACATATATATATATATATATATATATATATATATATATATATATATATATATATATATATATATATATATATATATATATATATATACATATATATATATTACATATATATATATATATATATATATATATATATATATATACATATATATATATATATATATATACATATATATATATTACATATATATATATTACATATATATATATATATATATATATATATATATATATATACATACATAAATATATATTACATATATATATATATACATACATATATATATATATTACATATATATATATATACATACATATATATATATATTACATATATATATATATACATACATATATATATATATTACATATATATATATATACATACATATATATATAACATATATATATATATAACATATATATATATATACATACATATATATATAACATATATATATATATAACATATATATATATATACATACATATATATATATATATATATATATATATAACATATATATATACATAACATATATATATATATACATACATATACATACATATATATATATATATATATATATATATATATATATATATATACATATATATATATTACATATATATATATATACATATATATATATATATATATATATATAATGGAAAACGAAAAATCAGTGATGCATCGGAACTCGACTTATTGTGTTACAATTGTTTCCCTGGCGAGCAGCAGAGGTGCGCTCCATGTGTGGATCTACCTGACTCTAGTCTCGCAGGTTCCTCGGACAAGTCTATTGATTTTGGATCATATCCTCTTTGAATATATATATATATCAACTAGAAATAGATTAACATATATATATATATATATATATATATATATATCAACTAGAAATAGATTGACATATATATATACAGATATATAAAATAAACATATGCAACAGTCACAGGGAATAATTTATAAAATATGTAAGTACACATAGCTAGGTAGGTAACCAATTAAAGTTTAACTGGAACTTCAAATATAGATACCTTATAAAATGATTAATCTCCTTTGTATATATTTCTTCAAATAAAAAATATATTTCACCAATTAATCAGTAAATCACAGCAGTCAAATCCTGGATGGTCACCAAAGGAGAAGATATAACCATCTGTGTTTACAAAGCAAAGGCAAATCTGTGAATGACTCGAACCACGTGTTGCATTTTTTAAAAATACACACATCGCACAGCATCATCCCAGTGGCGTGAATAGGATTATCGACAGCTAGAAATAACAGCCGAGTCCATTCAACTGAGTTAGCTCTACAATTAAGGGGCCATATGTATATATTCAAAATTAAATTAAGGGTTGTCATGTCCGAGAGACATGTGCCACATCCACTGTAGAATAAGCTTGGATCTTTTCATTGGAATCTTTTGGCTTATTCTACAGTGGATATGGCGCATGTCTCTCAGACATGACAACCCTTAATTTAATTTTGTATATATATATATATATATATATATATATATATATAGCAATAATAATAAATGTGAAGACTAAAATCAAAAGAGGCTCGATAAGGATAAATATATATCAAATATATAAGAACCATAGAGCATTTATTTTAATAAATATATCATCATTATCATCATCAACGTTTAACGTCCGTGTTCCACGCTTGCATGGGTTTGGACGGGGGTTTTCCCACTTGAGGCAAGAGTGATTGTCTTGCTCGCATAGGACTGTCTGGCAGGTTTTCTACAGTTGGATGCCCTTCATATATATATATTTTAATAAATATATATATATATATATATTTTAATAAATATAAATATATATATATATTTTAATAAATATAAATATATATATATATTTTAATAAATATAAATATATATATATATTTTAATAAATATAAATATATATATATATTTTAATAAATATAAATATATATATATATTTTAATAAATATAAATATATATATATATTTTAATAAATATATATTTTAATAAATATATATATATATATATATATTTTAATAAATATATATATATATATTTTAATAAATATATATATATATATTTTAATAAATATATATATATATATATTTTAATAAATATATATATATATATTTTAATAAATATATATATATATATATTTTAATATATATATATATATATATTTTAATATATATATATATATATATTTTAATATATATATATATATATATATTTTAATATATATATATATATATATTTTAATAAATATATATTTTAATAAATAAATATATATATATATTTTAATAAATATATATATATATTTTAATAAATATATATATATATTTTAATAAATATATATATATATATATATTTTAATAAATATATATATATATATATATTTTAATAAATATATATATATATTCCTCCTCATCATCACCGCCTTACGTCCATTTTCCACACTAGCATGGGTTAGGCAGATTGTCCTGTTGTGAGCAATGCTAAGCCAGGTAACCATGTCTTGCTCATACAGAACTGATTCTGACTTGGTTTCTTCAGCTGGATGCTCTTCCTAGCGCCAACCTCATTTACACTGTGGACTGGGTGCTTTTTCTTGTTACACCTACACAACCACCTTACAGTGTGGACTGGGTGCTTTTTGTCGTGACACCTACACAACCACTTTACAGTGTGGACTGGGTGCTTTTTGTCGTGACACCTACACAACCACCTTACAGTGTAGACTGGGTGCTTTTTGTCGTGACACCTACACAACCACCTTACGGTGTAGACTGGGTGCTTTTTGTCGTGACACCTACACAACCACTTTACAGTGTGGGCTGGGTGCTTTTTGTTGTGACACCTACACAACCACTTTACAGTGTGGGCTGGGTGCTTTTTGTCGTGACACCTACACAACCACTTTACAGTGTGGGCTGGGTGCTTTTTGTCGTGACACCTACACAACCACCTTACAGTGTGGGCTGGGTGCTTTTTGTTGTGATACCTACACGACCACTTTACAGTGAGGGCTGGATATATTATGTTACAATGTAAGGGTGAAGTGGACAGGAGTGGGTGAGTGGATGGGGGTTTAGAGGTTAAGAGGTGCCTACTAGGTGTACGTTTGAGTCTGTGCACATGTGAAGGCAAGTCTTCTGTATTACAGCGTAATGCCAAAGATCTCAATCCTGTGCCGTTGTCTTTCAGAGGTTCAGTTGCGTAATATATATAAGTGGTTTAAAGAACTGTTATTTCAATCCCAGACATAGTGTTATATAATGTTCCTTTGAAAATAGAGTGCAGTGGTTTAAGACCCAGGCTGACACTACCTGGAAAGGACCCCAATCCAGAGTTACAGACTTGAAACCATGTGGAATGGAGATCTCTCATGATACCTGATCTGGGAGCAGGCCTGCAACAAGACTTAAAACCATGTGGAATGGCAATCCCCTCATTG
>OZ024761.1:11964023-11966523 GCA_964016885.1 Eledone cirrhosa | reverse complement strand
AACGGTGACGGTGATGATGAATATAATCTGCCAACTCTTTTTAAATTTATGGTACAAAGTGCAGCAGCATATTTATACTTTTTCAAAAATTTGTCATGAATAAAACAATATTTGGGAGCCACTAGGTTAGACCTGCGGAGGTGCATGGCCTAGAGGTAAGGGGGTTAGGCTTACAATCATAATGTTGTGGATTTGGTTCCTGGGCTGGATTGTGTGTTGTCTTGTGTTCTTCAGTAAAACACTATTTCATATTGCTCCATATACTCAGCTGAAAATGAGTACCAGCAATAGCTGAGGGTTTAACCCTGTGATGCCCACTTATTGCTGAGAGGGTAGTGTCCTCACTCTTTCTTGTGGGTCCTGTCAGAAGCAACCATCTCCAACTGATTCGGCTGGATCCCCAAGGAGGACCAGCCAAGCTCATGGATGTCATCCAACCATCCTGCTCAATGCCTACCCCTGGGTCTACTGCTGGTTGGTTTTACCCATAAAATCTGACCAGCGGTTCTTTCCTGAGACATTCTAACCACACGGCCATACTATTGGAGCTGTGATCTCTCAATGCCCGGTTTGAACAGAAAGAGGTGAGAGAATTCTGGCCGGGTATGGCCGGTCTAAATGCCATAAAGTTATCTTATGTATAGAACAAGGAAGGATTGTAATGGTGGGCTAGACAGTGTTGGTTAAGAGATGACAGGATGGTCATGTCAGTTGAAATACATTTCATAATTGACAGAGTCACATTAATTAGTCACATCCTGTGGGTCAGTGAAGCCTTATGCCGAAATTAGAATATATTTTGGGGCATGTTTCATTCTGGGCTTTACATTCTGAGTTCAAATCCCACCGAGGTTAGCTTTGTCTCTCATGCTTAAGAGGTCGACAAAATCATGTACCAGTAATGCACTAAGGGAGATTTAAGCAACTTTCCCCTCCCTTCAAATTGTTGCCCTTGTATCTAAATCAGAAACCATTATTATTATTATCATCTGGATTGGCAGTATCGGTAGAGGGTCGGACGCCATGCTTTGACGCATAGAGTTACGGCCCTTGCCATTCTGAGTTCAAATCCCACTGAGGTTAACTTTGCCTTTAATTTCTTACGAGTTCGATAAAATAAAGTACCAGTAATGTACTGGGTAATTTGATGGCCTTGTGCCAAAAGGAGAAACAATTATTATTATGTTCCCGAAACATTCTAATCACATGACCCTAATATCAGAGCTGTGATCTCTCAACTCGGAGAAGTAACAGCTCCACCTGGAGTGACTCTTTCATCTCCAAGCTACAAATCTGTCCAGAGATTCTTTCATGAAACATTCTAACCACATGTCCATAATATTGGAGTTGTGATCTCTCAACTCGGGGCCGTGTTCATGTGATCCCTCAACTGTTGGTCTTGTGCCTAAATCAGGAACCATTATTATATGAATAGCCAAACAATACAGATTACATTCAGAGTTCAAATCCTGCCAAGGCTAACTTTTCCTTTCTTCCTTCTGGGTCAATAAGATAAACTACCTTTAGTTTGTTTCAAAAGGCAAGACAACTTCTCCCCTGCACTCGATATGAGGATACATAAACAGGATAGAGACCCCCCCCTGGCTCGCCCAGGAGGTCAGTAGCCCTGCTTCAGTATTGACTTGGTTTATGTAAACCCTTCCAACCTTTGCTAGCAGGGAATGCAGACATTAAATGATGATGATGAGATCAAGGTAATCAACTCTGGCTTTCTGCTGGATCGTAAAACTACTTTTTCAGTAAGTGTAGAGTAGTTAGTAAGTGTAGAGTAGTTAGTAAGTGTAGAGTAGTTAGTAAGTGTAGAGTAGTCAGTAAGTGTAGAGTAGTCAGTAAGTGTAGAGTAGTTAGTTAGTGTAGAGTAGTTAGTAAGTGTAGAGTAGTCAGTAAGTGTAGAGTAGTTAGTAAGTGTAGAGTAGTTAGTTAGTGTAGAGTAGTTAGTAAGTGTAGAGTAGTCAGTAAGTGTAGAGTAGTCAGTAAGTGTAGAGTAGTCAGTAAGTGTAGAGTAGTCAGTAAGTGTAGAGTAGTCAGTAAGTGTAGAGTAGTCAGTAAGTGTAGAGTAGTTAGTAAGTGTAGAGTAGTTAGTAAGTGTAGAGTAGTTAGTAAGTGTAGAGTAGTCAGTAAGTGTAGAGTAGTTAGTAAGTTGAATCATTGAATCATATATAAATTGTTTTTTTTTTTAAAATACTCTACACACCCAAAGTTAACAAAGCACTAAATAGGAGGAACAAGTTGTAATATATAATTATTTAACACACTAACTGAACAGTACAACTTGGTTGGGTATCCCGACCACGTTTTATTCAGTTAGTGTTATATATATATATATATATATATATATATATATATATATAAAGTGGTCGTGTAGGTGCCACGGCAAAAAACCACCCAGCACTCACTGTGAATGAGGTTGGTGTTAGGAAGGGCATCCAGCTGTAGAAATCAAGCCAGAATCAGTTGCCGTCCCACCCTTGCAAGCAGG
>OZ024761.1:11946523-11959023 GCA_964016885.1 Eledone cirrhosa | reverse complement strand
TCAGTAACTCTCTCTATCTCTCACTAATTCTCTCTCGCTCTCACTAACGCTCTCTTGATCTCTCGCTCCTTTCCTCTCTATCTAACTCTCTCTCTCTCGATCTCTCACTAATTCTCTATATCTATCTATCTATCTCTCTTAAACACTTTCTCTGTATTTACCTCTCGGTCTCTATCTACATCACTCACTCTCTCTTTTTTTACTCTCTCTCTCTATCTATCTATCTAACTCTCTCTCTCTCTCTCTCTCTCGTTTTCCCAACTTTTGGCCTGTTTGTAGTTTGTTCTTTTCATTACAATATTTTTTTACCGAACACGAATAGTTGACAAGTTAAGATGAATAACACTTATTCTCGGATTAACGGTTTGTGAGAATATAAGAAACTTTTCCACCTTTATTCTCTCACACCAGTCAAAAACACTCGTCAACTAGATTTTTTTTCTAACAGGAACTTTTAAACGGAGCTCGACCTGTTAGAAGAAGCAGCCAAATTCCCCCGCAATCACACCATAGTATCTTTTAAAAAAGAGATGACTACAATTAGAATATATATATATAGATATAAAAAAAATAAAAAAAGATACGATGCTTATGGGGTCGATAAAATAAAGTACCAACCACGGACTGAGGTCGATTTAATCGACTTTTCCCTGCCCCAAAATGGTTGGCCTTGTGCCTAAATCAGAAACCCTTTACGTTCTGAGTTCAAATCCCGCCGCAGTTAGCATTGCCTTTCATCCTTACGGGGTCGATATATAAAGTACCAGTAATACACTGGAGTCTCGATTTAATCGACCCCCGCCCCCCCCCCCCCCCTCAGAAAAAATTTTGGGGCCTTGTGCCTATGAGGTTTAGCAGTATCGGTAGAGCTTCAGACACCATGCTTTGCAGCACAGAGTTATGGCCCTTTACGTTCTGAGTCCAAATCCCGCCGAGGTTGACTTTGCCTTTCATCCTTATGGAGTCGATAAAATAAAGTACCAGTAATACACTGGGTATTTTGCTGGCCTTGTGCCTAAAGTTGAAACAATTATTATAGCACCACACTCTACCTGAATCTCTCTTCACTTTGAGAACACCTCATATAATTATTAACTTGCTTTAACCCTTTAGTCTTCACATTACACTATATATACTATTATATTTTCACAGTAAAGGCTTTATCTCACATACCATTTACATTACAGGGCGATAAAAATAGACAGTAGCCACGGAGTAGGCAGACCCAGAAAAACCTGGGACGACTTGATAAATTCCGACCTCACACACTTACACCTCTCCAAGACAATGTCACTGGACCGAGATCTTTGGCGCTACGCAGTAATACAGAAGACCCGCCTTGCCTATGTACAAAGCGAAACCTACAGTCAGTAGGCACCTCTAACAAAAGTACACCCCCGTCCCACCACCCCCACCCCATCCACACCACCCCTTTCAATGTGAAGTTATGTTGGTACCACAACATCCAGTCCTAAATAAATGAGGTTGTGTAGGTGTCACGACAAAAAAATACAGTCCACGCTGTAATGTGGCCGTGTAGGTAACACAGTAAAAACCTCCCAGTCCACACAGTAAACGTGGTTGGTGTTAGGAAGGGCATCCAGCCGTAGAAAACCCGCCAGACAGTCCTATACGAGCGAGACAACCAATCTTGCCTCAAGTGGGAAAATTCCCATCCAAACCCATGCTAGCGTGGAAGATGGACGTTAAACGATGATGATGATGATGATTACTCTATATATACTATTGTATTTTCACAGTAAAGACTTTACCTCACATAATATCTCGCATAACATTTACATTACTCTATATATACTATTGTATTTTCACAGTAAAGACTTTACCTCACATAATATCTCGCATAACATTTACATTACTCTATATATACTATTGTATTTTCACAGTAAAGACTTTACCTCACATAATATCTCACATAACATTTACATTACTCTATATATACTTTTGTGTTTTCACGGTAAAGGCTTTATCACACATAATATCGAATCTATGAGATTTTGATGTTATTTATTTTGAGAACAATACCTTAACATAAGTATGAGTGACTGGTTTGAACAGAATGAGGTGACAGAATTCTGGCTGGATATGCAGTAAAATTCCTCAAACTTGTCATTCTGATATTGACCACACTTCTCTGGTGGTTCAACAACACCATCCAGAACCCAGCAGTAAAATTCCTCAAACTTGTTCTGATATTGACCACACTTCTCTGGTGGTTCAACAACACCATCCAGAACCCAGCAGTAAAATTCCTCAAACTTGTTCTGATATTGACCACACTTCTCTGGTGGTTCAACAACACCATCCAGAACCCAGCAGTAAAATTCCTCAAACTTGTTCTGATATTGACCACACTTCTCTGGTGGTTCAACAACACCATCCAGAACCCAGCAGTAAAATTCCTCAAACTCGTCATTCTTGATATCAACCAATTGCTTCTGGAAGTTTTCCACCTTATGAAATACACCTCGAAGTATCAAGTGAACTTTATTGAAGAATCAAAAACAGAATTTCTGAGCCACTCAATATGGTTTCAAAAGCTACTAATGGAAATTTAAACTGGAAGTCTTCTAGGGTTGCAACAAATCTCCTTGTCTGGGATAATTCTGAAGAATTCCAGTCCCCTGGGTTTTCTAATATCATCATCAGCATCACTACCACTATCATCACCCTCATCACTACCATCGTGGTGGTGGTGATGATGGTGGTGGTGATGATGGTGATGGTAGTGGTGATGATGGTGATGATGGTGACAATGATGATGATGACAATAACAATGACAGCAATAATAACAGTGATGACATAAGTTCTGAAGAAAGTTTCTTCCAGTCTAAGTAACTTTATTTTACATCATTTGACCTTTTCTAATATCACAGTCTCTTAACAGAACCTACACCACACCACTCTCTCTCTCTCTCACATACATACACTCTCTCTCTCACACAACACATACTCTCTCTCCTAATATCACACACTCTCTCTCTCTCTCTTCTAATACCACAGTCACTAGACAGAAACTCTACGGCCCTCTCTCTCACATATATACACCAGTCTCTCTCTCTCTCTCTCTCTCTCTCTCTGACCTGCAAGTCAGCTCTCTCTCTCTCTTTCTCTCTCCCTCTCCCTCTCTCTCTCACACTCTCTCCCCCCTCTCTGACCTACAAGTCACCTCTCTCTTCCTGACCTTTCTTGCTGACAGATGGGAAATTAATACACTTTACATTTTATTTATATATTTATTTATTTATATATTTTATTTTATTTAATTTTAATTGTTTTTATATTTCTTTTTTTTTTTTAGTTTGGGAATAAAAAAAATTAACAAATAAACATCTGTTGCTCACACATCGCTGGGTATATTGCTGGGTGGATGACAAAATAGGGATACCAGGGATAGCACCTAGGTATTTACCACCCTAGGCTAGCTCTACAATGTGTACCTGGGTATTTAGCACCCTAGGCTAGCTCTACAATGTGTACCTGGGTATTTACCACCCTAGGCTAGCTCTACAATGTGTACCAGAGTATTTAGCACCCTAGGCTAGCTCTACAATGTGTACCTGGGTATTTACCACCCTAGGCTAGCTTTACAATGTGTACCTTGGTATTTAGCACCCTAGGCTAGCTCTACAATGTGTACCTGGGTATTTAGCACCCTAGGCTAGCTCTACAATGTGTACCTGGGTATTTAGCACCCTAGGCTAGCTCTACAATGTGTACCTGGGTATTTACCACCCTAGGCTAGCTCTACAATGTGTGTACCTGGGTATTTAGCACCCTAGGCTAGCTCTACAATGTGTACCTGGGTATTTAGCACCCTAGGCTAGCTCTACAATGTGTACCTGGGTATTTACCACCCTAGGCTAGCTCTACAATGTGTACCTTGGTATTTAGCACCCTAGGCTAGCTCTACAATGTGTACCTGGGTATTTAGCACCCTAGGCTAGCTCTACAATGTGTACCTGGGTATTTAGCACCCTAGGCTAGCTCTACAATGTGTACCTGGGTATTTAGCACCCTAGGCTAGCTCTACAATGTGTACCTGGGTATTTAGCACCCTAGGCTAGCTCTACAATGTGTACCTGGGTATTTACCACCCTAGGCTAGCTCTACAATGTGTACCAGAGTATTTAGCACCCTAGGCTAGCTCTACAATGTGTACCTGGGTATTTACCACCCTAGGCTAGCTTTACAATGTGTACCTGGGTATTTAGCACCCTAGGCTAGCTCTACAATGTGTACCTGGGTATTTAGCACCCTAGGCTAGCTCTACAATGTGTACCTGGGTATTTAGCACCCTAGGCTAGCTCTACAATGTGTACCTGGGTATTTACCACCCTAGGCTAGCTCTACTGTGTGTACCTGGGTATTTAGCACCCTAGGCTAGCTCTACAATGTGTACCTGGGTATTTAGCACCCTAGGCTAGCTCTACAATGTGTACCTGGGTATTTACCACCCTAGGCTAGCTCTACAATGTGTACCTTGGTATTTAGCACCCTAGGCTAGCTCTACAATGTGTACCTGGGTATTTAGCACCCTAGGCTAGCTCTACAATGTGTACCTGGGTATTTAGCACCCTAGGCTAGCTCTACAATGTGTACCTGGGTATTTACCACCCTAGGCTAGCTCTACAATGTGTACCTAGGTATTTACCACCCTAGGCTAGCTCTACAATGTGTACCTGGGTATTTAGCACCCTAGGCTAGCTCTACAATGTGTACCTGGGTATTTAGCACCCTAGGCTAGCTCTACAATGTGTACCTGGGTATTTAGCACCCTAGCCTAGCTCTACAATGTGTACCTGGGTATTTAGCACCCTAGGCTAGCTCTACAATGTGTACCTGGGTATTTAGCACCCTAGGCTAGCTCTACTGTGTGTACCTGGGTATTTAGCACCGTAGGCTAGCTCTACAATGTGTACCTGGGTATTTAGCACCCTAGGCTAGCTCTACTGTGTGTACCTGGGTATTTAGCACCCTAGGCTAGCTCTACAATGTGTACCTGGGTATTTACCACCCTAGGCTAGCTCTACTGTGTGTACCTGGGTATTTAGCACCCTAGGCTAGCTCTACAATGTGTACCTGGGTATTTAGCACCCTAGGCTAGCTCTACTGTGTGTACCTGGGTATTTAGCACCCTAGGCTAGCTCTACAATGTGTACCTGGGTATTTACCACCCTAGGCTAGCTCTACTGTGTGTACCTGGGTATTTAGCACCCTAGGCTAGCTCTACAATGTGTACCTGGGTATTTAGCACCCTAGGCTAGCTCTACAATGTGTACCTGGGTATTTAGCACCGTAGGCTAGCTCTATAATGTGTACCTGGGTATTTAGCACCCTAGGCTAGCTCTACAATGTGTACCTGGTATTTAGCACCCTAGGCTAGCTCTACAATGTGTACCTGGGTATTTAGCACCCTAGGCTAGCTCTACAATGTGTACCTGGGTATTTAGCACCGTAGGCTAGCTCTACAATGTGTACCTGGGTATTTAGCACCCTAGGCTAGCTCTACAATGTGTACCTGGGTATTTAGCACCCTAGGCTAGCTCTACTGTGTGTACCTGGGTATTTAGCACCCTAGGCTAGCTCTACAATGTGTACCTGGGTATTTAGCACCCTAGGCTAGCTCTACAATGTGTACCTGGGTATTTAGCACCCTAGGCTAGCTCTACAATGTGTACCTGGGTATTTAGCACCCTAGGCTAGCTCTACTGTGTGTACCTGGGTATTTAGCACCCTAGGCTAGCTCTACAATGTGTACCTGGGTATTTAGCACCGTAGGCTAGCTCTACAATGTGTACCTGGGTATTTAGCACCCTAGGCTAGCTCTACAATGTGTACCTGGGTATTTAGCACCCTAGGCTAGCTCTACAATGTGTACCTGGGTATTTAGCACCCTAGGCTAGCTCTACTGTGTGTACCTGGGTATTTAGCACCGTAGGCTAGCTCTACAATGTGTACCTGGGTATTTAGCACCCTAGGCTAGCTCTATAATGTGTACCTGGGTATTTAGCACCCTAGGCTAGCTCTACAATGTGTACCTGGGTATTTAGCACCGTAGGCTAGCTCTACAATGTGTACCTGGGTATTTAGCACCGTAGGCTAGCTCTACAATGTGTACCTGTGTATTTAGCACCCTAGGCTAGCTCTACAATGTGTACCTGGGTATTTAGCACCCTAGGCTAGCTCTACTGTGTGTACCTGGGTATTTAGCACCCTAGGCTAGCTCTACAATGTGTACCTGGGTATTTAGCACCGTAGGCTAGCTCTACAATGTGTACCTGGGTATTTAGCACCCTAGGCTAGCTCTACAATGTGTACCTGGGTATTTAGCACCCTAGGCTAGCTCTACAATGTGTACCTGGGTATTTAGCACCCTAGGCTAGCTCTACTGTGTGTACCTGGGTATTTAGCACCGTAGGCTAGCTCTACAATGTGTACCTGGGTATTTAGCACCGTAGGCTAGCTCTACAATGTGTACCTGGGTATTTAGCACCGTAGGCTAGCTCTACAATGTGTACCTGGGTATTTAGCACCCTAGGCTAGCTCTATAATGTGTACCTGGGTATTTAGCACCCTAGGCTAGCTCTACTGTGTGTACCTGGGTATTTAGCACCGTAGGCTAGCTCTACAATGTGTACCTGGGTATTTAGCACCCTAGGCTAGCTCTACAATGTGTACCTGGGTATTTAGCACCGTAGGCTAGCTCTATAATGTGTACCTGGGTATTTAGCACCGTAGGCTAGCTCTACAATGTGTACCTGGGTATTTAGCACCGTAGGCTAGCTCTACAATGTGTACCTGGGTATTTAGCACCCTAGGCTAGCTCTATAATGTGTACCTGGGTATTTAGCACCCTAGGCTAGCTCTACTGTGTGTACCTGGGTATTTAGCACCGTAGGCTAGCTCTACAATGTGTACCTGGGTATTTAGCACCCTAGGCTAGCTCTACAATGTGTACCTGGGTATTTAGCACCGTAGGCTAGCTCTATAATGTGTACCTGGGTATTTAGCACCGTAGGCTAGCTCTACAATGTGTACCTGGGTATTTAGCACCCTAGGCTAGCTCTATAATGTGTACCTGGGTATTTAGCACCCTAGGCTAGCTCTATAATGTGTACCTGGGTATTTAGCACCCTAGGCTAGCTCTACTGTGTGTACCTGGGTATTTAGCACCGTAGGCTAGCTCTACAATGTGTACCTGGGTATTTAGCACCGTAGGCTAGCTCTACAATGAGGACCTGGGTTGTTGGCCTTAATGGTAGCCCCAGTCCTTTAAGGTTCAGTAATGTACCTCTCTGAGGTCTATATCACCCTGGATGGCTGTCTAGTTGGCCTTAATGGTAGACCCGGCCCTGTATAAAACTGTGATCCTTTAAGGTTCAGTAATGTACCTCTCTGAGGTCTATATCACCCTGGATGGCTGTCTAGTTGGCCTTAATGGTAGACCCGGCCCTGTATAAAACTGTGATCCTTTAAGGTTCAGTAATGTACCTCCCTGAGGTTTGTGTCCTAGACCAGAGGTCCCGTGGACCTTTGTGGACTTACGGACTTTGTAGACTTTGTAGACTTTCAGGCTTTGTAGGCTTTCAGACTTTGTAGGCTTTGTAGGCTTTGCAGACTTTGTAGACTTTCAGACTTTGTAGACTTTCAGACTTTGTAGACTTTCAGACTTTGTAGACTTTGCAGACTTTGTAGACTTTGCAGACTTTGTGGACTTTCAGACTTTGTAGACTTTCAGACTTTGTAGACTTTCGGACTTTGTAGACTTTCAGACTTTGTAGACTTTCAGACTTTGTAGACTTTCAGACTTTGTAGACTTTCGGACTTTGTAGACTTTCAGACTTTGTAGACTTGCAGACTTTGTAGACTTTGCAGACTTTGTGGACTTTCAGACTTTGTAGACTTTGTAGACTTTCGGACTTTGTAGACTTTCGGATTTTCGAACTTTCAGTTAGGTGAGAGTTGGGAAAGGGGTCAGCCATGCTATATATAAAGAGGTCAGCCATGCCATATGTAGGGGGTAGTTTTCTGTCTGAGGGGATAGGTGAGGGTGTGGTAGAAGGCTCTTCAGAAGATGTATGAACAACTTCATTACCCCCCCCCCCATCACACTCATCCTTGTCCCCCACCAGATATACATTTCTGGTCTTCTGTCAAAGTAGTAGCCCATATTTTGCCCTGTCTAGTTAAATACCCCACTCTCTCTCTCTCTCTCTCTCTCTCTCTATACATACACACACACTCTCTCTCTCTCTCACCTCTCACTATACACACACTCTGTCGCTCTCTTTCCCTCTCCACCTATACTCTCTCTCTCTCTCTCACTATACATACTGTCTCTCTCTTTCCCCCTCTCTCTCTCATACACTATACTCTCTCTCCCTCTCTCTCCCACTAAACTCTCTCTCTCTCTCTGCCATTTTAAAATCTTCTGCTGTTATGTTGTTGATGTGCATGAATGTGTGGCTGGGGTGGGTCAGGGATGTGGCTGGGGTGGGGAAGGGTGTGTATGGGGTGGGGAAGGGTGTATATGGAGGTGGAGAAGGGTGTGTATGGGGAGTGGGGCAAATGACTGACAATAGGAAAAGAAGAATAGAAGGAGAAGGAGGAGAAAATTTGGGCCTCTGTGTGTGTGTGTATGTATGGGCGTCAATGTGTGTGTGTGTGTGCATCTGTGTGTGTGTCAGTGAGTGTGGTGCATCAGGAAGAGGTGTGAAGGTTGAGTGGAGGTGGTGGTGGTGGTGGAGGAGATGAGTTGGTGGTAATTTGGAAATGAAGGGAGTGTGAGGTTAGTGTACTGATGTCATGTGTGGTGTGTGTATATATATATATATATGTGTGTGTGTGTGTGTGTGTATCTATCTATCTATCTATCTATCTATCTATATATCTATCTATATATATATATATATATAAGAAAAGTAAATAACAACAAGGAATATAGTTACGAAAGGTGTTAGGTATTAGGTTGAGGCTTGAGAGTGGGGGTGGGGACAATGTTTCAGGGTGTGAGGGGAGGGGGGGACATTAAAATAACAGAAAAAAAAAATTAATATAGAAATGGCTTCTACAGGACTAGAACTGTTTCACTCAAAGGAAATCATCAGGAAAGCTTTTCTGATGAGTTTCTTCAAATGAAACAGTTCTAGTCCTGTAGAAGCCATTTCTATATTAAATATTTATCCTCTGCTATGTATTGAGTACCTTACTTACTGTAGTTCCCCCCAATTGAACCCGGGATAAACTTATACATATATATATATGTTTGTCGTGGGTTCGATTCCTGGGTTGCGTGTTGTGTTCTTGAGCAAAACACTTCATTTCATGTTGCTCCAGTATACTCAACTGAAAATGAGTACCATTAACTCTGCAAAGGACTGGTGTCCTTTCTGGGGGGGGGGGGGTCTTGTACTCTCTGTCGCTTCATGCCATGAAACCAGGATGTGCACCAGCCAAATGGGCTTTCTGGCTTAAGGCAGACTTTAGACTTATATATAGTTGAAAATTGCAAACTTGACTGTCACCACTGAATATGAAGCTGAAGATTGCAAAAGCATGAAAGTACTTGTTCAATTAACACTTAACATTTAATATTCTACCATACTATTCCATTCTAATACCATTATAAATTTTAAAGGATTGTAAATAAAACGAGTAAATCAGACAAAGTTTGAATTCCTCTTATTAATATATATATCATCATCATCATCTTCATCATTTTACGTCTGCTTTTCCCTGCTTGCAAAGGTGGGACGGGAACTGATTCTGGCTTGATTTCTACAGCTGGATGCCCTTCCTAACACCAACCTCATTTACAGTGTGGGCTGGGTGCTTTTTTGCCGTGGCACCTCCACGACCACTTTGCAGTGGAATGATAGGGACCTCAGTCCCTATCATCTCATTTCTACAGCTGAGTAAACTGGAGCAATGTGAAATAAAGTGTCTTGCTCAAGGAAACAACACATCACCCGGTCTGAGAATTGAACTCACAATATATATATATATATATATATAGGAAACAGTATGACCCCGACGGCAGAGCTCAAGCCGTTTCGACAGCTAGTCCAGAAATAGCCGTCGAAACGGCTTGAGCTCAGCCGTCGGGGTCCTACTCGTTCCTATTACCCACTCTACTACCCTAAGTATTGAGTACTCTGTGCGTTATGGTCCATCTGGTTCCTTACCACATTTCCTTTGTTATATATATATATATATATATATATAGAGAGAGAGAGAGAGAGGGGGGGGGGAGAGGTTGGTCTGTCGGGACTAAGTTAAAAGCCCTATAAAGCTGTTGTCCTTCTCTTCTCTATGGTAGTGAGATCTGGACACTCTGTGGCTGTCATGCCAAGAAGCACACTTTACAATCACAAGGTCCTGGGTTCTAACCCTACATTTGTCCCTTCAAATTGGTGACCTTGTACCAAAAGTAGAAACAATTATTGACAATATGGGTCCACTAGGTAGATATTTAATTATCCAAACTCTGAGATGGGGCTTGCTGATTATAAAAAATAATTCTTATTCGCTTTTTGCTTTTTTTATTTCCTAAATTTCTAAAAATTATTAAAATTTCATGTACCCAACCAAATTTTTCCTAAATTTCTAAAAATTATTAAAATTTCATGTACCCAACCAAATTTTTCCTAAATTTCTAAAAATTATTAAAATTTCATGTACCCAACCAAATTTTTCCTAAATTTCTAAAAATTATTAAAATTTCATGTACCCAACCAAATTTTTCCTAAATTTCTAAAAATTATTAAAATTTCATGTACCCAACCAAATTTTTCCTAAATTTCTAAAAATTATTAAAATTTCATGTACCCAACCAAATTTTTCCTAAATTTCTAAAAATTATTAAAATTTCATGTACCCAACCAAATTTTTCCTAAATTTCTAAAAATTATTAAAATTTCATGTACCCAACCAAATTTTTCCTAAATTTCTAAAAATTATTAAAATTTCATGTACCCAACCAAATTTTTCCTAAATTTCTAAAAATTATTAAAATTTCATGTACCCAACCAAATTTTTCCTAAATTTCTAAAAATTATTAAAATTTCATGTACCCAACCAAATTTTTCCTAAATTTCTAAAAATTATTAAAATTTCATGTACCCAACCAAATTTTTCCTAAATTTCTAAAAATTATTAAAATTTCATGTACCCAACCAAATTTTTCCTAAATTTCTAAAAATTATTAAAATTTCATGTACCCAACCAAATTTTTCCTAAATTTCTAAAAATTATTAAAATTTCATGTACCCAACCAAATTTTTCCTAAATTTCTAAAAATTATTAAAATTTCATGTACCCAACCAAATTTTTCCTAAATTTCTAAAAATTATTAAAATTTCATGTACCCAACCAAATTTTTCCTAAATTTCTAAAAATTATTAAAATTTCATGTACCCAACCAAATTTTTCCTAAATTTCTAAAAATTATTAAAATTTCATGTACCCAACCAAATTTTTCCTAAATTTCTAAAAATTATTAAAATTTCATGTACCCAACCAAATTTTTCCTAAATTTCTAAAAATTATTAAAATTTCATGTACCCAACCAAATTTTTCCTAAATTTCTAAAAATTATTAAAATTTCATGTACCCAACCAAATTTTTCCTAAATTTCTAAAAATTATTAAAATTTCATGTACCCAACCAAATTTTTCCTAAATTTCTAAAAATTATTAAAATTTCATGTACCCAACCAAATTTTTCCTAAATTTCTAAAAATTATTAAAATTTCATGTACCCAACCAAATTTTTCCTAAATTTCTAAAAATTATTAAAATTTCATGTACCCAACCAAATTTTTCCTAAATTTCTAAAAACTACCGTATTTCCCGGTATCGAAGACACTACTTTTTTCCTGAAAATGATCTACCAAAAATCTACCATGCGTCGTCCTAGAGGCTGAAGTGTGTTTATTATTTTTTTCCAAATTTTTCGTTGTCAAAATTAGGGTCTGTCCTCGAGGATGAAGCGTCTTTGGCGCCAGGAAATACAGTATTAAAAATTTCCTGTACTCCACCTTTTTCCTAAATTCCTAAAATGTATTAAAAATTTCCTGTACCCTAAATTTTCCCTAAATTTCTAAAAACCATTAAAAATCTCCTGTACCCCAAATTTTTTCTCTATCTCTTAATTTATCATTTTTCTCTCTTCCATCTTTCATCGTTGAAAAAAGAAAAAGAAGAATTATTTCCTTTCTTTCCTTCATCCTCTTTCTCCTTCATTTTCTGAAGTTCTTTCCTTCCTACTCTTCGTCCTTTTTGTTATTATCCCCCACCCCCTCCTCTTTCATATATTTCTTCTTTCGATTTTGTTTTTCTTTGTCGCACGCACAACATATACACACACACACCACACCACACACATGCACACACATCACACATACACACATACACACCACACACACATCACACACACCACATACACACATACACACCACATACACACCACACACACATCAC
>OZ024761.1:11939023-11941523 GCA_964016885.1 Eledone cirrhosa | reverse complement strand
GTGTACACATACACACACCCAGGGTTCTACACACCGGAGACTGTGTACACATACACACACCCAGGGTTCTACACACCGGAGACTGTGTACACATACACACACCCAGGGCTCTACACACCGGAGACTGTGTACACATACACACACCCAGGGTTCTACACACTGGAGACTGTGTACACATACACACACCCAGGGTTCTACACACCGGAGACTGTGTACACATACACACACCCAGGGTTCTGCACACCGGAGACTGTGTACACATACACACACCCAGGGTTCTACACACCGGAGACTGTGTACACATACACACACCCAAGGTTCTACACACTGGAGACTGTGTACACATACACACACCCAGGGTTCTACACACCGGAGACTGTGTACACATACACACACCCAGGGTTCTACACACCGGAGACTGTGTACACATACACACACCCAGGGTTCTACACACCGGAGACTGTGTACACATACACACACCCAAGGTTCTACACACTGGAGACTGTGTACACATACACACACCCAGGGTTCTACACACCGGAGACTGTGTACACATACACACACCCAGGGTTCTACACACTGGAGACTGTGTACACATACACACACCCAGGGTTCTACACACTGGAGACTGTGTACACATACACACACCCAGGGTTCTACACACCGGAGACTGTGTACACATACACACACCCAGGGTTCTACACACCGGAGACTGTGTACACATACACACACCCAGGGCTCTACACACCGGAGACTGTGTACACATACACACACCCAGGGTTCTACACACTGGAGACTGTGTACACATACACACACCCAGGGTTCTACACACCGGAGACTGTGTACACATACACACACCCAGGGTTCTGCACACCGGAGACTGTGTACACATACACACACCCAGGGTTCTACACACCGGAGACTGTGTACACATACACACACCCAGGGTTCTACACACTGGAGACTGTGTACACATACACACACCCAGGGTTCTACACACCGGAGACTGTGTACACATACACACACCCAGGGTTCTACACACTGGAGACTGTGTACACATACACACACCCAGGGTTCTGCACACCGGAGACTGTGTACACATACACACACCCAGGGTTCTACACACCGGAGACTGTGTACACATACACACACCCAGGGTTCTACACACTGGAGACTGTGTACACATACACACACCCAGGGTTCTACACACTGGAGACTGTGTACACATACACACACCCAGGGTTCTACACACCGGAGACTGTGTACACATACACACACCCAGGGTTCTACACACTGGAGACTGTGTACACATACACACACCCAGGGTTCTACACACTGGAGACTGTGTACACATACACACACCCAGGGTTGTACACACCGGAGACTGTGTACACATACACACACCCAGGTTTCTACACACCGGAGACTGTGTACACATACACACACCCAGGGTTCTACACACCGGAGACTGTGTACACATACACACACCCAGGGTTCTACACACCGGAGACTGTGTACACATACACACACCCAGGGCTCTACACACTGGAGACTGTGTACACATACACACACCCAGGGTTCTACACACCGGAGACTGTGTACACATACACACACCCAGGGTTCTACACACCGGAGACTGTGTACACATACACACACCCAGGGCTCTACACACTGGAGACTGTGTACACATACACACACCCAGGGTTCTACACACTGGAGACTGTGTACACATACACACACCCAGGGTTCTACACACCGGAGACTGTGTACACATACACACACCCAGGGTTCTACACACTGGAGACCCTTGTCCAAACATATATCATTGAGGTAGTCTACGTATTTATATTGTGTATACACACATATAAACACACCACACACATATACACACACCACACATATACACACACCACACCACGCATATACATACACCACACATATACACACCACACATATACACACACCACACCACACACATACACACACCACACACATACACACACCTCACCACACACACTACACACATACACACACCACACCAGACATGCACACACCACACACACACACACACACACACACACCACACCACACATACCACACCGCACACATACACACACCACACACACACATACCACACCACAGACATACACATATACACACACACACACACACACACCTCCAGGCTTCTCTATGTGAGAGACCTTCCACAATTCAGCCCAGACATACATATCTCGTTGCGGAGGTCACGGTGTTGGTCAGAAAGACATGAAATTCATTTGTAAGTAACCGGTCGGTCAGCTACATTTTTCAGCCTGTGGCTTGCGAGACGTTTGGGGGAGTCGGGCCGCTGACTGCAAGGTTCCTCTCTTCACTGGCGGCTCGAAAGATAGAGGTAACTGGCTATTCTCGCGAAGGCGCTTGGCTGTTCCATTGCATTAGCCTCGCCATCAGCCCGAGGCAACGTTGCGAGTGTACTGGCTTGCCTCAAAAATCATTAGAG
>OZ024761.1:11919023-11929023 GCA_964016885.1 Eledone cirrhosa | reverse complement strand
ACACAGTCCACGCTGTAAATGTGGCCGTGTAGGCAACACGGTAAAAACCTCCCAGCCCCACACTGTAAATGTGGTTGGTGTTAGGAAGGGCATCCAGCTGTAGAAAACCCGCCAGACAGTCCACGCTGTAATGTGGCCGTGTAGGCAACACGGTAAAAACCTCCCAGCCCCGCACTGTAAATGTGGTTGGTGTTAGGAAGGGCATCCAACTGTAGAAAACCCGCCAGACAGTCCTATGCGAGCAAGACAACCACTCTTGCCTCAAGTGGGAAAACCCCCGTCCAAACCCATGCAAGCGTGGAACACGGACGCTAAACCTGATGATGATGATGATGATGATGATACATATATATACATATATGGTGGCTGCCAACTCGTTTTCGAGTACGGCCACAACTTTATATCCATGTAGGAGAACCCCTACCGATGCGCTGAACGAGTGTGACTTTTTAGTCCAGCCAGCGACTTGAAAACTCTGGTACAAACACTACACTTGTGACAATTATTGACACATAGTGCTGGGCCCATGGTACCATGTGACGACAAGTGCAGAGAGATCTCCAGATATAAAGCAATGCCTGTGCCGTGAAGCTTTTATAGTGAGCAAAGGCACTGCACAAAGCCAGTCCCACTCTCTTAACCAAGATGATATTTACCAAAAAGAAGAACAAGTCAACATCATTAGATATCATCATCATCATCATCGTTTAACGTCCATCTTCCACGCTTGCATGGGTTTGGACGGGAGTTTTCCCACTTGAGGCAAGATTGGTTGTCTTGCTCGCATAGGACTGTCTAGCGGGTTTTCTACGGCTGGATGCCCTTCCTAACACCAACCACGTTTACAGTGTGGACTGGGAGGTTTTTACTGTGTTGCCTACACAGCGTGGACTGTGTGTTTTTTTGTCGTGACACCTACACGACCTCATTTATTTAGGACTGGATGTTGTGGTACCAACATAACTTCACATTGAAAGGGGTGGTGTGGATGGGGTGGGGGTGGTGGGACGGGGGTGTACTTTTGTTAGAGGTGCCTACTGACTGTAGGTTTCGCTTTGTACTTAGGCAAGGCGGGTCTTCTGTATTACTGTGTAGCGCCAAAGATCTCGGTCCAGTGACATTGTCTTGGAGAGGTGTAAGTGTGTGAGGTCGGAATTTATCAAGTCGTCCCAGGTTTTTCTTGCCCTGCACTTTTTTATACAGCTGTCGTCTTTCATGCGCATCACGTGACCATACCAACGTAGCCTTCTCTCGAGTAAACAACATCTGATCCCTCTTATTTCTAATTTTTCCCTTAGTTCATTTATGCTTTGCCGTTCACGTATATTACTATTACACATCCAGCGGAGCATGCAAGCTTCGTTATATATGTATATATATATATACATATATATATATATTTCATTTCTGAATTTGTTTAGCAAGATTCTTTATCTGAAAACGTGTGTTGAAACCGATATTGTTATACTTTGGGAGGGTCATGTTGCCAATAAGAAACACATGCACCTGTTGTTTCACTCCAATTTATTATAAATTAAATTTATAAATTTAATTTATAATATTATAAATTGGAGTGAAAGCAACTGGTGCATGTGTTTCTTATTGGCAACATGACCCTCCCAAAGTATAACAATATATATATATATATATATATATATATATAATATACATTTGTAATAAGTGTGTGTATATATATATATGTGTGTGTATATATCATCATCATCATCATATACATATATACATAGATACATATATACATATATACATATATACATACATATATGTGTGTGTATATATCATCATCAACATCATCATCATCGTTTAACGTCCATCTTCCACGCATGCATGGGTTTGGATATATATATATATATGAGTGTGTGTGTGTGTATAATATACTTATATATATGTGTGTATATATACATATATAATATATATATATACATATATATATAGTAAAAGAATGAAGAATAACATGTTGGATTACCTTAAACGATACCTTGTTATCCTATACACACACATATATATATATATATGTGTGTGTGTGTGAGAGAGTCCCGGGTTCAATCAGAGGTAACCACAGTAAGGTACTCAATACATAAGTAGAGTGTATGCAACAAAATTTAATATAGAAATGGCTTCTACAGGACTAGAACTGTTTCATTCAAAGGAAATCATCAAGAAAGCTGAATTGCATTGTAATGTGGTGGTATTTATATCTTTATATATATATATATATATATATATATATATATATATATATATATATATATATATATATATATATATATATATATATAAATCATCATCATCACCATTTTATGTCCATTCTTCCACTCTAGCATGGGTTAGACAGGTTGTCCTGCTGTGGGCAGTGTTCGGTCGGCTGATCTTGTCTTACTCATACGGGAACTGATTCGGGCTTGATTTCTACAGCTGGATGCCCTTCCTAACACCAACCTCATTTACCGTGTTTCTTGTACAATATTTGGCTATTTCTCTCTCTATATATATACATATATCTCTTTATTTGGTTATTATGGTTCTAGATAAAGTCTATTGAGCTTACTTATTGAGAAACTCAAAATTCTAGACATATTTGATAAGTGTTGATTCATTATTTGTTGTGGATTGGCAGTATCGGTAGAGGGTCGGACGCCATGCTTTGCAGCATAGTTATGGCCCTTGCCATTCTAAGTTCAAATCCCGCCGAGGTTAACTTTGCCTTTCATCCTTACGGGGTTGATAAAATAAAGTACCAGTAATGCACTGGGGTAATTGCTGGCCTTGTGCCAAAAGTAGAAACAATTATTTGTTGTGGAGTCTGTACTACTGTACGGGTCTGAGACTTGGACACTGACCAAGAAACTCACTCAGATGTTTTTTGACCAATAGTCAATGGACTGTTTTTCGACCAATATACTCTCCGTTGGTCTGTTTTCGACCAAATATACTTCCAACTGATCTGTTTTCGACAAATGTTCCAAGACGTGGACCTGTCTCTTGTTTCTTTAACTGGCTCTCTGTTGACACCGTTTAAAAGCGGCATTCTTTGTTTATGTTCCATGACTTCGAGAAAATAGCGATCGATAAAATAAGTACAAGACTTGAAAGAACAAGTTCTATAGCCTATCTAATCCACTAAATCCTTCCTCTTAGTACCACGGCAAGGCTGTATAATCCACTAAATCCTTCCTCTTAGTACCACGGCAAGGCTGTAGTTAAACAATCAAAACAAACAATATATATATGTATATATATATATAAGCAGAAGGGATATTAAATTTGTTGGTAATTCAACAAATATAAATGTTTATAACTGATTCAGAGCACTCAACAATTTCTGGAGTATAATATTCAATGATATTAAATAAATGGAAACTATATTTATAAAACCATATTTATTCTATTATATATATTTCAAGGGTACCAAAAACTTTGGTATGCTTTTATTTAATATCATTGTATTTCGGCCGCGGCCAGGCCGAAATAAATTAGATCGTGTAGGTGTCACAACGAAAAAACACACAGTCCACGCTGTAATGTGGCCGTGTAGGCAACACGGTAAAAACCTCCCAGTCCCACACTATAAATGTGGTTGGTGTTAGGAAGGGCATCCAGCTGTAGAAAACCCGCCAGACAGTCCTATGCGAGCAAGACAACCAATCTTGCCTCAAGTGAGAAAACTCCCGTCCAAACCCATGCAAGCGTGGAACATGGACGTTAAACGATGATGATGATGATGATGATATAAAATTGATGTTGTCTGTGTGTCCTCCTTTTTGCAAAGTCTATACAAATCCACATTTCTACTCCGATTGACTTCAAACTTGCATTTATATATTCCTTGCGGTCTAAAGATACTAACTGCTGCTTTTTTTTTCAATGTTCTGTTGTTAAAGGGGTGTTAGGCGCCGATTATCCATCTCCGTATCGCTCTTATAATATCTGTCTGTGTGCCTGGCTGTCTGCATAACGTCATTCTGACGTATTATCTTTGCTACATTCACACACAGACACGCACACACACACACACACGTATATGTGTTTGTATATGTATACAAACACATATACACATATATAGATATACACATATACACATATAAATATACACATAAAAATATATGTATATATACACACACACACACATCATATATATATATATACATACACACACACATATATATATATATATGCATACATACACACACACATATTTATATATGTATCATCATTTTACGTCCACTTTTCCCTGTTTGCAAGGGTGGGACGGGAACTGATTCTGGCTTGATTTCTACAGCTGGATGCCCTTCCTAACACCAACCTCATTTACAGTGAGTGCTGGGTGCTTTTTTGCCGTGGCACCTCCACGACCACTTTACAGTGGAATGATAGGGACCCCAGTCCTATCATCTCATTTCTACAGTTGAGTAAACTGGAGCAATGTGAAATAAAGTGTCTTGCTCAAGGAAACAACACATCACCCGGTCTGAGAATTGAACTCACAACCTTTCGATTGCAAGACCAATGCTCTAACCACTAAGCCATCTGTGTATATATATAAATATATATACACACACACAGATACATTGTAGGTCGCTTTAACCCGTCTTTTATTATTCAAAAAACTTCTTGCCAATAAACATTAACCCTTTGTGCGCCATTCATCTAACTGTAGACCAACAAATACCAACTAAATGGAGTGTTGACAAGAACGATGGCAAATGAATCTTCGAGGTAAGCAGTTTCCTCCCAAGCTGTTCGTACACGCGGGATTCTCTGCTACACCTTTTCGTAATAATACCGAACAAAGTACTGCTGGTCACTCCTTCCTCCAAAAGCCGTACAAAGCATCTCTCTCTCTCTCTCTCTCTCTCTCTCTCTCTCTCTTTATATATATATATATCCACCCTTGCGAGCAGGGAAGAGCGGACGTAAAATGATGATGATGATATATATATATATAAATTTTCGAGGGTTTTTCTTAGTAGTTTTCATGACGTTATTATTGTTAATTTTACTGATGTAGTATTAACTTGGATATTTACCATGCGGTATTCTAATTCTATTGTATCTCTCTCAGTTATTTACCATGCGACTCTCAGTTCCTACCTCACAAGCTCCCTCCCCTCTACCCCCACACACCACCATAGTCTATTCGACCAATCAAACCTAGCATGCCATTTCCACTGCTGCTGCTACTACCTGCCTAACTAACTCTCTCCTCCTCTGGCGCATCCCAACACACCCTGCCATTACCCCACCACCACTGTTCTTCTAGCCCTCAATTTTCCCACCGTTATGGATGGATGAGCTGAGAATACATTTGAGCAACTCTGAATCAATAGATGAAATATGAATCTGCGAGCTACCAAGCACCCACGTGAAGCGCCAACCCAGAGACCCTCCCCTACGAGTGTCGACAAATGCCCAAAACTCCGAGTTGGTACCATCAATGTAGGCTCAATGAAAGGAAGAGCAGGGGAAATCGTAGAAATGCTAGAGCGAAAGGAAATTGATGTATGCTGTGTGCAAGAGACTAGATGGAGAGGAGGGTCTGCTAGAGTCCTTGTAGGAAAAAGCCAGTGCTACAAATTTTTCTGGGTGGGAAATGACGATGGGATGGGTGGTGTAGGTATACTACTAGCTGACAAGTGGGTAGATAAAGTAATCTCAGTGTACAGGGTAAATGCAAGAATCATTAAACTCAGACTAGTCCTGAATAAGACAATTACAACAATAATATCAGCTAACGCACCCCAATCGGGGCTGCCAGACGAACTTAAGGATAGGTTTTACGAGTCCCTAATACACACTACTGCTCTAACAGACGACAAGGACTTCCTAATCATTGCAGGAGATTTTAACGGACACGTAGGTAAACACTGCGACGGCTTCAATAGAGTACATGGAGGCCATGGAGTTGGCACAAGGAATGAGGAAGGATTCAGACTTCTAGAATTCTGCGACGCCGATGACATGTCGATATGTAACACAAACTTTAAAAAACCCGACAACCACCTGATCACCTATAGATCAGGGGAGCACTCTAGTCAGTTAGATTTTATCCTCATCAGAGGACGTGACAGATGGACGGTCGTAAACACAAAAGCCTTCCCTAGTGAGGAATGTACATCCCAACATAGCTTAGTTGTCAGCGACCTCACGGTCAGAACTAGACGAGCCCTGAAACAGAGGCCAACCTGGAGAAGAAAGATCTGGAAGCTGAAAGTCCCCTCAACCAGTAACAGATTTAAAGATATTTTACTCAACGCCTACGACAGTAAAGAAGAACAGATAGAGACATTTAACGTAGAAGAGAACTGGGAGTTCCTAAAAAATAACTTACTAGAGGCGACGGATGAGGTTTGTGGCTGGAGTAAGACCTCAAGCAGGAGGAGAGTGACTTGGTGGTGGAACAATAAGGTAGATGAAGCAGTCAAGGCCAAGCGACAGGCATGGAAAGAATGGAAGAATGGGGGGAGCAGGGTACATTACATAGAGACCAAGAGGGAAGCTAGGCGACAAGTATACTTAGCTAGGAGGGAAGCAGAGGATAGAAAATTCAAGCATGTTTTACAACGTGAGGACCAGAAACAGGAGGTATTCAAGATTGCGAGGCAGTGTGTCAGAGATAGTTGTGATGTCATTGGAGAGAAGTGTATCCGGAATGATAAAGGTGAGCTTGCCCTCACAAGTGCTGAGAAGAAAGATGCATGGAAGAGTCATTATGATAGATTACTAAATGAGGAGAATGCATGGGAAGAAGAGACCCTACCCCATGTAGACCCTATAGAGGGACCAGCAGTACAAGTCAGCGGCAGCGTAGTAAGTAAGGCAATCAGAGATATGAAGATGGGGAAGGCAACCGGTCCATCGGGTATAGCTGCCGAGATGCTGAAGGCATCTGGGTCTGTAGGTCACACTATAACCACACGTATCGTTAACCAGGTAATACTAGAAGGGGCCATACCAAAAGATTGGTGCAGTAGCATCATTGTCAACTGTTACAAAGGTAAAGGCGATGCACTAGATAGAGGAAACTATAGAGGTATAAAGTTGATGGACCAGGTCATGAAAGTAACAGAAAGAGTTATAGCACAGCTGATTAGGGACCGGGTGAATATAGACGAGATGCAATTTGGGTTTGTACCAGGGAGAGGCACCACTGATGCCCTCTTCCTTGTGAGGCAATTACAGGAAAAGTACCTAGCTAAAAGTAAGCCACTCTACTTGGCATTTGTCGACCTTGAGAAAGCCTTTGACAGAGTTCCACGTGCTGTAATCTGGTGGGCTCTTAGAAAACTAGGAGTAGATGAATGGCTTGTGAAAGCGGTACAAGCCATGTATAGGGGAGCAGTCAGCAAAGTTAGGATTAGCAATGAGTATAGCGAGGAATTTAGCGTACAGGTTGGGGTCCACCAGGGCTCTGTTCTTAGCCCTCTCCTGTTCATCATAGTCCTGCAGGCAATAACGGAGGAGTTTAAGACCGGATGCCCATGGGAACTCCTGTATGCTGATGACCTCGCACTCATAGCTGAATCTATGGTAGAACTAGAGAATAAATTCCAAACCTGGAAGCAGGGACTAGAGAGAAAGGGCCTCAAAGTCAACATGACAAAGACTAAGGTCCTTGTAAGTAGACGAGAAAACAGAACCCAGATCCCCTCAGGGAAATGGCCTTGCTCAGTATGTAGGAAAGGTGTAGGTAGGAACTCCATTCTCTGCCCCAAATGCAAACAATGGGTACACAAGAGATGTAGCGGGATCTCAGGAAGCTTAATTAAGAATGTAGGATTCACATGCAGCAGCTGTGCTGAAACAGCAAGCAAATAGCCACAGGAAACAAGTACCACCAATCTCTAGGAGGGCCCTGTAGAAACAGTAGACAGCTTCTGCTACCTAGGTGACCGAATTAGCAACGGAGGTGGGTGCTCAGAAAGTACAATAACTAGGGTAAGAACGGGATGGAAGAAGTTTAGGGAACTACTACCACTGCTAGCTGCAAAAGGCTTCTCCCTCAGAATGAAAGGCAGACTGTATGATGCGTGTATCCGAACAGCGATGTTGCATGGTAGTGAGACCTGGGCGCTGAAGGTGGAAGACTTACATAGATTAGAGAGAAACGAAGCCTGCATGCTCCGATGGATGTGTAACAGTAATATACGTGAACGACAAAGCATAAAGGAATTGAGAGAGAGACTGAGCATAAGAGGAATCAAATGCTGTGTGCAGGAGAGGCGGTTACGCTGGTATGGACATGTGATGCGTATGAAGGATGACAGCTGCATAAAAAGGTGCAGAGCACTAGAAGTTGATGGAAACCGCGGAGTGGGGAGACCCAAGATGACTTGGGATGAGGTGATAAAAGCCGACCTTACCCAACTACACCTCTCAAAGACAATGACACACGACCGTGACTTCTGGCGTCACGCAGTAATACAGGGTACCCGACCTCCCATGGGTACATGCTGAAGCATATAAACAATATGCCCCCACTCCCCCCACCGCAAGGTGGTCGTGGAGGTGCCACGGCAAAAAAAAGCACCCAGCCCACACTGTAAAGTGGACGTGTAGGCGCCACGAAAAAGCACCCAGCACTCACTGTAAATGAGGTTGGTGTTAGGAAGGGCATCCAGCTGTAGAAATCAAGCCAGATCAGTTCCTGTATGAGCAAGGCATGGTCAGCCGACCAGACACTGCCCACAACAGGACAACCCGTCTAACCCATGCTAGCGTGGAAGAACGGACGTAAAACGGTGATGATGATGATGATGATGATATATAGTAATAATAATAAATTTGAAGACTAAAATCCAAAGAGGGCTCGATAAGGATCAGATATATAAGAACTGTAGAGCAAATATTTATTAAAATAACAGATTAAAGTTTAAGCAAAGAATCGCTGCTTTCACCCTTAACGGGATCTTCTGAAACTAAAAAAATTGTTGTTAGACAAATATTCTATTTAAAATAACAGAATGATTTCCAGCCCCGGAGTTTAAGAATGATGTAAATAAAATTGAAAACGAAAATGACAGAGGTTATTAAAATAGTAAAAGTAAATAGTGAAGATTTAGGCCAGTACATATGTATGCCCCGACGGACATACACATACATACGCACACACAAATACATACACCCACACACACAAATACATACACCCACACAAGCACACGCACGGACGCACGCACATGTATAAACCTTATGCATTTCTACAGTATTTTCACCAAACTTAAGACATAGGTTACTTATGTACTCCAGATGGTCATGGGCACTTTCATTTTTCTAGATATTGATTATAGGGCCTCCCGGCAGATAACCCCCTTTAACCACTTCCTTGGAGTCGACTGAAGCACTGCTGTGCAATGCAACAAAACGTCATAACTTCTGGAGTTCGCAACAGATTTTCACAAAACTTGACACATGGGCTACGTTTTATCCTAAAGATGAATGGGAACTCTCAAAATTGGCACATATTGAGTCGGGGATCCCTAGGGGCAGGAACCCCCTTTTGGAAAAAGCCGATGATTTTGTAAAAGTATAGTTTTCGAAGCAGCACTGAAGTATTGACAGAAATGGTATACACAACTGCTATTTAATACCCGAGCAACGCCGGGTACCTCTGCTAGTATATATATATATATATATATATATATATATATAGCCATTTCATTTTTTATTTTCTATTGTTCAAATTTGCCTAGATTTCCTTAAGAGCAGAATTACTATCCGTACTCCGACATTGGTGGGTTTACTTTACAATTTCCGTCAGTGCGACATTCCGTAAACAGAGTTTCCGTAATGCGGGATAACTCAATGGAATAGAATGGATAGACTGGTATCACATGACCATAAATATCCACTGTACTTCCCCCACCACACACAACAACTGTATATTTTCAAAAGTAAGACAGGAAACAGAGGGGAAAGTAAAAAGGAAAAAGGAGGGCGAAAAATATAAGAATTGAGAAGAAAAAAATGTATTTATTAAAAATATAAA